>CM076579.1:736294854-736894854 GCA_034641835.2 Pinus albicaulis
CATCACCAAAAAATTGAACGTCACCAAAGGTGGCATCGCTGAAAGTATGTGTTGTGGTGACATTCAAGGTCCGTCATGAATATTGATTATAATGACGGATAGTGACCGTCACCATTTCATATGAACAACAAATATTTTTTGTGATGGACCTTTCATGGCCGTCACTATTGGTGAATATATATGGTGACGTTCATTGACCGTCACCATAAACTCATTAGTGACGTCAAGGTCCGTCACGAATAATGACTATAATGATAAACAGTGACCCTCACCATTTCATATCAACAAAGATTTATGGTGACGAGCCTTTAACGTATATATGGTGGCATTCGTTGACCGTCACCATTTCATATTTTGGCGAGGGTCGAAAAATGTCACCATAAGCTCATTGGTGATGGTCAAAAGAGCATCCATCACCAAAAACTGATCACCGTCATTCCCTATGAATACCAGGGCACGATGGAATCGAACCACCAACCTCCTGCTGTAAAGTAGGTGCTCTTCCATTGAGCTAGCACCCTTTAAAGAATTAGACTTTAAACTAGCAATTGCCCCTAAAGGTGCAAATATACACCAAAGGAATAGAAAATGTAGGAAGATCAAAAGTTACTAGAAATAATATGTTCAATATACATCATAAAAAGACAATAAGAATAACTTTTGATATAATCTAACAAAGCATGTACTGCGTAGGAGAATAACTGGAAAGCACAACTAAAAATTTGAATCACAACATAACAGACTAGCACATTTGATGCAATTTTCGACAGCCAAATCGTCGCTATTCCGACACATAGGCGTCCCAAGAGCGACACTTTGAGGCAGGGAAAAACGTGGTTAGCCATTACGTCGCAATTCCGACACTTCAATAAAGTGTCGAAAGAGTGACACATTTTTCGACATTTCTAGACGTCCGTCGCTCTTCTGACGTTATCCAAAGCATCGCTATTCCAACGTCATCAAAGGCATCGCTATTCCGACGTTAGCAAAACTGTCGATCTACCGACGTTATCAAAATCAGCGCTATTCCGACGTCAGTTAAACCGTCGGTCTTCCAATGTTCCAAAACGATCCATAACTATCGGTCTTCCAACGATTCATAATTTTCGGTCTTCTGACGTTTATCAGGTTTTCAAAATAATGTTGCTCTTCCGACGTATGTGAATTTCCGATGCACTTCCAACGTGTGTCGCTTTCCGTCGCTATTCCGACGTCCTACAGAGTTGATAGAAAGCGTCGGAAGACCGACGGAAAATAACGTATATGGAAAGAAAAAAAACTCTTTGTAAGAGAAACTACAGCTTTTCCCGAGAATGCTGGTGAAGATACAGACTGCGATGTAGTGTCATTGTGTCGATCTATAAGCCTCAATTGTGACATCAGAATGCGTTGATTGATGTCATTCAGTGTCACATCCCCTTGTACATCACATGGCTTAAGAAGAATGAAAGGGTATGCAACTAGAGTCACTAGCTTAGTTGCAGAATGGAAATGTGTTTTCTTGGCTGAAACAAACATAAAAATGAAATATATATGAAACCTATTATGATGCTTTAGTTTATTACAAGCTTGGTTGCAGAATGGTAACTTGTTTCCTTGGCTGAAGCATACAAAAATTGAAAAATAAAATATTACTGCAACATTACAGTAGCTTTAACTCAAAAAGATTAAACATTAAAGAATACATGTTGAGACAGTTTTTGGTATAGGTTCATGTTGGATCTCAAGATCTGATTCCGAAGGTTGCAATGAGCAAAACTCTACATAATTTCATAATCAAGTATTTAGTAAAGAAATCTGATGCAATATCCTTCATTGTACATGTTATAAGAAACACTGATCTACCAAATACAACACTTATAGTTGTCCTGGGGAGTGGAAACACTTCAAGGTAAAATTTTATAATTCAGCACAATCATCCTAGAGTAATGCTAGGAAGGGTAACCATTTAGGGAGCACTTCTTATATGTAACATGTGGCTTAAGAAAAATAGTGGAACGAAGAAAAAAGCAACTTGCAACCACATTTTTAAATTTTACAGAAAAAACATTTAAGTTCAGGAATTGTGAACAATCAGCCAGAAGAGAGCAATGCAAAGTAGGAGGAATTTACACAGCCTACTCATTAAAATTAAAGTCGAAATTTACAACTTGCTTGGACAGATTTTAGTTCAATTTATTATCGTCATGTGTACGGAAAGAGGAACGTTGATGCCGATGGGATTTCAAAAGCTGGTTTGCATTTCGATGCAGGTGTTTATACCATTCAGGTGAAAGCTGGTTTGCATTTGGATGCAGCTGACCATTCAGGTGAAATAGAAAAGCTGGTTTGCATTCGGATGCAGGTGTTTGGACCATTCAGGTGAAATCTGGTTTGCATTTGGATGACGGTGACCATTCAGGTGAAACAGAAAAGCTGGTTTGCATTCGGATGCAGGTGACCATTCAAGTGAAACAGAAAAGCTGGTTTGCATTCGGAATAATTTCAGATGCAAGAGTTTGGACCATTCAGGTGAAGGTGGAGGGCCAATCTACTAAATATTTTCATAATCCTTTCATATAATCTTTAGGATTTTTCAACAGTTACCAAAAATTCTTGAAATATCTAAAAGACTGTGTTAGGTGCTGAAATAGTATTTAGACTAGCTGGATACTTGTTACATGACCTCTGATATGTTTTTGATTTCTTTTCAATATCTGATCCTTATATGGGACCTCCTTCGATGTAGTTGTTGGAGCAGGATACTTATATGACCCATTGTTATCTACTCACCCTGTAAGGGGACTTTTTGGAAAACGGTTTCGCGTCTATTGAATGTAATTTTGTTATGTGTAATAAAAATATAATTTTCTTCTGAGAAAGACAAGAAGGGTTGAAAATTAAAATAAGTAGTTATAGTTTAAACCACCTTAAGAGAACTTTTTGATACCAAACCTTACACTATATTGATCCGAATTTTGTAAAATCCTCTGAAATACTTACTAAACTAATCGTCAAATAGCCCCTTTTTATGGGAAACTCTCATTAGTTGGGATTCTGTCATATCTTACCTTATATTTCAATCTGATCATCGAAGGGCACTTCTCCATTCCTGCAGATATAATGCTAAGATTTAAATTCGAATTCATTATTTACCCAAAAATATTTAAAGAAAAAAAAAAACAATCATAAGAATTGTATAAATGTTGTTTCCTACCTACCATAAAATAAAATATCTTGGTACTTTCAAACTTACATTTCTTTTGACATACATTGTAATTCCCCTTCATTAAAACATTTTTCCATCCAGCTTTCTAATACTTGTCCTATGTTTTCACTTGGAGAACTATATGCACCTTCTATAAACCAAAACAGTGTTATTCCTTAGGTAAAGACAAAAGACTCAAAAACAGAACAAAAAGTGCTCGAGTCTCATACCATTGGTTGCCAACTGTGGTGAAGTGTTATTAGAAATCTGTATGTCTCCAGATCTGCAAATAAATGAATTCCCACCATCCTAATATTCAAAACCACAAATGACTAATAAGTGATTGTTAAAAGAAATTCATGAAAAAATGTATGGTTTATCTTCTTGAATTTCACCACATATATGATAGACATAGAAATCAGTTGAATGGCATTTTTCACTGTCAGTGTTGTACTTACAAAGATGACCAATATTGTTTTGTGACCCATAAGTTTACATGTGATCTATCCTCAAGAGCTTCAAACAGTTGCAGGATACAAAACCTTCCATCATTCTAAAAGAAGAAGTCATTGATTGAATAGGAGGAGGGCATACTTTGATGGTGTTGCTCAAGGTTTTCCTTCCATGGGGGGAGCTGAATGCCTTATATAGTCTACAATGCTGCCTGCTGTGGATGTTTTTGGAAGCGAAGCATCTAAGCCCACACACACAAAGAATTTTTCACCGTCCCGTAATCCCCTATCCCACACATCGGGAGGGCTTATTCCGTGACTCCGTGAGCAAAGGATACGGACCCCGAAACCACTTTCATCCCTTGACAAGCACAAATATCTCCAAGACACTCCCCGGAAAGCCCTAAAAATAGCCTTTTTAGCCTTGGTGTGACTAGTCAGTTCAGCCCTCGCGCCAATGGGGGAAATCCACCAAAGAGGGTGCGTCAACTGGCGCTCTGTCCCAGTGTATCACCCGTGCCAGGCTTAATAAGGAGTGTTTTTTAAAAATAAATGGCGGAAGTTTGATTCCAACCAACTCCTAAACGAGTCTCTAAAATGAGTTGGGAGGTTTGGCTCCGGATCTCCATGTAGGGGAAGTGGTTTTCCACTTATCATGGAAGCTTCCTTGAGGATAGGGCCAATCCCACCATTGTAGGGATCCCAACTCCCCTTCCACCATCTATATAAGCTTGTCATTTTCCCTTTGCAAGCTAGCCTGAATAGAGCTGAATCAATTGTAAGGAGATTATCATCAGACAGCTGAAGAGAGAGAGACTTGTCCTTGTCCCGATGAGCTTTACCGAGACGTACTCCTCTGTCGACCCGCCGAAGGAAGATCTGGCGTCAGAGCTCAGGTTGTATCTTTCTTTGTTCTAATTAATAATAAATGACTTCGATTATGGTTCCACTTATATGTTCATGTTTTATGTTATGAGTTGTATCTTCTCTGACTGATACATAATTGCATGTATTAGGTTTTACGCTTGTTTGTTTGTTGTTTCCTCTTGTACGTGCAGGTGTTCAATCGCATTGAGCGGGAGAATTGTGATCTACAAAAGCAAGGGACCGAAGTGCCATATTCTCCACAAACGAAGGCAGCATAGGACTTAAGGTAGGCCTCTTGTCGCATCTTGGTCTTTTGCAATTAGGAACTTGCGTCTTAGTGTGACTCGGTTGTTGCTAGACCCGATCTGGGCTAGTAGGGATCGCATATGTCCGCAGAGGGGATTTACCTCTCCAAAAAACTGGCGACTCCACTGGGGAGACATTGATTGGAGTTTGTCTTGTCTTTTCTGTTGATTTTGGTCTTTTCCTGCTTGATCAGCTCTTTTGGTTCGATCTTTTCCAGTGTTAAACTTTTCTTTAGCCTCACCATCCCTAATCTGCTCCCTGATTACTCTTTTTCATTTTTTGCATTAGAAAACTCGACTGGCGCGTTTTTTTCCCTGACATTCATGCCAACTGGCGCATGTTGCTAGTTTATCCCCCGCGCCAATCATGTTCTGGCGTTAGTTGCAGCCTGACAGTCGCGCCAATCCTGTAAGGTGCTAGGGTTTGCTTCTTTTTGAGCTTTCTGAGCTTGGTCTATGGTTTTGGTGTCACTTTTTCGACTGCCTGAGTGTTCTGGTGCCTTGTTTGACTGAGTGTGACCTTCATCCTCTAGTTGTTTGCCCTCTTCTATCGATTTTACATTCTAGCCCTGGGGCATCTAGGTGCTATAGTGTGTCGAGCCTCTCGTGGGAGTTTTTGGTCCTCGTTTGATCAATCAATTTCATTATTGCTTCTCTGCATTCGTTTGGTGGTTTTCCATTGTTTTATTGCATTGTGAGTGATTGGCTTCTTCCTCATTCAAATTCCGCTTTGTCTCCTTTTGAGCCTAGATTACACGGTTCATTTGAATCTTTGGGATTCCTCTTTGATTTGAGGGACTTATTTATCAATTTGAGGTCTGATTGTGTGTGAAACTTGCTTGTCTTTGCTCTTTTGCTATCACTTCTCAAATTGTTCCTTTCATTAGTTTTCATTGTGTTTAGTGCACTTTGCTCTTAAACATTGAAAATACAAAAAATATTTTTTTCTCTTGATTAGTTAATGTAAATTGAATCTTTTTTGTGTTATTAGTGATTTGTAACTCTGAAAGAAAAGCTTTTAGTTTTCATTAGCGTGCATTAGAGACACTAGTGGTTGTTTTGTGATCATTTTGTTATTGTGTGAAAGCTCTCAACCTTCCCGTAGTTAGTTATTCATTGAACGAAATGATACATTGTGGCATGTAGTGTGCATTTAGGAGATTTTGAGACATAACATTCGGTAGGGCCTGGAAATTGAAACATAATTGAAGATCAACACTAAAATTTATTCAATTTACCTTAAGGCAACATTGAAACATTAACGAAATATTTAGAGGTCTAGGCTAGTGACATGTTCCAGCATCATTAAACCTAGTAGTTGTCGTTCACCTCTTGTCTTTAGACGGCACTATTACGGACTTGTGCTCCTCGTACCGTCGCGTATATAAAGGGAGACCCCACTAGGTTGTTATCCTTTATCCATAGGAAGCCGAGTCTGCCACCTTATACCCGTGATACGCCGGACACAGCATTCAGGGAGATTTCCTGCACGTACGTCAAGTCCTTGGTTGATTTCTCTTTCATTTTGAAACCAAGGTGTATATTGCAATTCACGGATATCTGGTACACTCTTTGCCTAGATTACCAAAGTAGTCATTTTGATCTTTTCTGACTCTTTAAATTTTAAAGGATCATCAAGCGCTTGTCCTTTCATGCTTGTTCCAAAATTGAAAGAGATAGAGTCACCTTTCATCCGTTTCTTGACTCTTAAAACATGAAACGATGAAGTTTCTAAGTTTCAATGTGGTAAAATAAATCGCTTGCGATCACACGCCCTTTTAGGATTTTCTTGTCGACCGTTTGATTGTGTGCCTTGGTTTTTTAGCTCGTGTGTTTTGTTTGATCTCTTCCTCTCTTTGTTACTTTAATAGTGGCGGAACCCTTAGTTTCGACTACTGGTAGTTCATACACAGACGATTCATCAGAGGTCTCTCAATCCTCTGCTGAACCTCAGTAGCCCATCATCTCCGAGTTTCCCAACGGGGGACCGGTTTTATCTGAGCTTCCCTTTGGAGGACAAGTTGAGTTCAATTGGGCCTTGTCCAACGCTTGGTTTGGATTTGGAGTAGGGGAATGTTTCCCTCCTATTACATTGGGATCACCCTTTCTAGCTGTTGTTATTCCTCCTAGTCCTCGCTGTCTTCTAGAAGATCTAGCGGTAGGGTCAAATATGGGCTCATCCAGTCCTTCTCCTAGTGAGGAAATCCCCACGTCTGGTGAAGACTACCAGCTGTTCCCAGAAGACAACCCCGAGTTATCTGTCATGTCTTCCCCGAGTCCTTCACTTCCAGCAGGGTATAGATCCTTAAGTAAGATTATGACTGCTGTTGCCTCTATGGGAATATCAACTCCTTCTACGAGGCTGGTTATTCCTTCATCGAGGATGTCTCCAAGGACACCCCTCACGTCATCTCCTCAGGTCACTTCAGTACCTGTCAGGCCCACTGTTTGTGTGGTCGCATCTACACCCGCTGTTACCACTCAGTCCGTAAGGACTGCATCACTTCTCGAAGACGTCTATATAGCATCTGCTATTCCGGAGAACATTTCTCCTGAGGAGTATCAGTTGTCCCTTCAACAATCAAACTCCGAGGTTGGTCAATCCTCCCAAGATCCAAACCATCCATATTTTTCACACTATGCACAGGATGGTACACCCGTCTACATTTTTCCATATCAATGCGATGAGCAGGGAAACCCTTTACGTTTTCCTGCTCCTGAGGCTTATCAATATGTTCAAGGTTTTTTGTCTAACCACCCTGGGCAACCTTCCAACCTGCAAGGACAACCCTTTCAGGGCCAACCTTTGGGCCAGCGTGGTTATCCTTATAACCCGCAAGGACAACCCTTACAAGGCCAACCTTCGGGCCAGCCAGGGTTGTTATACGGTCTGCAAGGACAATCCTATAATCCTCAAGGTAAACCTATGCAGCCTCACCCTATGGTTCAACCAGGGCAACCTCAAGGACCCACAGTTCAACCGAGGTACCAACCGAGGTCGTTGTACGGTCCTGGGGGGAAAATCCAACCCTCTCAACCCATGGTGCAACCTCTACAACCTCAATTTCCTATTGGTTCGAATGTTGCATAGCCAAGGCCCTCTTATGGTCCTATTACAGGTCAAACTAGTTATCAGGCATAGCCTGGCTCTATTCCACCACCAGGCCAACCGGCCCATCCAGCACAGCCTGGTGTCCCACATCATCCAGGTCAACCTGTGCAACCTGTTCACCTGGGTCAACCTGTTCAACCAGGGCAGCCCGTTCAGCCAGGTCAACCTGTCCAACCAGGCTAGCCTGCACATCCTGTCAACCCTACTCAACAGCCTATTTACTCGATGCCGCAATCGAATCAGCCGGTGCGCCCTACTTATCAGGCTCAGCAGGGCCCCACTTATCAGCAGCCCGCTCAACCCCAAGGCGGTTATTATCTTCAAGGTCAATCTCGACCAATTTAAAACCCGCCCCAAGGTTCCAATTATTACCTTCAACAGCCAGGCTATACCTATACTCAGCAGCCAAATCCGCATACTGCTCAAACGGGGCCGACAAATAATCAGGGTCCATACCCCGGTTATCAACCCCCATACACTGGTTATCAGCAACCATATCAGCCTAGTTATACGACCTATACCCCTTATGGTCAGAATCCTCCGGGATAGAACCAATGGGGGCAAGGATATGCTCAACCAGGGTGGAGTACAGGTACAGGTCCTTATCGAGGGCCTGGCATGCCTTTCAATCCATAGTTGTCATTCTTGGCCACCTTGGAATTACCGGACATTTCTAAATTAACCAATGATCCAATTCTCCACAATCCTTATTGGCCTCCGGTTCCGACCAAGGTACCTGGTGACTACCCTAAGTTTGAAGGTAAAGCTGGAGAGGACCCCCAAGCTCATGTAATGACCTACCATCTGTGGTGTTCGTCCAACTCTTGGGTGGATGATTCAATTCGTCTACATCTCTTCCAGCGCACCCATACCGGTGCTGCTACTAAGTGGTATATAGAATTACCCCGTGGCATCTTTCAAGACTTCAATATGTTAGCTATGACTTTTATGACTCACTTTCAGTTACCGGTTCATTATGAAGCCGGGACGCATCTCCTGACTTCTTTGAAGCAAGATAAAGCCACCCACATATCTGATCACATTCATGAGTGGCGACATCGTCGTAGATTGATCAAGTTTGATATACCTGACTAACTACTAACTCATTGGTTCACCACCTCCTTCGTTAACAAAATCGCTCAAGATATTGCTATGGGGGCATGTGTGACTGAAGAACAAGCCATCGCACGTGCCTAGTACCTTGATCTGGTGTACTCTCAGTCTAGCACGCTTTATGATATTTTGACTGATGCTCCACAGCCGAGAACCTCTAAAGCACCGCCTACCCCAGCGGTGGATGGTTTTATTGGTTTCGTTTCTCAAAATTCTCGAAAATCCTCAAATGGGAAGCAAAATTCCAATTCTTCCAATAATTCTGCTCTTCTCGCCCCTCCAGATTCTGGCAAGAATACGGAGGTCAACGTCGTTCAGGCTAATCCTATGGAACAGGCCTCCAAAGGAAAGAAGAAGGGCAAAGGAAAATCCAAACCCGATGCCCCGAAACCAGAGTCTTCTAAACCTTGTACTAATGACGGTTCCCAACGTAAACTGAAGTACCCCTGCCTTATCTGTGAAGGAGACCATTATACCAAAGATTGTCCTCGACGATCTGAAGTTATTCAAATTTTGAAAGGCTCCAAAGGAACTCCAGAAGTTCTCAAAGAACCGTTCCCGTCTCATCAGACCCAGATGGTTGAGTAGCCTTCACCATCTGTACCGTTTAGGTCCCAGGTCTTGATGATGAATGGTGCTGCACCTATCTCAATTGCTACGCGTTCGAAGGATTATGCTAGATCATGCCAGGTGGTTGGGAAGGAAGTCATGGATGGCCCACCTCCCCCACCTGTCTCTGGTCCTTTAGAAATTGAGAAGCCCGGCGCTGAACCCGTTGTGAGGCCACTGTCTAAAGGTGTTATGCGAAAATCTTCCTGCAACCCAAACTCCCGTGTCGCTCAGCACTATAGTATTGTTGAGGATTTGGCATAGGCGCCTTCTGATGTGTTTGCATTGAAAGTTCTTCAAAGTTTCCCATCGCAACGGAAAGCTCTGTTGTCTGCAATCGGTGGAATCGATCCCGCCGATTCTAATCTTCTCACCTTTGACCTATAAAATTTTTCCCCTCGACTTCCACATCAAATTTCTCTTGTTATTCAAGTCGGGATCAACGGCCTCAACATCCATAGGGCCGTTGTTGACGAAGGTGCTTCCACCTGTGTTATTTCATCCGCCTGCTGAAAGGCCATTGGCTCTCTCGCTCTTACATCGTCTCCCAATGCCTTAGAGGCATTCGATGGTCGGGAATCGAAACCCCTGGCTATTCTCGAGATTTTGTCGATCACATTACAATGGAAGATAGTCAACGTAGAAATAGAAATGGTTGATGCCAAGCTTAACTACAATCTTCTTCTTGGTTGCAGTTGGACTCACGCCATGCTATGCGTACCGTCCACCCTCTTCTGGCTTCTTAAGTTCTCTCATGAGGGAAAAATTGTCACTGTGGACTAGTTATATTTCTTCACCTTATCCTCTGAGAACAACGTTTATTACGTAGATCAGATCCCCAATCCCCCCGACAGTGTAGGACCCGGTCTCTTCAAGGACCCCGTCCTCATGGGTATTTTTCCCGTGCCACCACCGCACACCGTTCAAGTTAATATGGTCTCTAGGTCCGACGACCCTTGGATCATCCCTTCGCCTGAACAGGTGACCTCTTTCGGAGAATCGATGCCGTTAACTCCAATTGAGATTAATTATTGGGAAATTGTCGCCGCATCTGATCCTCCTCTCGAACATGCTCCTTCGAGCATGGCTCTGGATATATATTCTCAATCCCCCTGGCTCGGCGATGCAGATTCGCCTGACCCTTTAATATAAGTTTTCCCTTCCGACGAAGTTATTGTTGAAACCATGTCTCTTGAAGATCTGTCGTGGAGCGATGGACATCATCGTTCCTCATTCATGCTTGGCCTAGGGGCAATGTCTGATTGTCTAGAGCGCTTTGCATCTCAGGTTCCCACTACGCCTCTTCAAACCCTGATATTGACTCACGAGGTCCTTTCAGAGGGAAACCTGAGTAATATCACTCAAACTATGTCGATCGACATCTCCGTCAAACCGGGGGTAGTCAAGAATATTCATGTGGGAGTGACTTGTTCTCTTGAAGATATACAAGTTTATACAAACCTTTTTCACGAATTCAGAGATGTTTTCGCGTGGTCCTATGAAGAGATGCCTCGGATTGATCCTAGCATAGTAGTGCACGAGATTCCTACCTATTCAGGTGCAACACCAATGCGTCAACGCCTACACCCAAGGCATCCCTGAAAAGTCGCAGCCATTAAGGCAGAAGTTGAAAAACTTCTTAGCACGAGCTTTATCTATCCTATTCCCCTCACAGAATGGGTTTCAAATATCGTTCTTGTAGATAAGAAGCAAGGCACTATACGCGTCTGTGTTAATTACAGAGACATCAATCAGGCCTGTCCTAAGGAAAATTACCCCACTCCCTTTATAGATAAAATTATTGATGAATGCGGGGGGAGTGAGATTTATTCCCTTATGGACGGCTTCTCTAACTACAATCAAATCAAAATTTTACCCACTGATCAACACAAGACTGCCTTTATCTGTCTGTGGGGAACCTTCGCTTACAAAAAGCTCCCGTTCGGTTTAAAAAACGTTGGAGCCACCTTCCAGCGTGCTATGTCTTATGCTTTCCACGACATATGCCATATTGTTCAGCCATATCTGGACGATTTGCCGACCCATTCAGCTCGGCATGAGGACCACCCCGAACACCTCTGCCAGATTTTCCTCCATTGCATACGCTACAATATTAGGCTCAATCCTCATAAGTGTGTCTTCTGTGTGGATTCTAGCCCTCTTTTGGGATTCATCGTCTCTAAAGACGGAATTCTCCTTGACCCCCTCAAGTTCGAGGCCATCGTTAACCTCCCATCCCCTTCCTTGTTACATCAACTGCAGAGTCTGCAGGGGAAAGCTAACTTCCTATGATGCTTCATTCTGAATTATGCGGAAGTGGCCAAGGGCTTTACGCGTCTTTTGAAACAGGACGTTCCCTTCCATTGGGACGATATTGCCTAGAAATATTTTGATAAGCTTAAAACATTGCTCGTCAACGCTCTGCTCATACGTCCTCCCGACTATCATTGCTATTTCACCCTTTATTTGGCCGCTACGTTTAGCACGATAGCTATGGTTTTAGTACAGGATGACGACGATGGAAATGAAAACGTAGTTTACTATCTATCTCGAAATCTTCTCAACATGGAAACACGCTATGCTCATGTTGAGAAGTTGGCTCTCGCCGCGGTTCAGGCCATTCAGCGATTCTGCCATTACATTTTGTTCTGTACCGTAACCGTGGTTTCGGACTGCAACCCCATGACGTATATCTTGTCTTGACAATTGCTAGGGGGGAAAGTACTCCAAGTGGATTGTAATCCTTCAGGAGTTCGATTTAGAGTTCACCACTGCTAAGTCGATGAAATCATTGGTTTTCGTTGATTTGATTTGCTCTCTCCCGACAGACTCCGTTCCATCGAAATCCGAGGATCATATCCCGGATGAAACACTCTTTCTTATAAGCACTCATGACCCATGGTACGGTGACATTATCGTGTATCTTCAAACATCCACTTTCTGGTCTAAATTGACAAAGGATTCTCGATGTCGGATTTGGCATCAATTTCAACCATACCACATTCTAGGAGATACCTTGTACCGTGTCGGAGTTGATTCTGTGCTCTGCTAGTGCTTGACCCTGGAAGAGGTTGAAAGAGTCTTGAATGACTGTCACAGTGGCGCCTGTGGTGGTCACATGTCCGGATATGCTACCGCCCACAAGATTCTACGTGCGGGTTACTTCTGGCCGTCTATATTCAAAGACTGTATTGTTGCAGTCCGAAAATGTCATGCGTGCCAAGTCTTTCAGCGCAAGATGCGCACGCCACCCCTACCCTTGCATCTTGACATTACCGTGGGCCCTTTTGCTAAATGGGGCATAGATTTTATGACATGTAACCCTCACTCGGTCGGGGAGCATGCTTATATAATCGTTGTCGTAGACTACTTAACTAAGTGGGCCGAAGCGATGCCTACATTAGCTGCCGACGGTAAGACAGCTACCCAATTCCTTTTCAACCATGTTATTACGCGTTTCGGAGTCCCTCAGGCCATTTTTACCGATAATGGCACCCATTTTCGGGATTACATGATGGTTGAGCTGACGTTAAAGTTTGGCTTACGCCATGATAGCTCAATGCCATACTACCCCCAGGCGAATGGCCAGGTTGAGGCTGTGAACAAGGTTTTGGTCACAATGCTTCAACGAACGATTAGTATCCACAAATCCAACTGGCATCTCCAATTTTTCTCAGCTCTCTTGGCTTATCGAACGTTTGTAAAGAGCGCAATCGGATTCACACCTTTCCAATTGGTGTATGGTTTGGAAGAAACTCTCCCAATTGAATGCGAAATTCCTTCCCTAAAGTTGGTTGTGGAACTATTGCCTGACACTTCTCTAGAGGAAGAACGTCTCTTGTATTTGGAACGACTAGATGAAACTCACCGCTTAGCTGCCTTGGTCATTGAGGCACAGAAAAAGTGGGTCAAAGCCCACTTCGATCAATCATTTTCTCCATGTTCTTTCATTGAAGGGGACATTGTCCTCCTATATGACCAAGCACATGATAAACTTGGAGCAGGAAAATTCCAACCCATGTGGCATGGGCCCTATATAGTAAAACGAGTATTAAAAAATGGGGCCTATGAGCTTATCGACTACGAAGGAGTTCCCCTCGCGCAGCCTAGGAATGGGTTGTACCTCAAAAAGTACTAAGCTTGAGTTATTCTCGTGTGGTGTGTGTGTACATAAGTGAGTGTTTTCATTTTTGTGCATGTGTGGTGTGGTGTGCTTTGTAAGTGTCTTTCTGCTGATTAGGTCTTCCTGATTGTGCAGATGTCTATTACTCCTTTTTTTCGGTTTCACGGATGGTGCCTCCCGCAGCACCAGGAATTTGTCTTCGACAGCTTGGGTAATCTACAATCCTGCTGGTGAGTTGGTTAATTTGCAAGGTGTTTGTCTAGGTCCTACCACAAATAATGTCGCGGAGTATAGTTCCGTTTTAAAATTATTAAACGAGGATGTTAACCTCGGTATTCGTGCATTACTTGTGTATCTAGACTTACAACTTGTAGTACTACAACTTAACGGTCATTATTCAATTAGAAACCCATCCATTTTACGTCTATATCTACGTATTCGTTTACTGGAAAGGAATTTTGATTACATTACATATCAACATATACCCAGACATATGAATGCGTTAACAGATGCAGTAGCTAATTTGGTTTTAGATAGACATTTGCGCAACTTGTAAAAAAACATCATCACATGTAAAAAAATATCCATCCAGAAATATATATATATATATATATATATGTCGAATAGTTTGCAGTTTGTGTACATCACATAAAATCAAAAAATATATACATGTTTGTTTAATAATAGCCAGAGACAACATGTCTCTCAAAAATATGCATATAAAAGCCCTAGATAGCTAATCAATGTGGTGCTCGTGGTAACATGTCACCGCGCGCACCAATCTCCTCAGCAATTGATGGAGGCGACTAGGCACCCCCACAGTGTGTCGCTGGTAAGCCAACGGGACGTCTGCTAGTTGTGCATAGTTCGGGATTCCCCAGGTGATACCCTCCAGGTTCTGGATCAGTTCACTCCCTTCGCCGCCCTCATCTTGAGGGTCATGTGCGAGAGGGGTCCTCTGTGCAATGGGTGACATGCCCGCAGGCCTCTCTGGGCCAACATCTGCATACAAATAGAACTGTTGTTAGAATAGCCATGTATCACAAAAAAAAAATCATAAATACATTAAAAAATCAAAAGAGAGTCATACCCAGCTCCTTGTCCCAGTCCTCCCCCTCCGGAAGTTGAATATTTGGGTCTCCTGTGAAGTCGGTACCAGCGTAGGGCCAATCCTCAACTACAATCAGCTGACGCCATAGCCATACAAAAAACTCGGGCCTCCAGGACATCTGCTGGCCCCCTCCAGATCTGGGCATAAGTGCTGCCCATCGAGCCATCCTCGGCTCCCTCAATGACGGCTCGGCGACTATCGCCCCTTGGCCCTGGAAAATTTGTAATCGTTCCAGAATGAACGACACCAGAATGGAACCATACCCAAACTATTTCAGCTTGGCCTTCTTGCACTTTGTCAGCTGCCGTTTGATGTTTGTTTTCACAGCAGTGGCCCAATCAAAAAGTGTAGGATTCATGCATTTGGAGGCTAGTAGGAGCTGTGCTTTGGTTGCCTCGTGCGGTGCTTGCGATCCCGTAGCCTGCGTAATGGTGTGAAGCACTACTCGGAGTGCTAGATTGTGGACGGTGTGGATGTCTACTTTCCCACTGCCCGATCCTGTTTGTGCCCCTGGGCACACTCTCGCCATTACCATCTCCATTTTCTCCCCAGAAGGTCTACTGCCTGTCATGATTGGCACTGGGCCTCTGTGTGACAATCCGGTTATGAAATAAACATCATAGACTTCAAGTGCTAGTACTTGGTCTTGAAGCTTGAACACTTCTTCATTCTCATCCCATCTGCTAACCAAATACTGCAATATCTCAGGTTGAGCTTCCAAACATGGTGTGAGGAAGAACTTCTTGAGACCACAGTCCCGGAGGGCATTCATGCAAGCTTCATTTTGCATGGCCATTTCTTCCTCTTCCCCATGTTCGCTCTCCTTCCACTCGATCACCATTGTGGCTGGATATCTGCACCAACATGGTCAAAAATACCTTATTAGATCTCTGCAACACTTAAAAATTCATTTGAGTGGCTCACATTTTGCTAAACTAAGGCGGAAATTTGAGTTGTGCCATTGGCGCGACTGTTTTCCTAACAGTCACGCCAATTGGCGCAACCCCTTCGCAAAAAAGAGCCAATTGGTGCGAGTTCGTGCCTGATACCTGCGCCAATTGGCCGAGCCCTAAATTTGCAAAAGGTTCCACCAGAGGTCAAATACACAATGGAAATTTGCAAAAAATGAATCAAAACAAAGCTAAGGGGAGCGCCTCTTACCTGGAACGAATGAGAATCAGAATGATGTACTGTATTGGTCACAATCGCCGCCGCAAGTTTGCACACCAAAAGCTCACTGTTGCTCTCCAAATGAGGTAAAAAGTAAAAGTGAATATGTTTTACTATTTTTGGCATATTTATAACTTTTCAAAGTCAAATTAGGTTTTGAAAGTCATTTTTCCCAATATTTTGATATATTTTGTCGAAAAATGGATTTTATGCTCGCTTTCATGTGCAGCAACAGGGTTTTACGCAGCTTGGACGATGATACGAGTTATACTTTATACTTTTTCAAACTCGGTAAAAACACAAAAAAGTCATTTTTGGAGTCATTTTTTAGCTCTTTTCTGACTCTCTAAACGTGAAAAGATTGTTGAGTCCCTTGTCATTTCAATCTCGTTAAAGTGGATGTGAAACGACATCTACCCAGTATACGTTTACCCCTTTTTCGGGCTGGGATAGATTATTTACGAAAAAGGAATACCCTAGCCTATCGCGACTAGGAGGTTTTCTCAGACATAGTTTTCTACCTTTTTGGATCTGAGGAACTATTTATGAAAAGGGACTGTTGGAGTTTACTTTTCTGTTGTCTTTTCAAACTCTCTAAACATGAAAAGATGCCCAGTTCTTCCTTTGTTAGACTCGTTAAACCCTGATGACATCGGATTCAGTCGTAATGACGATATTCGAGTTCCTCCTTCCTAGGGCTTGTTAAATGTACCAGGATGGATTCATCCGAAGGACGAAATTATATTACAAGCATATGCTATCCCCTTCAAGCTTGTATTCAAAAATAATTGGGGTACTCGCCAGAAATGGTGGCGAAAAATGGAACCAGTATCATTGTCGTGTCGGCAGTATGTCGCTCTTGAACATGGCACTTGTCTGCATTCGTGTCGGGTTGGGGACATCTCAACTCACTCTCTGTTTGCCTCCGTGGGTTTGGGTAATCCTTTTTGACCTCTCATCTTCTCTTTGCCTCGTCATCATGACCTATGATGTTTTGATGTCAAATACTGCCAAATCCACTGTCGTGTCGCCGATATGTTCAAGAGAAGTTGACCTCTGCAGTTTCAACCTTCCTCTGATTCTCATCTGATCCTGATTCACAAACATTATTTTCCTCTGTCTCGCGTCAATGATGTGGGAAACACTGTGGCCCACCTTCGATCAAGGTCACTTCCTGTCGACTCCAGCTCATTATCCAATAATTTGATCTAGACACTCCCTTCTGGTACCTTGGAGCCTGCATGCCTCAATGGAAATTTCTTCGCATTCAACGCAAGGTTTTCATCATTGACCTTCGATCAAATGATTCTACGGGTGTTCGATGCCAGCTCATTGTTCACACTCCGTGGATTGTACCTATAGTACCTTGAGGGCCATTGTCATTATTGGTGATTCCTCTCACGTCTGTTAACGGCTTTCATCATTGGCTGGTAATCAGATGATGTTCTTGCATGTTCGACTTCAGCTCACTTATTCACATGCCTGAACTTGTACTTTGTTCGGGTCGATATGGAACACAAGACCTTGGGTTTTGTCTGTTAGAATCCAGGCTGCGATTTTGTGGATTATTATGATTGGTTACATGACTCACTGATTGGATTGTTGTGACCATACCTGAGTCTATTTATCGATCCTTACTGGATGGCTGCGTCCATGCCTTGGATCTTGATTAGTGTATACTCTTTTATGGATGGATGCGCCCATACCACGTATATATCATGTATTTCAGACATCAGTTGTACTTGTTTACGCAGGTTTTTCGACGGTAGTGTTTTCAGTTGGACACGTTCTCGTAAAGAATTTCACCCCTCTCTCTCTTTCGGGCCTCATGCTTTAGGGGGCATCTATTACACCGTTATTTGTCACCATCCCTAAAATCCCCCGTCCCACACATTGGAGGGCTTATTCCATGACCTGTGAGCAGTGACATGACCTGAAACCACTTTCATGGCATCCCCCTTGACAAGGACAATCATTCTTGTGAAGACAATTTCCTATGAAAAGCCCTAAAAGTAGCCCTTCTGGCCTTGGTGCCAGTTCAGCCCTCGCGCCAATGGGGGAAATCCACCAAAGAGGGCGCCAACTAGCGCTCTATCCCAGTGTAACACCCGCGCCAGGGTTAATAAGGATTGTTTTTTAAAAATAAATGGCGGAAGTTTGATTCCAACCAACTCCTAAACGAATCTCTAAAATGAGTTGGGAGGTTTGGCTCCAGATCTCCATGTAGGGGAAGTAGTTTTCCACCTATCATGGAAGCTTCCTTGAGGATAGGGCAAATCCCACCATTGTAGGGATCCCAACTCCCCTTCCACCATCTATATAAACTTGTCATTTTCCCTTTGCAAGCTAGCCTGAATAGAGCTGAATCAATAGTAAGGAGATTATCGTCAGACAATCGAAGAGAGAGAGACTTGTCCTTTTCCCGACGAGCTTTACCGAGACGTACTCCTCTGTCGACCCGCCGAAGGAAGATCCAGCGTTAGAGCTTAGGTTGTATCTTTCTTTGTTCTGATTAATAATAAACGACTTTGATTATGGTTCCACTCAGATGTTTATGTTTTATGTTATGAGTTGTGTCTTCTCTGAATGATACATAATTGCATATATTAAGTTTTATGCTTGTGTGTTTGTTGTTTCTTGTATGTGCAGGTGTTCGATCACGTCGAGCGAGAGAATTGTGATCTGCCAAAGCGAGGGACGGAAGCGCTATCTTCTCCACAAACGATAGCAATGTAGAACTTAAGGTAGGCCTCTTGTTGCGTCTTGGTCTTTTGCAATTAGGAACTTGCGTCTTAGCGTGACTCGGTTGTTGCTAGACCCGATCTGGGCTAGTAGGGATTGCCTCTGTCCGCAGAGGGGATTCACCTCTCCAACAACTTGCAACTAACAATTACATATTTGCATACTAGAATTCGTTAGTCAACAAGGTTGAAGACAAGATTTCCAACTGGTGCAATAGGTGGCTCACCTTGGGTGGTAGACTAATCTTCTTCAAATATGTTTTGTAAGGAATTCCAATATACTAGATGTCGCTAGCTAAGGTTCCCAAAATTATTATGGAATAAATACGGAAATTATGCTTCTCTTTCCCATGGAAGGGTAGCATAGGATTAGGGTTGCATATCATAAGCTGGAAAACGTTGACCAAATCAAATAAGGGAGGTTGGGGATTACAGAATATATTCTCCATTTCGAAAGGCCTGGAGACCAGAAGCCTTTGGAGAAATATGTTCGAATTGGGCCTTCGAAATTTCCTTATGAGAGAAAAGTACTGGAAAAATCAAGTGGCATTCGATTGGTTATGGTTAGAGAACAAGACGTGTTGAAGATTGCAACAAGAAACAGTGAAGGAGGCATCCTGAAACATCTTTCCTGATCCTAGTTGGAAAGTGATCGCCTAAACTAGGTGGGGGCCACACAAGTGATTTTTGTCGCAAAGTCTATTTTTAGACATATGGATCATGGTCTATGAGTTGCGGGATGTTATTTATGGATAGTTGGTCAAGTTGGTAAAAATAGATGGACCTCTATTTTTAGACATTGGGCGAAGTCTATTTTTAGACTGCCAGTCTAAAAATAGATCAGTCAAATATTATTAGCCCTTAATAATATTTGGACTATAAACATTATCTTATCCTCTTGGAGCACTTCAGCTTGATGCTTGGATGTGGCACATGTAGCTGACAGAAGGAAATACACTATTCCTAGGGGTTAGTTGAGCTATTGCATGGTTGATTTCAGTTGGAACTCATGTGGCAGAGTTTGGTGGAGTTGATGAGACAGTTGGTGGAGTTGTGTTCGGTTTAACTTAGTTGAACTAGTTGTATTTAGTCTAACTGATAAATACACTAGTGATGAGTGGTGTGAATTAATTATTAATTAATTCACTAATTATTAACTCATAAATCAACTAAAGAATACATCATTTAACTACAATGCATGGACAGTTCAGTGGAGACCAGTGTTCGAGGTGGGTGAAAGGGTGAGTCTACTATCAGTTGTGACTATAGCTGTGCATGAGATTTGCACACACATTGATTAATATTGCCAATGAGGATTGTGTAGTACAAGCCAAGGGGATTCAAACTTGGATCCATTCATTCTTCATCTTGGATTGCGCAGTAGAGGCAGGCAGACAGGTGGAGCAGATTGGAGCATGGGATGTGCATGATCTGAGCTTGTTTTGTGTGTAGCATGTGAGATAGTGCTGAGAGCTTGTGAGGAGCTTTGTGCTATGTATTGTTACATGTTCTCTATCATTATAATATACAGATAGTTGGGGTTTTTCAGCTGTAAGCTTTCCCCATTACATACTGTGTTTATATGTGTGCTTGATTATGTTTTTAATGTGCGCATGCGACTGCTTCTAATTCCGCAAATTGATGATCAATGGTAGAAGAGGTTATGTATTATGCATGAAGCTCAAATAGTGTGTAATCAGGATAATCTCGGTGAATAACTCATCTATTATTCAAATTTCTACAAGATGGAATAAGGGGGATCAAATGTATGGAAAGTTTTGATGGGTGTATACCCCTTAGAAAACACGTGGCGTGGCAGGTTAGTGATGGTCAGAAGGTCGACCTCATTTATGATCCTTGGATCTTAGGGGATGAAGTGCCATATCGCTCCTTAAATGTAGCATTGCCTCTCAAATTTAAAGGTCTCAATAGCTTGGTTGACCTTGCTTCCTGAGATGTATCCAGTAGTAGGAAACAAACTTGGTTCTTATCACACGACTTGGGTTTCTCTCAGAGACTAGTTTTCGAATGGGAGGACCTCACACGATCCTTAGTGTTGAATGGCATTACACTAAAGCTGAGTTTAGATAGGCTGGTGTAGTCTCACAATCAATAAAATTCCACAATCACTGACAAATTGGCCTATGAGGCGCATGAGAACCATAAACAATTCCCAATATATTTTAAGTGATACAAACTAATTTGGAAGTGGAAATGCCCTCTTAAGATAAATTTGTTTGTTTGGTTGGCCCCGAATAACAAAATTCTGTTAGGTCCCTATATTACTAGTATAGTCCCTTATTGTTGTTATTGTAACCCCCTTATTGTTATTATTGTACCCCTGTAACCCCCATATTGTTATTATTGTGCCCTTAAATTATTATTGTTACGTCGGCTAGGATTACCTTGTGGCCCCACTAGGATTACATTGTGGCCCCATGGACTCCTATATATAGAAAGGAGGTTCTGTAATTTGTATCATTGTTGGAGAGGTAGATCCCCTCTGCGGACATAGGCGATCCCTACTAGCCTAGATCGGGTCTAGCAACAATCGTATCACGCTAAGGTGCAAGTTCCTAATTGCAATAGACCAAATTGCGAAGAAGGCCTACCTTAAGTTCAACACTGTTGTTCGTAGAGAAGATAACGCTTCCGTTTCCTTGCTCTGGCAGATCACAATTCTCCCACTTGTCGCGATCGAACACCTGCACACACAAGAAACACAACGAACACACAAGCGTAAACCCAATATATGCAATTATGTATCAGTCAGAGAAGACACATGTCATGATCATAATGAAAAATACGAGTGGAACCATAACCAACGTCGCTTTTCATTAATTAATACAAAGGAAAATACAACCTGGTTCTAACGTTGAATCTTCCTTCGGCGGGTCGACAGCGAAATACATCTCGGTAAAGCTCGTCGGGAATGGGACAAGCCTCTCTCTTCGGTTGTCTTGACAATAATCTCCTTGCTACTAATTTGGCTCTATGATGACTATCAAGGCTCTCGCAGCATCCTTTAGGCTATGAAGGCTCTTGGAGACTCAACCATTCTGCCAGTTCAACCATTCAGCCCCTTCATCAATGGATGAAGGCTATATTTATAGAGGAGAGGAGGAGGTTGGGATCCCTACAATAGTGGAATGGAGGCCTTATCCCTTGGGAGGTTCCCCATAAGGTGGAAACAAGAGGCCAAAGGAGGAAGGTCGTGGTTATTCAATTGAAACCACTCCTCATGACTCATCCACGAAGTTGTTGTAATCGAAACTTCGCCTCTTTTTTTAAAAAAAATTCCATAAGCAGATTGGCGTGGGTGCTTAACTGGGATAGAGCGCCAACTGGCGCGGGCTCAGTGTTAATTTTCCTCATTGGCGCGAGGACATAACGGGCTACCAGTGCCAAAAAAAAAACACGTGTTTTTAGAGGTCTGCTCAGGAAATGATCAACAGAAGGAATGTTGTCCTCATGGAAAGGGATGCAATGATGGTATTTTCAAGGCATGACACTGCTCACAAGTCATGGAAACGACCCTCCAACGGGCGAGATGAGGATTGTAGGGACGGTGACAAATTACTGTGTAACAGATGCCCCCTAAAGCATGAGGCCCGAGAGAGAGAGAGAGGGGTGAAATGCTTTACGAGAACGTGTCCAACTGAAAACACTGCCATCGGAAAACCTACGTAGAAAATTACAACTGATATCTCAAATACATGATATATGTGGTATGGGCGCAGCCATCCATAACAGAGTATACAATAATCAAGATCCAAGGTATGGACGCAGCCATACAGTGAGGATCGATAAATAGACTCAGGTATGGTCGCAACCATCTAGTGAATGAGTCATGTAACATAATAATCCACAAAATCACAGCCTGGATTCCAACAAACAAAGTACAGAGTACAAGTTCAAGCATGTGAATAAGTGAGCTGAAGTCGAACATGCAAGAACATCATCTGATTACTAGCCAATGATGAAAGTTGTTAACAGACGCGAGAGGAACTACCAATAGTGACAATGGTCCTACAGGTACTATAGGTACAATCTATGGAATGTGAATAGTGAGTTGACGTCGAACACCCGCAGAATCACTCAATCAGAGGCAAATGATGAAAACCTCACGTCGAACGCGAAGAACCTGCCATTGAGGCATGCAGGCTCCAAGGTACTAGAAGGGAGTCTCTAGATCAACTTCCTGGATAATGAGTTGAAGTCGACAGGAAGTGACCTTGATCGAAGGTGGGCCATAGTGTTTCCCACATCATCGACGCGAGACAGAGGAATATAATGTTTTTGAATCAGGATCAGATGAGAATCAGAGGAAGGTTGAAACTTTGCAAAGGTCAACTTCTCTTGAACATATCGGCGGCACGACAGTGGATTTGGCAGTATTTGACATCAAAAGATCAGAAGTCATGATGACGAGGCAAAGAGCAGATGAGAGGTCAAAAAGGATCACCCAAACCCACGGAGGCAAGTGGAAAATGAGATGAGATGTCCCCAACCCGACACGAATGCAGACAAGTGCCATGTTCAAGAGCGACATACTGCTGACACGACGATGATACCGGTTCCATTTTCCCCCACCATTTCTGGTGAGTACCTCTTTATTTTTACACAAGCTTGAAGAGGATACCATATGCTTGTCATATAAGTTCGTCCTTCGGAGGAATCCATCCTAGTACATTTAACGAGCCCTAGGAAGGAGAAACTCAAATAATGTCATGATTGACATTTTCTGATGTCATTTAGGTTTAACGAGTATGACAAAGGGAGAACTCGGCGTCTTTTCATGTTTAGAGAGTTTGAAAAGACAACAGAAAAGTAAACTCCAACAGTCCCTTTTCGTAAATAGTTCCTCAGATCCGAAAAGGTAGAAAACTATGTCTGAGAAAGCCTCCTAGTCGCGATAGGCTAGGGTATTCCTTTTTCGTAAATAATCTATCCCAGCCCGAAAAAGGGGTAAACGTATACTGGGTAGATGTCGTTTCGCAGCCACTTTAACGAGATCAAAACGACAAGTGACTCGGCAATATTTTCATGTTTAGAGAGTCAGAAAAGAGCTGAAAGGTGACTCCTCCTGGAGGAACGAGTGGTATAAAGGGAAGCAACTGGTTCCGATGATGGTGGAACTGCTCAGAACAAGTAAAGGTTGAGAGGCTGGCTAACAAGACCACTCATCACAGCGGTTCCTCAGGAATGGGTAAAACAACCAAGTGAAGGCATATGATCGGCCAAGTAGATAGTGACGATGGAGTGAGAAAACCAAGGTTCACTGGCAAAAACAGGCTGATAAAATGACAATCACAAGAGGTAAAATGGGAAAGGTTTCATTTTTACACAAGCTTGAAATTAGGAAACTCTGATTAAAGTTGGTTTCATTTTTACACAAGCTTGAAACAAAGATAAACTATGCTTGAAATCGGTTTCATTCTTACACAAGCTTGAAATGGAAATAAACTATGCTTGAAATAGTAAACATGCCCCCAGCATGGTGACTCAATTCGAGGTACATGCCCCCCAAGCTTCAATCCATATGAAAGGCAGATGGAGTGAAAGTTCAAGTTACGAGATCAAGAGAAAGACTTGACTGGGATTTTACGATATCTAAACAAAGACTCGAATTGAACGGGAACGTGTTTCATTGTTTTAACAAGGTTGACACATTAAAAAAACTATCCTCAGAAGAGCTTGTTTCATTTTTTAAGGAGCTTGACACAAGAAAACGAAGTATGCTCCGACGACCAGACCCGGTTTCATTTTTTAAGGAGCTTGACACAGGAAAAGAACCATGCTCCGAAACATCTTGTTTCAATTTTTAACGAGCTTGACACAAGAAAACGAACTCTGCTCCGACGACAACTCATCATGATGAATAAGAAGTCATCGCTTCCAAGAGTTCCACTCCCGATGGAAGGAAAACATCCTGGAAGTTAGGACCCAATGCCCCCAGCACCTTATGCACAACGGCATCATCACTAAGTACAAGCACGGGGTAGGTAGCCACATAGTTGACCTGCGGTGGGGCAGATACAACGGGCAGATAAAAACCAGGAAGGGATGATGGTGGGCCAGCTGCCACATCAAGACCAAAGAACGAAAGCTGATCAATGGTCACGATCCGTCCTTCATGTGGAAAACAAACCACACGAAAAAGGGAGGAGACGAGCGCTCCCATAGCATAGGTGTAATCACGCCCCAAGAGCAGATTGAAATCCAAGGGACCTGGAACAACCATCACGTCCATATGGATGGTTTTTCCTCCCAAAGTAACAAGTAACCTTGGAAGGATCCCTAATGGTTGACTAATTTTTCTGTTAAATGCCAACAGATTATGCGTAACAGGCACAAGCGGCGGCGAACCGAAAGCTTGCCAAGTAGTTGAGGATAAAATACTAACAGATGCGCCTTCGTCTATAATGGTGCTAGGTACGACCAAACCAAAGGCCTGTACCGTTATCTCAAAAGGCACATAAGACGGAAGGTGGTATCCTGCAAATCGACTCCAGTCAAAGGAAGCGACCAAACTACTCGGAGGGGCCACCATCAAACTGAGATGGTCTTCCCCTGGTGTTACGGAAGAAGAAGGAGCATCCTCCATGACCTCCATCTCGAAGGCGGGAGGAGTATCCCCCAGGACCTCCATCATGGGAGGTGGAGGAGCAGCTTCTTGAGGTATAGGGACAGGAGAATCCTTCTCCAAGTCCGAAGAATCTGAAGAAACAAGAAGAACCTGAGAGATGTGAGGTCCACTCTCAATGGAAAAGACCTAGTGCACCGCAGACGGGGCCAGCTCAACTGATCCCACGACCAATGATTGGTCAGGAATGGATTCCAGAATTTGAATTTCCGAGGGAGCGAGATCGACCAAGGATGACTCTTGACCAATCGTAGGATTAGCTAATGGAGGACTCAGAGAAAGTTGTTTATAACCAATCGGGAGGCATGGTGTAGAAACAGCTGAGTTGTCCAAAACTCGCTTGGCTTCATCCATATATGGACAAAGGTGAATGGCATGGTGCCCTTCACACAACTTACAGGGATTTGTGATCTTACCCTGCTTCTTAGGAGCTTTACCAGCGCAAATTGAAGATGTGCCCCCAACTTGACTCTCGGAAGCCATAGGCAACGACGGATGACCGTTGGACCATACTTCGAGCACCTTGGGAATGTCAGGGCAATCTCGAAGAAGATGGTCTCCTGTGCACAACATGCAAGGGAACTTGACTTTCCACGGAGGGTTGGAAGTTTTATCAAGAGGAGGTGTTTCAGAAGCAGTAGCTGTAGCCTTAGCCTCTCTCTTATCAGACTTCTTCTTCTTTGTCTTATTCTTCTTCTTCTTAGCCACCTAGTTACTCGAATCCAGACTTTCACCAGGCGAAGTAGAAGATGAGGACGTAGAAACAGGTGAAGAAGGGGAGAGGTCCACCTTGGAATCAACATGATGTTGTTCAAGCGAAGGAACTGATTGAACTGTAGCCGAGACATTCAGGACGACAGAGGTTGAAAACAACCAAACGGGCAACCCAACAGTTAACCCAGGAAGGGACAACGTTGCCATATCAGGAGCGCCAACATTTCCAAAAGGAGGAAAATGACCAGGATTCCCATCGGAGGGGATTCCTTGGTTGGTGAACTCTGGAAAAGTTGCCATTAGAAACAACTTTAGAACAACACCCTAAGGAAACTAACTTTAACTAGGAATATTTCGTGGGCAGTTAATTTTAAAAAATTGAAACAAAACTCTGTTGTTTCATCTTTTAAGAGTCGAGAAACAGACAAAAGGTGACTCTATCTCTTTCAGTTTTGAAACAAGCATGAAAGGAAAAGCGCTTGATGATCTTTTCAAATTTAGGGAGTCAGTAAAGATCAAACTGACTGCTCAGGAATTCTAGGCCAAGGGTGTACCAAATAACCGTGAACTGCAATATACACCTTGGTTTCAAAATGAAAGAGAAATCAACCAAGGACTTAACGTACGTGCAGGCAATCTCCCTGAATGTTGTGTCCGATGTATCACGGGTATAAGGCGGCAGACTCGGCTTCCTACGGATAAAGGATAGCAACCTAGTGGGGTCTCCCTTTATATACGCGACGGTACAGGGAGCACAAGTCTGTACTAGCACTGTCTAAAGCCAAGAGGCGAACGACAGCTACTAGGTTTAACGACGTCGGAACACATATCTAACCTAGACCTCTAAATTTTTCGTTAATGTTTCAATGTTGCCTTAAGATAAATTGAATAAATTTTAAGGTTGATCTTCAATTATGTCTCAGTTTGAGAAGACACAACTCATGATCATAATGAACAATACGAGTGGAACCATAACCAAAGTCGCTTATAATTAATTAATACAAAGGAAAATACAACATGGCTCTGACGCTGAATCTTCCTTCGGCGGGTCGACAGCGGAATACATCTCGGTAAATCTCATCAGGAATGGGACAAGCCTCTCTCTTCAGTTGTCTTGACAATCATATCCTTGCTACTGATTTGGCTCTATGAGGACTATCAAGGCTCTTGCAGCACCCTTTGAAGGCTCTTGGAGACTCAACCATTTAGCCCCTTCATCAATGGATGAAGGCTATATTTATAGAGGAGAGGAGGAGTTTTAGATCCCTACAATAGTGGAAGGGAGGCCTTATCCCTTGGGAGGTTCCCCATAAGGTGAAAACAAGAGGCCAAAGGAGGAAGTCCGTGGTTATTCAGTCGAAACCACTCCTCATGACTCATCCACGAAGTTGTTGTAATCGAAACTTCGCCTATTTTTAAAAAAAAATTTCCATAAGCAGATTGGCGCGGGTACTTAACTGGGACGGAGCGCCAACTGGCGCGGACTCGGTGTTAATTTTCCTCATTGGCACGAGGACATAATGGGCTACCAGCGCCAAGGCAAAAATAAGTGTTTTTAGAGGTCTTCTCAGGAAATGATCAACAGAAGGAATGTTTTCCTAATGGAAAGGGATGCAATGATGGTATTTGCAAGGCATGACACTGATCACAGGTCATGGAAACGACCCTCCAACGGGCGAGATGGGGATTGCAGGGATGGTGACAAATTACTGTGTAACAATCATCCAAGAATTGTTCATTCTTGTAATGTATTGGACATTTCCCCCTCTAAGTGGCTTATTTATAAGGCATTTATATCTCTTTTATTTTATTTTTGGAGCTGGTTTCACAACATTTGGTATCAGAGCTTTGGATTCTAGGGTTTCACTGCTCCAAACAGGTCATCATATAATTTTCGCTATAATTTTTTTTCTATGAAGGTTCAGAAGCTGAAATTTTTAGAGTGCGAAGCCGAAATCCTAAGGAACATCTTCGCAAAATTTTAGAGCTTGGTTCGTAATATTTTCGGAGATATGATTTGTGGAAGTTAGGTATTTTTGCAGGCTCCTGAATTTCACTTAAAAAGGTCATCGCGGAATTGTCGCTATAAATTTTTTCTACGAAGGCTCAAAAGATGAAATTTTTAGAGTGCGAAGCTGAAATCCTGAGGAACATCGTCGCAAAATTTAAGAGCTTGGTTCGAAATATTTTTGGAGAAATGATCTGTGGAAGTTAGGTCTTTTTCAAGCTCTCAAATTTCATCTCAAAAAGGTGATTGTGGGAAAAGCTTCACAACTCTCTCTCTAAACATAGGATTGGAATTCTGTAAAAAGTGACTGGAAGTACACGGAATGTAGTTTCTTGTCTATAAATTTCAGAGCCAAAGGAGCAAACAGTGACATGTGGCAAGTCGTAAAAATTCGCTCTACTGAACTAGTCCATAATTAGGTCATTGTGGGAGATTGGACATAACTTTGCCTTGAAGAATCCAAATCAATTCAGACTTGTGGCATTTGAAAGAAGCTTTAGAGGACTACTATAGGGCCGAATTTCAAATATTGAGGATCTACAAGTATATAGATAAGTCAATTTCAATATCGAGCTCCTCAAAAGCAAGTAAAAGGTGTGTATTTTTTTTTTTTTCCGAATTGCATGAGTCTTGTTTGAAGAATCAAGTTGAATTGATTCCAAGGGCATATTATAGAATAGATATCAGTATTGGATTCTCAAATGGCCCCTAAAAATAATTCAAAACCCATTAAGCCCTTAGAAGGCTCTACTATGACTCATGAAGACGAAGAATGGCAACATGACATATCAAAATTACAAGAGTAAGTGCAACAAATTTCACTCTCGCAAAGTGTAACAAAAAATGACATGGAAGTTTTGAAGAAAGGTGTGGAAACTAAGATGGATGGTTTGAAGAAAGGCATGGATGGTTTGAAGAATGGCATGGAAGCTAAGATGGATGGCATGGAAGATGGCATGGAATCTGAGATGGATGACATAGAAGCTAAGATGGAAAACATGAAGAATGATCTAAAAACAGACATGGAAGGTTTGACAAAGTTGATACAAGAAATGTTTCCTAATGGTGAAAATATAGTAGAGGAAACTCATGATGAGAACAAAATAAATGTTAATCGTGACTTCATAAACTCTAATGTTGGCGGCAAGAACCACCATATTCCAAAAATGGATATGAGGAAATTTGATGGAAAGGATCCTGTAACATGGATACTACAGATGGAGCAATATTTTGATCTCCATAACGTGCAAAACACACAAAAGGTACGCATTGCAACTTTACATTTAGAACAAAATACATTTGTATGGTATCGATGGCTTTGCTCCCGTAAAAAAATTGTCACTTGGTCAATTTTTACGGAGGAAATGATAGCACATGATGAGGATACAAAGAGCAACACCTTCTTTAGCCAATTGATAAATCTCAAACAAAAGGGTTTAGTGGGGCAGCACATTGAGGACTTCCAAAAATTGAATATAAGGGTAACTGATATTCCAGAGGAACACAGGATTGATCTCTTCATAGGTACTCTAAAGGATAACATCCAACATGAAGTTCATGTTTTGGAACCCGATTCATTGGAGAAGGCATTCAGGTTGGCAAGAAAAGTTGAATGTAAAATTATGGCGACAAGGAAGCCTACCACTCAATTCTATAAAGAAGGAAGTGTTGCTACGCCTAGATTTCCACAACCTACAAGGTTGACACCACAACAATTGGAAGAAAAAAGAGCAAAAGGGCTTTGCTACAGCTGTGATAGCAAATACACTAAAGGTCATAAGTGTGCTGAGAAGAAATTATTTTACATAGATTGTGAAGAGGAAGAAGAAAATGAACAAGAAGAGTATATACACCAGGAACCAACCCTAGAAGAGGAAGAAATGAATCCGACCATATCGTGTAATGCACTGGCAGGAATTACCACTCCTCAAACTCTCAAGATAGAAGGACAAATCAAGAAGAAAAAGGTAATAGTGTTGATTGATTCATGTAGCACCCATAATTTTATTCATTGTAAGGTAGCCAAGGAATTAAATTGTTTCCTATACCCAGCACCAGAATGTCAAGTGATGGTTGCAAATGGAGGAACTATAAATTGCTCTGGAAAATGCCATAATATCAAGCTACCCATGGGGGAATATGTATTGACTAGTCCAATGCTTGCCATTCCTATGGGAGGTGCTGATGTTGTACTAGGAGTACAATGGTTACAATCTTTGGGGATGGTAGCTTTTAATTTTCAAGAACTTTTCTTGAAATTTATTTCAGAAGGAAAGGAAGTCGAATTACGGGGTATTGCGGGGAAGCCAGGAAGGATAATAAGCTCTAATGTCATGACAAAGCTTCTAAAGAAAGAACAGCGAGGCGTAATTGCACAATTATGTTCACTAGAAGTTCCAACATCAAAATCATCTATTTCTGCAGATCTCCAACAAGTCTTGGACAATCATTCCAAGGTGTTTGAAACTCCCAAAGGAATCCCACCTATTCGTGATCATGATCATGCTATTCATTTGATTCCAGGAAGTGTTCCTCCAAACATCTAGCCTTATAGATATCCTTACTTCCAAAAGAGCGAAATTGAACGTATGATTGCAGAAATGTTAGAGGCGGGTATAATTCAACCTAGTCAAAGTTCTTTCTCTGCTCCTGTATTATTGGTACACAAGAAGGATGGATCATGGCGAATGTGTCCGGATTATAGGGAGCTCAATAAGCTCACCATTAAAGATAAATTTCCCATTCCTGTGATCGATGAATTATTGGATGAATTACATGGAGCAATTTATTTTACCAAGTTGGATCTTCGTTCAGGATATCATCAAATTAGAATGAAGACTCAAGATATTCCAAAAACAGCATTTCGAACTCATGAGGGTCATTATGAATTTTTGGTCATGCCTTTTGGCCTTACCAATGCACCTTCTACATTTCAAGAGTTGATGAATTCCATTTTCAAACCCTTCCTTAGAAAATTTGTGCTAGTATTTTTTGATGATATACTAATCTACAACAGGTCTTAGAAGGATCATGTTCAACATGTTGACAGGGTGCTCAAACTATTGCAGGAGAAACAATTATATGCAAAAACATCCAAATGTTTCTTTGGAGTACAAGAGGTGGAATATCTGGGTCATATTATATCTCACGAGGGTGTTAATGTAGACCCTAAAAAAATTAAAGCCATTAATGAATGGAAAGTCCCCACAACCATAAATCAGTTGCGAGGATTTCTCGGTTTAACAGTGTATTATCGCAAGTTTGTTAAGAATTATGGGAGAATAGCAGTACCTCTAACAACATTATTGAAGAAAGATGCATTTTCATGGAATTTTCAAGCAACTAAGGCCTTTGAACATCTTAAAGAGGCAATGTGCCTAGCACCGGTCTTAGCTATGCCAAACTTCACAAAAACCTTTATTGTGGAATGTGATGCCTCAAGAAATGGAATTGGTGTTGTTTTAATGCAAGAAAGAAGACCCATTGCTTTTGAAAGTCGTCCAATCAAAGGAAAGTATTTACAGAAACCTATTTATGAGAAGGAAATGTTAGCAATACTGCATGCACTAAAGAAATGGCGAACTTACCTAATGGGAAGACACTTCAAGGTAAAAACTGATCATGATAGTCTTAAACACTTTTTTGAACAAAGACTATCTTCAGAAGAGCAACAAAAATGGGTCACAAAGATGTTGGGTTATGACTTTGAAATAATCTACAAAAAAGGAAAGCTTAATGTTGTTGCAGATGCACTCTCAAGAAAGAATGAAGAGGTGGAAGCATTGCTTTGTGCCATTTCTATTATCCAACCAGATTGGATAACTGAAGTAAGAGATGAATGGAAGAAGGACGAAGAAGTGTGGACACTCATTCAAAAGTTGCAGCAAGATCCTAGTAAATCTGATACATTTAGTTGGAAAAATGATTCCTTATGGTACAAAGATCGCTTATATCTTTGTAAGAATTCTCAACTAAAACAAAAGATTCTTTTGGAATTGCACACTTCTCCCTTCAGAGGACACTCAGGATTTTTAAAAACTTACCACAGTGTGAAGAAAGAATTTTTTTGGGATGGCCTTAAATCTGATATTCAAAATTTTGTGGCGGAATGTTTGGTTTGCCAGCAAAATAAAGTTGAGACAATTAAGACCCCGGGTCTTCTACAACCTTTATCCATTCCAAGTCAATGTTGGGAGGAGATTTCAATGGGCTTTATCATAGGTTTACGTAAGTCTGAAGGAAAGAGTGTCATCATGGTGGTAGATGATAGATTTACCAAATATGCACACTTTTGTGCATTATCCCATCCATTTAAAGCAAGTACAGTTGCTACTACATTTATGGACACAATTCAAAAGCTAGATGGGAACCCAAGGGTTATTGTGAGTGACAGAGATCCCATTTTTACTGGAAATTTTTGGATGGAGTTATTTTCTTGTTTGGTTACTCAATTAGCTCATAGCTCATCTTATCATCCTCAATCTGATGGTCAAACTGAGATAGTAAATAAATGTTTGTAAGGATATATTCATTGTTTTTTATCTGATAAAAAAACACAATGGGTCAAGTGGTTACCTCTTGCTAAATGGTGGTATAACACTTCCTTCCATATTGCAGCAAAAATGACCCCATTTATGGCACTTTATGGATATCATCCACCATCCATCACATCATATTTAAGAGAAAATTCGAAGGTTCAAGCAGTGGAAGATCACATCGAGCATCAACAAGAAGTTCTCCAACTCTTAAAGGATAACCCGAATTTGGCACAAAATCGAATGAAACAACAGGCAGATCAACATCGTAGCGAGAGAAGTTTTGATGTAGGAGATTGGGTATTTTTACGGCTACAACCATACAAACAAATGTCCCTCAAGCAAGCAAAGAAGGATAATAAATTATCGCCAAAGTACTATGGTCCTTACAACGTGTTGCAAAAGATTGGTACTATGGCATACAAATTGGAGCTTCCTGCTTCTTCGCGAGTACATCCAGTTTTCCATGTTTCATGCTTAAAGAAGGTTATAGGTGAAAATCTTCCAGTTCAAACAATATTTCCAGAACTTGATGAGGAAGAAAAAATCATATTGGAACTTGAAGCGGTCATGGAAACAAGAACTCGATAGCTACGGAATCGATCAATTTCAGAGTATCTCATCAAGTGGAAGAACTTACCCACCGAAGATTCTACATGGGAGGATGAGAATTTTATACAGAAGCACCCAGAGCTACTCGAGCGTTGAGGACAACACTTTTTTGAAGGAGAGGGGCATGTTAGGTCCCTATATTACTATTATAGTCTCTTATTGTTGTTATTGTAACCCTCTTATTGTTATTATTGTACCCCTGTAACCCCCATATTGTTATTATTGTGCCCTTAAATTATTATTGTTAGGTCGGCAAGGATTACATTGTGGCCCCACTAGGATTACATTGTGGCCCCATGGACTCCTATATATAGAGATGAGGTTTTGTAATTTGTATCATCCAAGAATTGTTCATTCATGTAATGTATTAGAGGTTGCCCCTCTAGGTGGTTTATTTCTAAGGCGTTGATATCTCTTTTATTTTATTTTTGGAGCTGGTTTCACAACAAATTCTTACTCATGAGAATCTGCAGAATATAAGATGAGTAGGGGCTAGCTAGTGTGTACTTTGAAAAATGGAATCAGAGTGTGGGTCGCCTTTTCTTGTTGTCTACCTTTTCATTATCAATTTGGCACAACATGCAATTTGATTTGGCTTGCCTGGGAATCTGGGATGGTCAAACATTGACCGAGTTCTTTACTACTTTCTCACCTCACCTATACCTGACTCCTTTTCCTTTCTCCCATGTTTACTGATTTGAAACATTTGGTTAACAAAGAATGGTGTCATCTTTGAATATTTGATGACTAACCAGGCCACGATGGCCCATAAAATTAAACAAAGTTTTTCTGAGTTGAAGGGTGATCATCAACTAAAGCTGGCTTGCATTCCAGTGAGACCTATAATTGTCCAAATTTTGGCCTTGGTGTTTTTGGTGGTGTGAAAAGGAATGTCCCCAATAAATGCGGTGTTGGCATTCTTCTTTTCCACAAACCTGATTACACATTCTCTTTTATACTAGGTTTGGGTCTGGGGTCGAATAACAAAACTAAGTTGGTGGCCTTATGGTACACACTATACTTTTCCCAACAACAAATATAAAGAGTCTGCGATTTTTTGGCAATTCCTGTGTAGTCATTAACTGGCTAAAAGGTGAAAGCATGATAAAAAATCTACATCTTTCATCCTGGAAACAAAGAACTCGACAACTAAAGGAGTTATTTAAATATCTATGAATCTAAAACATCCACCAAGAATATAATAGTAATTTTGACTTGCTCTCCAAAATTGTACTAGTTCTCATGGTCGGTTGGGGGGAGATCATCGAATCCACTCCCACTAACAATTATGAGTCCTCTTTTTCCATCTACTACTAAGTTAGATCCTTAAGTTTTGGAAACACTGATCTGTTGGGGTTTTTTGTCTTTTGAGGACCTATCTTGGAGTTATACTTGACTTGTTTTTCACAGGGAAAAGAGAATCTAAGATAAGGTCACGATTAGATAAGCCATTAAGCATCATGACATGTATCAAATGGAAGTACAATAATGGATGTTATGGAGATTAGATAACAAAATTTAGATATTTGAACATTGTTTGTATATGGATGGATTAATATGATATATTACTTGTTTTGTTACTCAATTGAAAGTGCTTCCATTCCCATAAATAGTTTTGAAGGTTAAAAATTTCAAAATTGTTTTATGAAAACTTTTCAAATATAAAAAATTTTAAATTTAAAACTTAAAACATTTTATATGTGGATATTAATTTTTAATAGGAAAATTAAATTTTAATGTTCAATGTGTTTTTTTATTATAACAATATCTTATAATTATATATAATAATTATTATTATTTTCCTTAAGTGAATTCTTTCAACTTTGAAAACAAGAGATTATATCATGTATTACAAAAAGTTACACTGATCTCTCACATCGAAGACTAGACCATAACAAAAAATTTACTAGCGAAAGGGACAAGAGAGACAACTGGAAACTAATAGAGCTTACATACAATGGGCCTAAATCTGGATAGTGGCCAATTTGGCCTAAAACAATAACAATTTCAAAACTATAACAATAAACCAGAAATATAAACATAGTTAAGTAAGGGGGTTTGAATCAAAGCCTACTACTGGGATAGGATCTGCTAGATATATCAGAGGACTAACCACTACCGATGGGATTTCAAGTTGTTGTTTGATCCTCGCTATCCCATGGTAAATCCTCTCCAACCTCTTATCATAATCCTTAAGGTGCCCATGCACATGATATAATGATTCAAGCAAGTCCATCCAAGATTCATGGGGATCTAGCAGAGTATGTCCCAACATGGATTATCTGCTAATATAAGTATATTGATGGAATCTTCCTTGTGTATGTCCTATATCAAGGATCCAATTTGTCTCTTCTTCCATAACTTTAGTGTCTAAGAGGGAAGTTCTATGGGATGAGGCTTCACCCTAAAACCTAGCCATATTCGCCTGCACGTGTACCAAGATCTGCTACCTATATCTAAATGTAAAGCCTTCTACTCAATGATGTAGACGAGTATTTCCTCTATGGGCATGCTCCTCATAATAGGAAGCCCCTCTCCTTACTCTTACTCTTTTTCTAGGCATTATGGGGACATGTGTGGACCCTGGACTACATTGAACATAATGGACTTCTTCCACCCAAAGCCACCTCACACTACCAAAAGCTTTGATATGAGTGGTATCATATTCTGCCAGTGTGACACCATTTTAAGCTAAGCATTGACCCACCGACAACACTACAATACTCCAACCCTTGTCAACTTCTTGACTTCAATAACCAACAAGCTCACATTGCAACCACTTAATATGGATTGATTCCATTCCAACGACTCATGAGAAGATATATAACCACCACTTAACTTGAATTAAAACTTGATTGCCTGTGAGCCAATCAAAGCCCAATAAACCTGATCCAGGTGGATATTGGTGGCCACCTGCCTATTCCACTTGGGGCCCCACCATTGTCCCATTCAGTTTTTCAGTTTCGGCATGACTTACTATTTTTTAGCAGTTTTTCGGGTCCTGAACTTCCGGAGCCATTTTGAGGCCCTAAACGACGTTTTTCGTGTCCATGGAATGATGTTTTTCACATCAAAAGTTGTAGTCCTCGAATAGATATTTCTAACAAGGTATTTTGCGCGTCAAACGAAGATCATATGCCAAAGTTACGTCCCTAAGGAGTTGAAACACCAGTTTACCCAAACGGGGCCCATAGTTTTGGCACTTCATCTCGTAGGGTTAGGGTTTTGGATGTTTATGGTTTTCAATTGTTTCTAAATAATAAATAGGCCCTCGAGCCTCATTGTAATACAGTTCAGAGGCCTGTAGCCACCACATCTCTTCTCTGAGATAAGATATCAGCGCCCTAGCTAGTTTATTTCCATTCTGTCTGTAAGCAAATTTCAGTTCTTTGATATTAATGAATGAAGTGTTATTTCCACTACATATTTGTATTTAGGGTTATATGTGTATTCTCTTGCGTTCCTGCATAAATATGAATCAGTGGTATCAAAGGGGTATGCTTTTTCTTGATCCTTCTTTGCATGTCCCCAACGGGGTCGAGGTATAAGGAGTTAGAGCTCAATCTGGTGGAACCTTTGCAAGATCATCCTCGCAAACCCCGACGACTGTCAATGGGGGATGAAAAGAAAGAAGAGGGAGCAAGAAATCCTATCAAAATATTTCTCAATGAGGCACTAAAAATAAAAAGGAACGCAATGATGGATAACTTTGCCCAGATCCTTCAACGACTGCCCACCAGCGGTGCATCTGCATCCAACAACCACTCTGGAGGCGCGACTCCCTTTAAGGTACAAGTAAACTTTGACATTCCCATATTTGAGGGTCAAATAGATGCAGATGTCGTAGATAGATGGTTGAATCTATTAGAAGGATATTTCTCGGTTCATGACTTTTCCGATTGGGAGAAGATTATTTTTCACTCCTCAAAGCTACCCCCCATGTCAAGGACTGGTGGGAAACCTACTGTGAGAAAAAGGATGAGACAAAAACCTCTCTGTTCTTCGCTATACCCACTTGGAATTCTTTCTAAGACGCCTTCAAGGAACAATACTATCTCGTGGGGAGCTATGAGGACAAGTACATACCATATACCACTCTACGGAAACAAAGGGATCAAGATGTGCATGAGCTGACAAATATGTTCCATACCCTATGCACAAAGTTGTGTATCAAAGATTCAGAGAAAAAATTGGTGCTAAAGTATCGCAATTGTCTGCACATATACATTTAGGAGGAAATGGAGTTCCTCGACATCTCCTCGCTTGGTACGGCATACTGGTATGCTTCAAAGATTGAGCAGAAATTCAAACAGAAGAAACGAGAATTTGGATTTGCGAATCAAAAGCAAGGTAAAGGTTCCCCCAAACCGCAAAACAAAGGACAAAGCCAAGGCATGGCGGCCCAAGACAACCCGTCAAAGCCACAAGAAAATAAAAACACCGCGAAGCCAAAGAAGGACACAAGAAAGTGGTGTGAGTGTAGAAATTTGAATAACTGATATATTATTCACTGAGATTCTCCTGATCACACATTATTTTAACTTCATGCACAATATAGAATCTCTTCCACCATTGATCATTAATTGCGGAAATAAAAACAATCGCATGCGCACATTAAAACCATAAAAAATCACACATATGGACACAATATTTTATGGGAAATCTTAAAGCTGAAAACCCCCAACTATTTGTATATTATATGTCATAGAGATCATGTAACAATAATTATACAAATCTCCTCACAAGCTCTCAGTACAATCTCCAATTGCTACACACTAATCAAGCCTGATCTAGCAAATCACATGCTCCAATCTCTGCCACCTGATAGCCTGCCTCTACTGCGCAATCACTGCTAAAGAATGGCTCTGAATGATCCTTTAATTAAGTCCAGCATTTCTCATGCAAACTTCTCACTGCATCCCAATCACCGGTTGCTTCGTAAATCATGCAACGCATAGTCACAACCGATAATACACCGCTTCTTTCACCTACTCCTACCGGTCTCCACCGAAATCGGGCTCCATGCACCGTAGTTAATCGATGTATTATTTAGTTGATTAATGAGTTAATAATTAGTGAATTAATTAATAATTAATTCACACCACTCTCACTAGTGTATCAATCAGTTAGACTAAATACAACTAGTTCAACTATGTTTAGATTAGTTAAACTAAACACAACTCCATTAACTCCTCAATCAACTCCACCAAACTCTCTCACATGAGTTCTAACTCAAGTATCCATGCAATAGCTCCACTTAACCCTTAGGAATAGCGTAATTCCTTCTATCAGCTCCTGTGACACATCTGTGCACTTAACTGAAGTGCTCCAAGAGAATAAGATAATGTTTATAGTCCAAATATTATTAAGAGCTAATAATATTCGACATATCTATTTTTAGACTGGCAATCTAAAAATAGATTCCACCCAATATGTCTAAAAATAGAAGTACATATATTTTTCCAACTTGACCAACCATCCACAAATAGCATCCTGCAAATCATAGAACATGATCGACATGTCTAAAAATAAACTTGCACCAAAAATAGCCTACGGGCCCACTTAGTGAAGGCGACTTCTTTCCACTAAGCTCATCATCTTGTTGCAATCTAAACACTCCCTCTCAACAAGATAAGGATTATCTTCCACCCCTATCCTGCCTCTGTGGTATTCGAATTTTCTCCTGGTGAGGGCCTTCGTCAAGATATCAGCATCCTGATCCTCCGTGGGAATGTATGAAAGTAACATGATCTTCCGCTGCACACAATCTCTGATATGATGATACCGGATGTCAATGTGTTTAGATCTATCATGAAATAATGGATTAACATAAAGTTTGATGCAACTCTGATTATCACAATATATCACAGTAGGATCTAAGTGTGAACCGAACAACCCGACCAGGATCTTCCTCATCCATATAGCCTCGCATGTAGCCAAACTCGCTACCATATACTCAGCCTCTGCTGAACTGAATGCCACGGATCTCTGCTTCCTGCTGTACCAAGAAACTGTTGTTGACCCGATACTAAAAATCTTTCCAGATGTGCTCTTTCTGTCCGTTGGGCTCCTTGCCCAATCTGCATCTGTGAAGCCACACAGCTTCACCTCATTCGACTGTCTGTACCATAATCCATATCCCGATGTGCCGCTGAGATATCTCAATATATGCTTGTCTACCTTCCAGTAGAGTTTGGTAGGCTTAACCATAGCTTGTGAAAGCTGGTTAACAGCATAGCATATGTCGGGTCGTGTATTGACCAAATACATAAGCAACCCCACCGACTGTCGGTAAACAGTGGCATCCACTACCTCTGCCGATGCAGCATCCTCTTTCCTCCAACCACCAGGAAGAGGAGGCTCTATAGGTCATAGCCCATGCATGTTGAACTTCTCCAGTATCTCCCGGGCATACTTTCCTTGAGACACAAACAGTCCATCACTGCACTGCCAAATTTCCAATCCCAGGAAATAATGAAGGAGGCCCAAGTCCTTCATCTCAAAATCTTTTGCAAGATCAGCCTTGCATGAGAGTATCAACAGTTAATCACCCATCAAAATCAAATCATCTACATAAAGTAAAATGATTAGTAACTTACCCTCCACCACAATCTGGTATAGGTTCAGATCCGCCTCACTCTTGGAGAATCCAAGTCCAGTGAAATAATTGTCTATCCGTGTGTACCAAGCACGAGGTGCTTGTTTCAACCCATACAACACTCTCTTGAGCCTGCACACATGCGACTCGCTGCTGAAGATCTCGAAACCTTCGGGCTGCTCTATGTACACCTCCTCCTCAATGACTCCGTTGAGGAACGCAGTCTTCACATCCATCTGATGAATGTGCCACCCCATCTGCGCTAAGAGAGCAAGAATCGTCCGTATGGAAGAATACCTTGCGACAGGTGCAAAGGTCTCCTCATAATCAATCCCCTCTATCTGTGAAAAGCCTCGGGAAACAAATCTTGCCTTGTACTTCTCCACACTCCTGTCAGCTGCCTGCTTCACTTTGTAGATCCATCTCAAACCCACCACTGATTTCCCCTCCGGTCTCGAGACAATCTCCCATGCACTGTTTCTGACAATCGAATCATACTCTTCCACCATGGCATCTACCCATGCGGGGTCCTCCACAGCTTCCTCGAAAGAGGATGGCTCTGTCACGATACACTTGCTCATAAGAGCCATGTATCTAGTATACCGGTCAGGTGACTGTCTCTGTCTGTGTTGTGATGTAGGTGCTCCTACAACCTTCTCTGCATCTTGAGCCAGTCGCTCAGCTTCTGTAGTGCGCTTCCACCCTCTGATGGTTGGCACTGCTTGAGTGGTCTCTTCCACTCCATGAACCTCCTCTTGTGGCTGATCCACATCCTGAGGCTCATCCTTAGGAACTAATAGCTCCTCATCTGCATGCAAGTGTGGTTCCCTCTCAAGCGAACACTTCATGGCTTTCTCCTCATGAAATTTGATATCCCGTCGCACAACAGTCTTGCGACTGTCTGGAAAATACACATGATAGTTGTGGGGTGTATCAGTGTACCCCAAAAATATCCCAACCTCTATAATCGACTCCAGCTTCTTCCTGGCATCCTTAGTCACATGAATGTAAACAGGTGAACCAAAAATCCTCCAATGGGAAATATCATGCCTCTTACCAGAAAACGCCTCCTCGAGTGTATTCATGCCAAGTATCCTGTGAGGACAACGGTTCTGCACATATACTGTAGTATTGCATGCCTCAGCCCACAAGTGTATGGGAAGGCCCTGATCATGCAACATCGCCCGTGCAGCACCCACGATCGTTCTGTTCTTCCGCTCAACGACCCCATTCTGCTGTGGGTTATGAGGTGCTATGAGCTCTCTTCGAATTCCTTCTGCGCTGCAAAAGTCCTTGAATTCACCAGAGATGAATTCACCACCATTTTCGGTCCTAAGAGCCTTCACCTGCTTCCCTGATTCTTTCTCAACCAGTGCCTTGAATTCACAGAACTTTGAGTATGTCTCGCTCTTCTTATGCATGAAGAAGATCCAGCACTTTCGAGAAAAATCATCAACAAATATCACATAGTACATGTGCTTTGCTGTGGAAGCTACTGAGAAAGTTCCACACACGTCTGTGTGAATTCTCTCAAGGATCGTCGTGGCGCGACTATCCTTCTCGTGAAAGGTGGCTTTCACAAATTTTCCCAAGGTACATCCCTTGCACTGATCTGACTGCGCAAGAGTACCCTTAGGAAGCCCAGTAGAAATCTACTGCAGTATCTTCAAAGCTCCATGGTGAAGGTGGCCCAATCTCCTGTGCCACAGCTCGCCATCATCCCGGCTCACCACTCCTTTTGCCTTTCCTGCCATTGATGCGCAGCCATCTACCTGCAATTGATAAAGGTTCTTAACTCGAACCCCTATCCTCCGAGTTTCACAAGTTGCCTTACTGCGCAGGAAAGCCTTTCCCTCGCTAAAGACAACATCATATCCCTTGTCTTCTAACATCGCCACAGAGATCAGATTCTTATTCAATCCTGGAACATGCATCACTTCCCTCAATATGAAGGGATTACCAGAATCCCTCTCAAAGGAAATGGTACCGATACCGGTCGCACTGTATCCACCATCATCGCCCATCTCGATGTGCACTCCAAGATCTTTCTCATCCAAATCAGTAAACAAATCTTTATCTCCTGTCATGTGAAAAGACGCACCACTATCAAGAAACCACACTGAACCCATCACACTTGAGACCAAGCATGCGATCAGCGAAAAATCCAACTCAAACCACGAGGCTAAGGCCTCTCCAGCTGCAGATCCAGCAGCCTGCTTATTTTTCTTCTTCTGTGGACAATTAGTGGCATAATGTCCGTGTTGGTGACAGTGAAAGCACTTCACCTTGGACATGTCCTGCTTCTTGCCTTTCGCACCGGATTGAGAAGCATTCTTATTGCTCTTCCCCTTCCTTTATTTTGTAGCCAAAGCACAATTTTCTTCATCTGAGTTCTTTGATGAATATCCGTCCCTGGTACTTTGCCTTATCTCCTCTTGCACAAGATCCGACCAAAGTCGCTCCCATCCTGGCAATTTCTCCCGACCATTGACAGAGTCCTGATAGGAATGCCAACTCTTCGGAAGCCCAAGGAGAGCCAATATCACCAAGTCCTCATCATCAACAGTCACCCCCACACTTCCCAGCTCATCCCTGCATTGGATGAACTTCGTGAGGTACTTGGGCATACTGTCGCCTTTCTCCATTTTTATGTTCCTGAGTTTATCCTTGAGCGCCAACTTCCTCTGGTCGCTCTTGCTTTGGAATAATTTTGTCAACGCTTTCCACATCAAGAATGGAGAAGAATTACCATGAAGGTTGGACACTATGTGATCCTTTACACCTTCCAACAGAATTATTTGACACTTTGTTGTCTTCTTTTTCCATGCGTCAAGTGCGGCAGCATCGCTAGAAGCAGGTTTTGGAATTTTTGCATATATGAACTCCTTCAACCCATTGTCATCCAACACCGCCTCCATCCTATCCTTCCATGCAATATAATTCGAGCTGCCCTCAAGGGCATACTCCAATCGCAATCCGTTTAAATACATCTCAACTTCGACACCAAGAAAACACTGCTGCAAATTCGAATTCCACCAGCACAAAACTCAACCGCTTCAATGTTTTGCAATTGCTCCAATGATCAATATCGCTCTGATACCATGTAGAAATTTGAATAACTAATATATTATTCACCGAGATTCTCCTGATCACACACTATTTTAACTTCATGCACAATACAGAATCTCTTCTACCATTGATCATTAATTGCGGAAATAAAAACAATCGCATGCGCACATTAAAACCATAAACAATCACACATATGAACACATTATTTTATGGGAAAGCTTAAAGCTGAAAACCCCCAACTATCTGTATATTATATGTCATAGAGATCATGTAACAATCATTATACAAAGCTCCTCACAAGCTCTCAGTATAATCTCCAATTGCTACACACTAAACAGGTCTGATCTAGCAAATCACATGCTCCAATCTCTGCCACCTGATAGCCTGCCTCTACTGCGCAATCACTGCTGAAGAATGGCTCTAAATGAACTCGAATTGGTCCAGCCTTGCTCACGCAATCCTCATTGGCATCTCCAATCACTGGTTGTTGCAAATCATGCAACAGTATAGTCACAACTGATAGTCACACTGCTCTTTCACCTACCTCTTCACTGGTCTCCATTGAAATTGTCCATGCACTGTAGTTAACTGATGTATTCTTTAGTTGATTAATGAGTTAATAATTAGTGAATTAATTAATAATTAATTCACACCACTCTCACTAGTGTATCAATCAGTTAGACTAGATACAACTAGCTCAATTATGTTTAACTCAGTTAAACTGAACACAACTCCATCAACTAGCTCAATAACTCCACCAAACTTTGTCACATGAGTTCTAACTGAAGTATCCATGCAATAGCTCCACTTAACCCTCAGGAATAGCGTAATTCCTTATGTCATCTCCTATGCCACATCTGTGCACTTAACTGAAGTGCTCCAAGAGAATAAGATAATGTTTATAGTCCAAATATTATTAAGAGCTAATAATATTCGACATATCTATTTTTAGACTGGAAATCTAAAAATAGATTCCGCCCAATATGTCTAAAAATATAATTCCATCTATTTTTTTTCAACTTGACCAACCATCCAGAAATAGCATCCTGCAACTCATAGAACATGATCGACATGTCTAAAAATAGACATAGTCTAAAAATAGACTTGCGCCAAAAATAGCCTGCGGGCCCACTTAGTGAAGGCGACTTCTTTCCACTAAGCTCATCATCTTGTTGCAATCTCGACAGTGAGTTCCATAAGAGCTCCACTCACAACACAAGTGAGTGTCGGGCCAAGCAGTAGCTCGTGGCCGAGATGAGGGCTTCTGAGTCATATGCATGCTTAGACTCTAAATCAGAACCTGACAAGGGGAATGACAAAGGGAAAGAGATTATTCATGTGGAGCCCAACACCACTGTTGCCACTGCGAAGATCCAGAAGGAGGAACTAGAAGATACAGAGGAGGAGGAATGCCTCTTCCACTCCCAGATGTGGGTAAAGGGTTCCCCGCTACAATTCATTGTCGACAATGGGAGCCAAAAGAACCTCATTTCAGCAGACATCATGAAGCGGTTGGGCTTGCCGACCACAGCACACCCACAACCATACACCATCAGGTGGATTCACCAAGGATGGGATCTCCGCGTTAGCCAGCAGTGTCGCCTTCCCTATAGCATCAAGCCCTTCACGAACGAGGTATTATGTGACATTGCTCCTCTTGATGTTTCTGATGTATTATTAGGCCAACCATACTTTTGGAAGCGACATGTTGTGTATGAGTCTCGGCCTAGCGTTGTTATTGTTACTTTGGGAAATAAGTTGTACAGAATACCAGAGGTACCACCGCCTACTGATATCTCTTTAGTTACTGCAAAACAATGCAGTGAGCTCATTTCTCAAACCAGGAAATTCGTTTTCCTGATAATCTGCCCCCAGGGCAAGAATAAGACTATGGCCACGACCTCCAAATAGGGGTCCTCTGCATGACAACAACAAATGGACAAGGTTGTGTAGAAGTACGAGGACATCTTCACCTCACCTAAAGGGGTTCATCTACATTGTCAGGTCAAGCACCCCATTGATCTGACCCCAGGTGCACTGCTACCCAATGGATCGATCTATCAGTGCTCTGTTCTGGATAACAATGAAATCAAGAGGCAGATATAGAAGCTGCTACAGAAAGGTCACATTCGGCCAAGTTCATCGCCCTGTGGGAGCCTGATTGTGTTGGTACAGAAGAAGGATGGGACTTGGAGACTCTGTATTGACTATCGAAAACTAAGCAAGATAACTATCCGAAATAGGTACCCGATCCCACAGATTGATGACCTTTTGGACCAACTCAAAGGGGAGAAATATTTCATTAAGATTGACTTGAAGTTTGGGTATCACCAGGTACCAATCTAACCCTCCGATGTGTGGAAGACTGCCTTCAAAGCCGAGGAGGGCCTTTTCGAATGGCTGGTCATGCCTTTTGGGTTGACGAATGCTCCCACAACCTTCATGAGGTTGATGGATGACATATTGTGGCCATTCACCAACTCCTTTGTAGTGGTGTACCTGGATGACATTATGATCTTCAGCCATACTTGGGAAGAGCACCTCCACCACATCCGACAAGTCCTCCAAACATTGGAGAAACACAAGTTGTGTGCCAATTTGGAGAAGTGCACTTTTGGCATGACCCAGGTTCAATATTTGGCATACATTATTTATGAAAGGGGGGTGCATGTGGATCCAACCAAGTCCAACTCATTTGGGATTGCCCAGCCTCGACCACTCTAACAGAGCTTCGCTGCTTTCTGGGTCTTGCTAATTTCTACCGCAGGTTCGTGTTGGGATTCTCTCATATCACTTGGCCCTTGAGTCAAGTCACCAAGGGAGGAGCAAAAGAAAAATTCTTTTGGTCAGAATCTCAACAGAAGGCGTTCATAGAATTTAAACATCGCCTTTGTTTTGCCCCAGTGCTCACATTACCAGACTTGCAACAACCATTTGAGATCAAGACAAATGCCTCTGACTATGTTATTGTGGCAGTTCTTACTCAACAGGGGCATGCAGTGGCATATCACAGTGAGACATTGTTCGACACAGTTCGCGAGTATCCCACTTATGATAAAGAAATGTATTCCATTGTGCAAGCTTGTCGACAATGGAAGCATTACATTTTGGGGAAGGAAACAACCCCTGCAGTTCATACAGACACAAGGGAAGTTGCAGAACGATCGCCATCAAAAGTGGTCCACATGTCTGCAACAGTTTCATTTGAACATCAAGTTCAAGAAGGGTAGCACCAATAATGTTGCAGACGACCTCAGCCGACCACCAATCATGGCGCTAACCATCATTCTCAACTCTTGTGGACACGAGACTTCTGATTGGCTGCTTCTCTACGAGAGCGATCTAGAATTTGGCCACACATAGAAGGCACTCTTAGGGGGTACGCAAGTTCCAAATTTTCACCTCCAAATACAATTTTATGTCACATGGGATACCTTTGTGCTCCTTCAAGTGAGCATGCCAAGATGATATGGGAAGCACACTACAGTCGAGTCGTTGGGCATTTCGGGGTCGAGAAAACAGTGGCGGTATTGCAGAAGTATATCTATTGGTATAACCTTCGATAAGATGTCAGGAAGTACATCAAATCCTGCATTGCTTGTGCCATTGCCAAACCGACCATCAAGAAGAAAGGCCTCTATACTCCGCTACCTACCCCTAGTTGACCTTTGGAATCCATCTCCATGGATTACATGTCGGGCCTTTCTTCTTCTAAGCATGGAAACAACTGTGTTTGCGTGGTCGTCGACAGATTCTCGAAGATGGCAATTATGGCGGTCTGCAAGAATAATATCACAGTAGAAGCCACTGCTAAACTCTTCTTTGAACGAGTGTGGGTGCACTTTGGGATCCCACAGTCTATCATATCAAATCGGGACAGTAGGCTCCTCAACACATTTTGGTCTAGCCTCTGGTCAATGCTGGACATCAAGCTCACCAATTCCACAACTTTCCATCCCCAAACTAATGGCTAGACATAGGTCGTCAACAGAATGACTGTACACATTCTGCGCATGTACAATTCAAAGCATCCGCGCACATGGGATGAGAGCCTCCCCTATGTACAACACAATTATAACTGGGCTCTCCACAGCTCAACCGGCCACAACCCCTTTCAGGTGGGCTTGGTTTTCCAACCACTATGTCCCATTGACGTAGCCATGCCATTTGCGGCTACTCAGGCCGATTCGACTCATGTCCAGTTTGAAGTTGACAAAGCAAGCAACTTCATCGAGTGCATTCAGCACACCTTCCAATAGGTTCATGACATATTGGACAGAGCTAATGCTAAGTACAAGCAACGACATGATCAACATCAGGTGCCACACAAATTCCAGGTGGGCGACAAAGTGTGGCTACATTTGCAAAAGGATCGCCTCACTGGACCCCACCGCAAGCTTCTCCCGCTCCGATATGGGTCGTACGCCATCACCAAGGATGTAGGGAACAATTCCTTTGAGCTCAGTATTCCACCATTCCCTGGTCTGCACCCAGTATTCAATGTGGACTGCCTTCGTCCCTATTTCCCACCTCTACTGGACACCTCTGACATTGTAGAACAATTCACACCAACATAGTTAAACCCAGACTGCATGGAACAGGACACAACATATTGTATCATGGACATGCAAATCAAGAACACCCGCCAACAGAATATCCAACTGTATCGGGTTGTCAAAGATAGCCAACTCCTACACTAAGGCAAGTGGTTTACTAGGGACCAAGTTCAGCAGAAGTTTCCTCATCTCATGGAGGAACTCAATGCAATGGGGACCATTGCTTCCTAAGGGGGTAGGAATGATCCAGGTGTATATTGGTGGCCACCCGCCTATTCCACTTGGGGCCCCACCATTGTCTCTTTCAATTTTTCAGTATCGGCACGACTTACTATTTTTTAGCAGTTTTTTCGGGTCTTGAACTTCCAAAGTTGTTTTGAGGCCCTAAACAACGTTTTTTGGGAAAACCAGGAGCAACATCGGTCGATGGACCGATGTTTTTCACATCAAAAGTTGTAGTCCTCGAATATATATTTCTAACAAGGTATGGTGCGCATCAAATGGAGATTGTATGCCAAAGTTACGTCCCTGGGAAGTTGAAACACCAATTTACCCAAACGGGGCCCATAGTTTTGGCGCTTCATCTCCTAGGGTTAGGGTTTCTGATGTTTAGGGTTTTTCATTGTTTCTAAATAATAAATAGGCCCTCGAGCCTCATTGTAACACAGTTCAGAGGCCTGTAGCTACCACATATCTTCTCAGAGATAAGCTATCAGCGCCCTAGCTAGTTTATTTCCATTCTGTTTGTAAGCAAATTTCAGTTCTTTGATATTAATGAAATGAAGTGTTATTTCCGCTGCATCTTTGTATTTATGGTTATATGTGTATTGTCTTATGTTCCTGCATAAATCTGGATCGGAACCCCAAGAGAGCACCCACCACCAATAAACGAGGAGCCATAGAGTTCGCGACCAACATCTCTGAGAGTCCATGAAAATATCAGTACATACTAGGAAGCACCAACAACTAGTAGATACAGAGCCTAGAGAAACTGTAACAAGCCTGGTTAAAAATCTATGTAATAAAGTTAATACAGGAAAAAATAAGATCAAGGTCATGAGACATGTATTCCAAGCTGAATTTTGGGAAAAAAAATATAGTGATGGGGATCACTCGTGATTAATTAATGGATATGGAAACTGGAAAAGGCAATGGAAAAGGATTTGGAAAGGCAAAGAGGCATTAATTGACATTTATTTATAAAAATAATGGAAAATAGGAGAAAAGGAAGGTAAAAGGTCACATAATTGCATGCGAGGAAAATTGAAGGAAATTGAGAAAATAGAGGCATCAGTGATTAAAAGGCCTCTGAGGATCAGTCCACAACCTTTTTTCAGTTTTAGCTTGGATCTCTCTCTTCTATTCTCTCTTTCTTATACACTTACATACTTGGAATTTTTTTGAACATTCTTGGAGCACATTGGATTTGGAGAAAGAAGGCAAAGGAAAGAAGGAAAATGCAAGGGGACAACTGGATCAACAACTACAACTAGATTACTTTGCAGGTACCGAGTTGCATGTATGGTTTACTTTCTAGTTTTAGCATGCATGGTGTATGCATGTGGTCATTTGGTTATGATATTCCATTGGCATGGAGGATGGTCTTGATTAACAATGGTTTTTCCTAGCCTTGTCATTTCCTGGATAGTCGTGGTGTTGTGGTTTTTTTCTTTTGTTTTTTATTGGTGCTCATGTTCCTTGTGGCTATAGGTTGAGTCATTACATCCTAGAGCCTTGGTTGGACAAATGTTATGGAAGCCCTGGAACAACTTACGTTGAGTTACTAGTCCTGGAAGCCTTGGTTGGAAAAATGCTCTGGAGCCATTGGTGGGTTGAGTTACTAGCCCTGGAGCCTTGGTTGGACAAATGCCCTGGAGCCTTGCAATAGTTGTGGGTTGAGTTACTAGTCCTGGATTCAAGTTAGAAAAAACACTCTCGAGCCTTGGATAGCATTGGTAGAGACCAATCTGGTAATGGTTAGTGATGTTCGACCATGAGGTGGAATCACTAGTTGAGGGTTGAGGTGGTTTGGCCTCTGGAAGCTCTGGTTTGGTTATGTTCGGTTTATTCCATGAGATCCCACATTCATGCTTAAAATATGGCATGAGGGTGATTAGCTGAAAGAGAGATTTGGTTCAACCCAATCTATGGTCGGGTGGTATGTGGAAGTCCCTGACTTGGTTGGATTTTTCATATGTTAATGAGAGCTCTTTTCATGTTATATTTCATGAGTAGTTGTATTTGTTATTACGTGACTTTGATGGTTGGTTTATAATGATGTATATGTTGTTCATTTACTGGTTATATGTTGGTCATGAGAAGAATAATATATATGGATCTTGATGTGCTTTGATTGGTTGAGGAATGGTCAATGAATATATGATCTAATAGATGCTAATGCAACTATTATGAGAGGGCATTAGACCTTCTTGATAATTTCTAGATAAGTATCGGATCCCCCTATGTTTAAATATGCATTCATGACATGTATAATACATGTTATCAATGTGTTTGACGAAATGATTGTCATGGTGAGGCCTTGATAGGTCAAGTTCTTATCTAAGTTTGTATTGATGGCTTTGTCCTAGTGTCATTCATTGTTATGGAAAGTTTCATCAAGTTCTAGGCAGAGGTCTGGATCCTACCCCTGAAAAAGTGGCTCAGATCTCGTGGTCGCAATCATAGAACTAGGAGAAAAATATTGCAATCACTCCCTTGCAAGTTCATGCATGCAACTTGAGGGTTACAATTGAATTTATACAATGTTGTGTCAGTGCCTAGGAGTCCATGTCATTGGAAAAGAATTTTAACTTAGGGTTTGGGCACTTGGAGTGGTTTTTTGGCTCTTGGGGGTCTTGTAGCACCTGAGGGAACTCAGTAGAGTTTTGGTTTATCGATTCCACTTCCTTAAGATGATCTAGGAGGTTGAGTTATATCATAGTAGCTCCTCATCACATATTTACCTTGGTGGACTACTGAACTTGGGTAAGTGTGGGAGGAGGTGGTTACAAAGTGGTATCAGAGCTCCCAGGTTCAACACTTGGACTGGATGGATGGAATATGTTTGTCATGCATGCATGTATGTTATATATGTGCTTATTATGTATGCATGGTGATGGTCATTCTTGTAGTTATGTCATCACGTAGAAGTGATGATGTTGATGTTGAGATGAATGATATGGTGCAGACGAGATAGCCTCCCCTGAACTTCACTGTGGTACATGTGAATTTATTTATATTTGGTTATCTGAAATGGTATGTTTGTAGGAATTCAAGGATCAAAGATGGAAATCAAGATGGTAGACTATAGTTCATGTGATTCTCCCTATAGATCAAATGAACAACATGGTGATGAGTACTCCCCTCATATAGCATATACATTGAGAAGTTTGAAGGCAGAGATAAGAAGTTGAAAAGAAGATAATGATATGACCATTCAGTCACATGAGAGACTTGGTATGGCACAAGAGAAACAAGCTGAGGTTAATGCAGTGATCCTTCAGATTTTTTCAAACTTGCAGAGACTGGGATTGCTTAGGATCAGTCATGGACAAGAGGAAATAACATATGGCACATATGGAAACAAGTCTTAATTAGGATACAGGTTTGGTAGGGATGATACAATTAGATATGGTATGGATACACCTGACAGGAGGGATAATGATTGTGGATTTCATTCTTGTTCTGGTTCAAAGAGATAGCATCACCGTCACTAGCTGTATAGGAGGAGTGAGAAGAAACATTTGCCAAAAAAGTTCAAAAAAGAAAAACATCTACATTTGATGGAGAAATGAAGAAGTCACGTGATGTAGAAGCTTGGTTACTAGGGATGAACGAGTTCTTCAGATTACATGAGTACCCAACGAACATGAAATCTAGGATAGCTACTTTCAGTCTTAAAGGTAAAGCAAACATTTGGTGGGAATATGTAAAGAATGTCAGAGGTATTAAGGAAGAGGATTTGACTTGGAGTGAGTTCGAGATACTTTTTAGGAAGAAGCATCTGTATGAGAGATATTATGATGACAAGGTGAAGTAATTCTATGAGGTTAAGATGGATTCTATGACCGATGAGAAGTATACTAGCAGGTTCTTGGAGTTGTTGAGGTATGTGTCTTAACTGAAGGAGGATAAAACAAAGATTCAAAGATTCATTAGTAGGTTGCTAAAATAATCTAAGGAAATAATCGAGTTTGATGAGCTTATATCGCTAGAGGAAGCCATAAAAAAACTAAAGCATTGTTATGAGCAATCAAAGTGAAAGTCTCTAACTAAGCAGGATTGGAAGGGTACTAACAATACAAAAGGAAAATGGGATAAGAAGAGAGGAAAACCATAAGATACAAATGACAAGGAGAATGTAAAACCGCACAAGAGGTTCAATGTAGCTGACAGAGGACATGGATTTTGGTCTAAGGAGAAAAACAAGGGCGAGGGAAGGAAGCATTTACAATGTTGGACTTGTGGCATTGATCACCGCATGAGAGAATGTCCACAACATTAGGGTGGAAAACCACATATTTATAGTGTTCAGGAGGCACATAGAGTGGGGATGGTTGACAGAGTATTCCACAAATCTATGCAACATTAAATAACAGGCAGGCTGATCATCAGTCATCTATTATCGAGATGGACGGTAAGCTTTGTGATCAAGTTGTTTCTATTTTGATTGACCCTGGATCTAATTATAGTTATGTTAACCCTGCCTTGATGGATAAATGTGGTTTGAATAAATAAGTACATGCAAAATCTTGGTTAGTGCAGTTGTATATAGGTACAAATAAAAGAGTTCATCACTGGGTAAGATCTTGTGCATTTGAGTTGAGCGACATGCCTGCAACAACACATATAAATATGCTTCCGTTGGGATCTTATAATATGTTATTGGGTATGGATTGGTTATATCTTTGCATGAATAAGGTGGATTGTTATGATAATGCTATTAAGTGCTTGGATAACAATGGAGAACAAAGAATCTTGTAGGGTAAGATGAAGGCCACATCAATTATAACGATTACAACTATGCATGAAAAGCGCAGTCACATGAAAGTTTGTGTATTATTTACATTGCATATTTCCAATGACAAAGGTAAGGATGTTAAGGATGATGAGGTCTTGAATAGTTACCCAGTTTTGCAGTAGTTTCCGGATGTGTTTCCAACAGAGATTTTAGAGTTGCTGCCTCACAGGAAAGTGTACTTTTCTATCGAGTTGGTACCAAGAGAAACACCAACATTTAAGGAACCGTATAGGATGAGCACTTCGGAATTGGTGGAACTAAAGTTACAGTTGAAGGAAATGCTTGACAAAGTATACATTAGGCCAAGTGTGTCACCTTGGGGTGCACCAATATTATTTGTGAAGAAGAAGGATGGTACTCTTAGGTTATGCATTGATTACATGCAGTTGAATAAGGTGATGATTAAGAACGGGTATCCATTGTTGAGGATTGATGACTTGCTTGACCAATTGAAGGGAGCAACGATGTTCTCAAAAATTGATTTGAGATTAGGATATCATCAGGTACAGAACAAAGAAGAGTATATCTACAAGACTGCTTTTCAGACTATATATGGGCATTACAAGCTTGTCGTAGTTCCTTTTGGTTTGACTAATGCTCCAACTACTTTCATGTGTTTGATTAATAGTATGTTGTGTCCTTATCTCGAATTTTTTTTTATTGTATTCATTGATGATATATTAATATTTTCTGAGAATGAAATAGAGCATGTCGAACACTTAGCAACATTATTGAGATTGTTAAGAGAACATCAGTTGCATGCCAAGCTTAGTAAATGCAGTTTCTTTCATACATAGGTACATTACTTGGGGCATGTTGTTTCCAAGGAAGGCATAACAGTAGATCAATAAATGATAATAACTATCATGGAATGGGAAACTCCTAGAAATGTGGATGAGGTTAGATCATTTATGGGGTTGATGGGATATTATAGGCAGTTCATCATGAACTTCTCGCACATTGCCTATCCTATTACATCATTATTGAGAAAGGGAAATACATTTGAATGGACAGAGGAATGTGCAGCAAATTTTGGGTAGTTGAAGCAGTTGTTGACAAATGCTCTAGTTCTAAAGATTACAGATCTGAATAAAGAGTTTGTGGTGTGTACATATGCTTGAAAGGGAGAACTTGGTGTAGTTCTTATGCAAGAGGGACAAGTAGTTTGCTATGATTCAAAGAAACAGCATGACCAGGAGCATAACTATGTGACACATTATCTTGAGTTGGCAACAATCATTCATGCTTTGAGGATGTGGAGGCACTATCTTCTTGGCAGACGATTCATCTTGATGAGTGACCACAGTGGATTGAGATACTTATTTTACCAACTGATTCTAAAAGTCATGAAATCTAGGTGGTTGGATACGATGAGTGAGTTTGACTTCGAAATCAGGCACATTAAGGGTAAAGAGAACAACGTTGCATATGCTCTTAGCAGAAGAGTACATGCAAATAAAATAGCAGCTTGAGTTCATATGGGACAAATTTGCAGGATCAGATCTTACAGGCAAGACAACAGGATGACAAGTACAGGGAGCTTAGCCACAAGCTACAACAACAGGGTACAGGTCAAGAGGATGTGGATTATCATCTCATGGTAGATGGTTTAGTAAGATTTAGGGACAAGATATATGTGCCAAACAACAACGAGCTCAAGAAGCTTATCTTGAGGGAATTTCATTTCAAGCCGTACTCAAGTCATCTAGGATATCATAAGACATTGACAACGATGAAGAATTTCAACTACTGTATGAATATGAAGAAAGAGATGGCAGTGTTTGAGGCTAGATGTTTGGATTGTCAATGGGTAAAGGCATAATGTAAGTGTTAGCCACCTATAAAATTTGTCATATCAAATGGTGGCAAAATCATTTTTTTTGAAGCCTTCAAGAAAAAAAATTTACTGCCAAATTGTTGGTTCTTAAAGTCTTATGAAGATGACTTATCCTTGAGTTAATCTTCGTTGTTGTTTCCCTCTCAATTCTAAAAAATCTGTTGTTTTCTTGAAGAAAAAGACTGCTAAAACCCATTTTTCCCTTTCATTTTACCCCTTTTTTCACTCATTATTAACCTTCATTTTTATCCCCTTTTTCCTCATGAGATTCCTCTATTTTTCCTCATTTCCCTTCTTCCCTTCATAAAAACCCCTTTGATAAGGTTTAAAACTCCTTTTTTACCTTATCGGAAGCTTTCAAAACCCTTTGAAATCCTTGAAAATTCATTAAAAACAGCATGTTTGTGCTTAGGCCTTAAGTCCTTTTGGCCCTAGCCCCCAACCCCTTATTTCCACATAAAACTGGTGTTAAAACCAAGAGTTGGGGCCCGATTGCGCAATCACAATTGGCCGTTCCATTGAGTTTTGTTACCTCTCGCTTTTAAAATCCCCGATTGCGATTAAACCTTTTGTATATAAAAACCCTTCCCCGATACAAACTTTTCTTTGTATTTCGTTTAAAAACCCACTTTCCTATGTTTTTATTAAACCCGACGGTTCGTTGTCTTGGCCCATTCTTAACCGTTGATCTAAGACCGATCAATGGCCATCGGAGTCTCGCATCACAAAAGTTAATTGGATGTGTTTAAGTGTTTCCTTCCCTTTCCTCTGATTCCGATAAACCCCTCCCAACTAAAAGCCCCTAACCACTTCCACTCCATGTAACTGGGCGCTAAGACCAAGCGCTAAACCACAAGGCGCTTATCGCAATCGTAAGTTTGAAGAAGCATTTTCCTTTATTAAAAAGAAAAAGAAAACCCTATATGCGATGGTCTTTTGTTATAAAGGCCCGCGGGACAATATCAGCCGTCGATCCGTATAAATCTAACGGCCAGCGTTGTTTTCACCCCGCGCCCCTTGCATCATTCTATAGCCCCCCGTCGCAATCTCCACCATTGATTCACCATTCTGATTAATGGTCCTTACTCAATCGCATCGCAAAAATCATTTATTTCATTCCTCTCTCCCCTCCGATTGCGAAACTTGCGATTCAATCTGGACCGTCGAATCCACAAGAACCAATGGCCCATATTAATCAAAACTCCGCCCATTTTCCTCCGCTTTTGTCCCTCAGATTCATTCCTAACTATCGATCTCTCCAAAGATCTGACGGTCCACATATAATCGCATCGCAATTTTTCTCTGCGCCTTTCCTCTCTCCCCCGCCGATTGGTGACCTTGCGATGAGATCTAAGCTGTCCATTTCATACATCCGATAGTCTAAATTGAAGCTTGATACCCTTTGTTAAAATTCATAAAACCTCGCTGTATAAATTTTTCGATGAATATCCACTGTTGATCTCTGCAGATCAATGGCCCACATTAACCCAAACTTCGCCCAACCCTCGCCTCATATTTTATTCCAATAACCCCAAGATTAAATTTGAGTCGTTGATATGTTTCATCCAACGGTCCATACTTAACCTAATAGGCCCAACTCATTTGGGACCTACTGCCCCCATTGATCAATCTTATCCATTCATTCCCTGATCCGATGGTCAAGATCTAATCCGCCTTTGACCCTTCCATATCTTTTCGTCTGTGCATCTTACCCTCTGACGCGTGCGATCCGCACCGTCAGATCTGCACCCCTCCATCCAACGGTTGGCATTCTATTTCGCATTTTTTCTGCACCAGAGTTTTAATGCTAAAAAATTATGCGAAAAAAGTGGTTTTCATCTGGACACGTGGCGGCCGACGGAGTGTATCGCGTTTTTTTTTAGAAGACCTGGAAACCACTCAAGAGAAACGCGAAAACAGTGGTTTCTCCGGCCGAAACCACCTTCCCCTCATTACATTGCTTTCCTCCTATTTTGATCTTCGTCGTTCGTTCTTATGATCCAACCGTTCGGATTAAAACTTCCCCGCTCCTACACATCATTCCCTCTTTGTTCCAAAGGCCTTCATCGATCAATCTCCGCCATTGATCTCCGTTGGAAAATCCAATCCGACGGCCCAGGATCGTTCGGAAACCCCAAATTTCATTTAAAGCCTTTGTCATTGCCGATAAAGGTTTTTCCTCCGTTTCTTTGGTAATTTCTCCATTTCATTATAAATTCACCCCCTCGCCTTATAGGATCTTGGATTGATCTCGACCGTTGATCTTTGCAAATCAATGGCTCGGACTTAATTCATCGTTCACTCCTCCAACTGCGTCTCCATTATCCTCAGCATTGAATCCTCGCCGTTGGATGCTTTCATCCAACGACTGCGATCTAACCTCAACCTCTGAAGCATTTTTTACCCATCCCCGCATGATTTTCTTAATTTTTCTTTGTTTGTGCAGGTTTTTATGGTTTTTCCATTGCTCTAAAAATAAAATCAAAGGCCAGGGATGACGATCCCCCAGGCCTTTGTTCGTGAAGGAGATCATTCTGCAGGGTTTCCCATCAAGGTTTATCAGTGCCTCATGAGCACTGATTCCATTATAAAACCTCCATAACGCCTGCACATCAACAAGACACGGCAAAACTTAATCAAGCAAAGAGTATCAGTGTTAAAGGATCTAGTCACAACAGAGATGAAGAATTGAAGATGGTTTACGCAGTTTTGAGGGATTACGGCCTAAATCGACTATCTAAAAACCTAATCCACTCAATTAAACATAGTTTGAAGAACAGAAGACATAAAATTAGGCCTAATTAAGCCTAACACACAGAATTAAATCAAATTAACAGTGTTTAAAGAAAAACAATAATATCTATCAGTCCGAAAAGCCTCCACTGCCACATCAGAGGCTAATTGAATCCTCTCAGCTACCAAAAGCCACCTGCAGCCTCAAAGCATTCAAAAGAGGCCTAGTTATTGCCAGAACAGAAGATATTTGCCTCAATGTAGCTGAACAGTTATTTCAAGCCAAAGCAACTTATTACCACTGTCAGCGAAAGTTATTACAAAGATAAGGGAAAGCCTTAAAGTCAAAAAATCTTCCCAAGTAGCTCAATAACTTAATGAAAATCAATCAATACACAGGAATATCAGAAATCTTCTCCATTTGAGCCCCTCAAAGGCCAAGAAGCATTAATTGTATTAATTGAAGTGAAAGATCTTATTTTACATGCCACCTCCTCATTTCTTCTATAAATACCTCTGTTGAAGATGAGGCAAAGGTTGGTCTCTGAATATATGTTGCATGTAAATAGTTTTTTGAATCTGTTGTAAGCTTTGTTTTGTAATTGAAGATACCTAAGTTGAGATGAGAGGTTTGAAGCTGTAGAGACCCACTGTACTTGAAGATTGTAACTGGTTTGAAGCATCAAATACAAACTAATTTATGGGATCCTGGTCTATGTCAACGGTGATGTTTTTCTTAGTGTAACTTGTCAATTTATTTCTGTTTTCATTCTTTCCATCTTCTCTAATAAAGAACAACAATTACAGAGTTAGGATTTACTGTCAAAAGTACCCCTCTCTTACTGATAAGCTTTATCTGAATGTTTTCTTCTAATTGTGTTATTTAAGAATGATTGAATATTGTCCAAGCAGTCAAGATGTTGGCATTCCCTTCTCTTATTGTCTAGATTTTAAACATTGTTCTTAAATGTTATTTTCAGTGTCTGCTAGGTAAAGTTGAACTAGGGAAGTCTATGGTTAGCCCTGTCCTCTAGTTTTATCTCCAAAGGTTGTCTGAAAGTTTCCCTAAGAGTATATTGAAAGCAGGCTACGTTCAAAGTCCTTGCCTGATCTTAGACTATTCTTTGTTTATCTTAAGTGTTGTCTTGATAAGTTTACTAATTAAAGAATGAACTAGGGAAGTCTATGGTTAACTCTGTCCTCTAGTTTTCTTCTCCAACAGTCGCTTTGAAAAAGTTTCCCTTTGTGTTTTAAATGTTTTCTATTGAAAGTGCATCAAAAGTAGGCTAGTTTCAAAGTACTTACCTGATCTTAGATAGCTTTTATGTCTTTATTAAGTGTATGCCGAAAGCAGGATAGTTTCAAAGTACTTACTTGATCTTAGGTTGCTCTTTGTTCTTCATTTGCTTGTTTCCCCTTCTTATTGTTTCATTCCATTCCATAAAATCAACTTTAAAGAGATCCTTAGACATAGATGACTTGCCCCATGGACCACTCTTGAACCTTGTTGTTTCAATTAAATCCTACTTTGACTCCATAGCCCAATGGATTGAAGCTGTTTCTTGCCTATCTTTTTAGCTGAATCAATCTTTCACTTTCATACACCTTCACCCTTCATTTATACTTCCTTCACCTTCATTTATCTCAGCCCAACCAAAACAAATAAAACCTTGTTCTTCATAAATAGCCTAATATCACATTCCAAGCCTTAAAAAAGATACATCAATATTTTCACTTTATAGAGATATCCCTCTCTGGATTCAGGAGGGCTAGATCCTAGAATCCCAAAGTGGTTCACATGTTGCCCTGGCAGTTTTACTCTTGCCAATCTGCTGAAATTACAGGGAGATAACATTCTGGCGACTCCACTGGGGAATTTGAGTCAATTTTGTCTTAAATACTCCTAAGACTCAGAACACCCATAATCTCTTTAGATTGGTATTCATAATAAACATGGTGGTGGAACCATAAAACATTTTACCTCCTTAGGAGCTAAAAATTTTCCACCTGGCGACTCCACACTCTGTAACTCCCAAAAGACCAAATTAATCCACTGGTAGAAGACTCTAAACTGGTTGACAAGATACAGTGACCTCTTTTCTGATTTACAAACATGGATTTAGATATAGACCCTGAAGACAAACATATGGTCGGGATGGAAAAATTGATGTACATGCTTGGAAAAAGAGTGGATAGGTTTATAGCCAATATGAACATTGGTTATCAAGAACAACATCTGCTTTTCCCTAAGCAAACACAACCTATACCACTACAAGACATGTATAATGAACAAGATTATAAATAAAACAATCAAGAAAAATTTCTAATCATGATGGAAAATATGATGTACATGCTTGGAAAGAGAATGGATAGGTTGATGGGTAATATGAATATTGATAATCTAGAGCAACCTATGCCTTTCCCTGATCAAACACGATCCCAATCACTTCAAGACCAAGACAATGACCAAGATATGTACTATTATCAACACTTTATAGAAGACAATGAGCAAGCTTACAAAGAAAGCAATGAAGATAGTTGTAAAGAAATGCTTGATTGCCTGCCTATGTCTTGTACTATGCTGATAAGAGAACTTCATGACCTAAATGCAAAAAACTTATAGTGAGCAGTGCTTTGATGAAACAAGTAGCCACTTAGAAAACACAGACTCTGGTATGGAAAGAGAACCAGTACACATAGGAACTCCCTTCCTAGACTATAACCCATATCAGATTACAAAAGAAGTGTGGCACCCTGATAATTTTTAAAAAACAACTCATGAACCTTATATGCAAACTGAATATCATAATAATCATGAGGAATTTTTTGAAACACAAAAAGATCAGGAAACAATAGAAAATCCCCAAAGTTTCCCTGCAAGCACATGTCAAGATCTCCTAGAAGAGGCTCAAGAAGACATCCAACCTCAAATTCAGCTTTCACAAGACGCAGAGAACTGTTGTACCCCTGTTCAAAGGAACATAGAAACATCCTCCCCTTTGACAGAAAAAGAGATAGATTAGACTATTAATGAACAATCAGCCTTTGAAATTCATTGCAAAACAAATACTCTTGCTCATCCACATAGAGAACTTTGTTGTAAAGATTTCATAAGTTCTTTTGTTGGTCATAAGAAAGAGGGAAGCTCTATTTCTATTTATACTAAAAGAAAAATCCCTCCTTTGATAGAAAAACAAATTGATCAAATACTAAACAAGCAGTTGTCCTCCAAACCATCATCCAAACAAAACAATCATGAACATAGTGCCTATTCCATAGAACAATTCAATGGCACTCAAGACAAATAGGATAGTAAGGAAATTAATGATAAAACTGAGACTAGTCCTCTTTGGAGTATGAATTTTGATGGGTCATGTACTAAAACTAATGCAGGTGCAGGGATATGGCTTTACAATACGGGAAACAATCATTCTGAAGCCCATTCATATAAATTGAGTTTTCAATGCACAACTGGCATAGCAGAGTACGAGGCACTCCTCTTACGGCTACACTTATTGAAGAAATTAAGAGCCCAAAAGATAACTGTTCATGGAAATGCATAATTGGTAATTAGGCAAGTGAAAGAAGAATGCATGGTTAGACATCCTAGACTTAGAGCCTATAAGGATGATGCCATGGATTTGTTAAAAACTTTCAAAGAATTTCAACTTATCCTTATTCCCAAAGACCAAAACAGTTTTGCTAGTGGATTAGCCCTTGTTGCTAGTACATGTTTGAGACCTTGGGAGAGCAAACAATATACAATTCAAGAAAAAGTTAGAGCAGCTGTCCCAAGCAATAAAAGATATTAGCAGGCCTTTGAAGGAGAAAAACAAATAGAAGACTATCCTACTGAGGATATACCATCTTTTCAAGAAGAAACTTCTCCCATCACTGATATTAATCTTCCATTCAAAGAACCCGAATTTATATCAAAAGCAAGCATAGATTTAGAGAAAGAAGAAATTTCACTGCTTGTTGTTTTGCAGGTTAAGAATGATGATGCTTCCAAGCAACGTACTGAAGAGATAGTCCTCAAAGCTGAAGTCTTGGAAGTAGACAATCTACCAGACATGGAGAGCCAAAAAGAAGAGAACCTTCATCTTTTCTTTGTTGATCCTTTAGAAGAGTGTGTGGAAGTCCCAATTGGCTCAAATTATCAAGCATGGATCCTTTGCAAGAGCCAGAGACATGAAAAGCTGTCACCTTCTGTGATAGTCTTGGTTTTGAAGATTAATCTTCAAAATGTACTATGGATACCCCTCACAAGCAGCCAGAGTTTCTTCTTCTTTTTAACACTACTCAACTGGTTACATTGGCACTTTTGTATCATATAAGAATGTAAATATTCCAAGTTATAATAGGTTAGATAGGAATGCCAATAAAGCTCATCTTTGAGCATTTTGTTAGTTGTTGATTTTTGTCTCCAAGGAAAAAGAAAAATACAAAAACAATAGAACAGGAAAAAGAGGGCAGATTGTAAAAAACAAGAAAGGTACAGCCCCATACCAAAAAAGAGAAACAAAGTCTGAAAGTGTGCAAGCTTAAATGCCACTCCTAAGAATCACACTCCTAGTTAGTCATACAACCTAATAATGACTAATTAGTTTTCAATTTACTGCTGATAGGTTAATGAAATAGATCTTCCAAACAGCTTAATCTTCGCTTATCAGTTAGGAAGATTAGGATAAGTAGAAAAAGGGATCAAACTAACTCAAAATCTGAACCTATGAGTTTCAAAAAGATGCATGGCTCTAATCTGTTTAAAAACTTGAGCCAAAGATACAAGAGCTGGTTCTAATATGCCCAAAACTTGAACCAGTGAACAAAGAGAAAAACAGCTCAAACAAGCTTAAAAATAGAGCTGGAAGAGAAGTGAAGGATGTTATTTAGTTTTCAGATCTTAAGCCTTCACCATTTTGATTTATTTTTCTGCAAATTTTTGTCTATGTGCAGCTTATCTTTATGCCATAGATCAGCAGCAAGTTAGATTGTTCAATCCTGGCTTGTTTGCTTTTAAATTTCCTGTTTTAGAATTTAGTGAATAAAAATCTGTTAGACAGTCTAATCTTAACAGATAGTAGTTAGGTAGAGAAGCTTATGAGCTCAACAACTTAATATGAGTTCATGGAGAAATAAGGGTAGAAATAGAATAATTTTATGTTTTCCCAAAAGAATAAAATGTTTGTAAAAAGAGTTTGCCAATCCAAATGCACTCTAAAAGAAGAAAAAATGTTAGATCATTAGGATTGGGTAGGTAGAAAGCTTGTTTTGATTGAATTCCATTGGTTTTAAATGGCTGCTAACATTATTCAGAGCAAAAGAAGATCAACAAAGAAAGAAAGTGCAACCCAATGGATGAGGCATTGATCAGCCCCCCAGAGAATATCAATCTGAAGTTTTTGACACCTTCAAGAAGGTGCCATCCCCATGTGGAGCCACTGTTAGCCACCTATAAAATTTGTCATATCAAATGGTGGCTAAATCAATTTTTTTGAAGCCTTCAAGAAACAATTTTATTGCCAAATTGTTGGTTCTTAAAGTCTTATGAAGATGAATTATCCTTGATTTAATCTTCGCTGCTGTTTCCCTCTCAATTCTAAAAAATATGTTGTTTTCCTAAAGAAAAAGACTGCTAAAAACTCGTTTTTCCCTTTCATTTTACCCCTTTTTTCACTCATTATTAACCTTCATTTTTATCCCCTTTGTCCTCATGAGATTCCTCTATTTTTCCTCATTTCCCTTCTTCCCTTCATAAAAATCCCTTTGATAAGGTTTAAAACTCCTTTTTTACCTTATCGGAAGCTTTCAAAACCCTTTGAAATCCTTGAAAAATCATAAAAAATAGCATGTTTGTGCTTAGGCCTTAAGCCCTTTTGGCCCTAGCCCCCAACCCCTTATTTCTGCATAAAATTGGCGTTAAAACCAAGAGTTGGGGCTCGATCGCACAATCGTAATCGGATGTTCCATTGAGTTTTGTTACCTCTCACTTTTAAAATCCCCGATTGTGATTAAACCTTTTGTATATAAAAACCCTTCCCCGATACAAACTTTCCTTCGTATTTCGTTTAAAAACCCACTTTATTATGTTTTTATTAAACTCGACGGTTCGTTGTCTTGGCCCATTCTTAACCATTGATCTAAGACCGATCAATGGCCATCAGAGTCTCGCATCGCAAAAGTTCATTGGATGCGTTTAAGTGTTTCCTTCCCTTTCCTCCGATTCCGATAAGCCCCTCCCAGCTAAAATCCCCTAACCACTTCCCCTCCATGTAATTGGGCGCTAAACCACAAGGCGCTTATCGCAGTCGGAAGTTTGAATGAGTGTTTTCCTTTGTTAAAAAAAAAAAAAAAAAACCCCAATGCGATGGTGTTTTGTTATAAAGGTCTGTGTGGCAATATTAGCCGTCGATCCCTATAGATCTAACGGCCAGCGTTGTTTTCGCCCCGCGCCCTTTGCATTGTTCTATAGGCCCCCGTCACAATCTCCACCGTTGATTCACCATTCCGATCAATGGTCCTTACTCAATCGCATCGCGAAAATCACTTATGTCATTCCTCTCTCCCCCTCCGATTGCGAAACTTGTGATTCAATCTGGACCGTCGAATCCCCAAGAACCGATGGCCTAGATTAATTAAAACTATGCCCATTTTCCTTCACTTTTGTCCCTCAGATTCATTCCTAACCGTCGATCTCTCCAAAGATCTGACGGTCCACATATAATCGCATCGCAATTTTTCTCTGCGCCTTTCCTCTCTCCCCTGCCGATTGGTGACCTTGCGATGAGATCTAGGCCATCCATTTCAGACATCCGACAGTCCAGATTGAAGCTTGACACCCTTTGTTAAAATTCATAAAACCTCACTATATAAAGTTTTCGATGAATATCCACCGTTGATCTCTTTAGATCAACGGCCCGCATTAACCCAAACTCCGCCCGACCCTCGCCTCATATTTTATTCCATTAACCCAAAGATTAAATTTGAGCCATTGATCTGTTTCATCCAACGGCCCATACTTAACCCAGTAGGCCCAACTCATTTGGGACCTACCGCCCCCATTGATCAATCCTAGCCGTTCATTCCCTGATCCGACGGTCAAGATCTAATACGCCTTTGACCCTTCCATATCTTTTCGTCCGTGCATCTTACCCTCCGACGCGTGTGATCCGCACCGTCGGATCTACGCTCCTCCATCCAAAGGTTGGCATTCTGTTTCGCGTTTTTTCTGCACCAGAGGTTTAACGCTAAAAAATTATGCGAAAAAAGTGGTTTTCAACTGGACACGTGGCGGGCGACGGAGTGTATCGCATTTTTTTTTAGAAAACCTGGAAACCACTCAAGAGCAGCGCGAAAACAGTGGTTTCTTTGGCCGAAACCACCTTCCCCTCATTACATTGCTTTCCTCCTATTTTGATCTCCGCCCTTCATTCTTATGATCCAACGATTCGGATTAAAACTTCCCCACTCCTACACATCGTTCCCTCTTTGTTCCAAAGGCCTTCATCGATCAATCTCCGTTGGCAAATCCAATCCGACGGCCCAAGATCGTTCGAAAACCCCAAATTTCATTTAAAGCCTTTGTCGTTGCCGATAAAGGTTTTTCCTCCGTTTCTTTGGTAATTTCTCCATTTCATTATAAAGTCACCCCCTCGCTTTATAGGATCTTGGATTGATCTCGACCGTTGGTCTTTGCAGATCAACGGCTCATACTTAATTCATCGTTCACTCCTCCAACCACCTCTCCATTATCCTCAACATTGAATCCTCGTCGTTGGATGCTTTCATCCAACGGCTGCGATCTAACCTCAACCTCTGAAGTAATTTTTACCCATCCCCGTTGGATTTTCTTAATTTTTCTTTGTTTGTGCAGGTTTTTATGGTTTTTCCATTGTTCTAAAAATAAAATCAAAGGCCAAGGATGACGATCCCCCAGGCCTTTATTCGTGAAGGAGATTATTCTGCAGGGTTCCCATCAAGTTTTATCAGTGCCTCATGAGCACTGACGCCATTATAAAACCTCTATAACGCCTGCACATCAACAAGACACAACAAAACTTAATCAAGCAAAGAGTATTAGTGTTAAAGGATCTAGTCACAGCAGAGATGAAGAATTGAAGATGGTTTACGCAGTTTTGAGCGATTACAGCCTAAATCGACTATCTAAAAACCTAATCCACTCAATTAAACATAGTTTGAAGAACATAAGACAGAAAATTAGGCCTAATTAAGCCTAACACACATAATTAAATCAAATTAATAGTGTTTAAAGAAAAACAATAATATCTATCAGTCTGAAAAGCCTCCACTGCCACATCAGAGGCTAATTGAATCCTCTCAGCTACCAAAAGCCACCTGCAGCCTCAAAGCATTCAAAAGAGGCCTAGTTATTGCCAGAACAGAAGATATTTGCCTTAATGCAGCTGAACAGTTATTTCAAGCCAAAGGAAATTATTACCACTGTCAGTGAAAGTTATTACAACGATAAGGGAAAGCCTTAAAGTCAACAAATCTTCCCAAGTAGCTCAACAACTTAATGAAAATCAATCAATACACAGGAATATCAGAAATCTTCTCCATTTGAGCCCCTCAAAGGCCGAGAAGCATTAATTGTATTAATTGAACCGAAAGATCTTATTTTACATGCCACCTTCTTATTTCTTCTATAAATACCTCTGTTGAAGATGAGGCAAAGGTTGGTCTCCGAATATCTGTTGCATGTAAATAGTTTTCTGAAGCTGCTGTAAGCTCTGTTTGTAATTGAAGATACCTAAGTTGAGATGAGAGGTTTGAAGCTGTAGAGACTCACTGGACTTGAAGATTGTAACTAGTTTGAAGCATCAAATACAAGTTGATTTATGGGATCCTGGTCTATGTCAACGGTGATGTTTTTCTTAGTGTAACTTGTCATTTTATTTCTGTTTTCATTCTGTCCATCTTCTCTGATAAAGAACAACAATTACAGAGTTAGTATTTACTGTCAAAAGTACCCTTCTCTTACTGATAAGCTTTATTTGAATGTTTTCTTCTAATTGTGTTATTTAAGAATGATTGAATACTGTCCAAGCAGTCAAGATGTTGGCATTCCCTTCTCTTACTGTCTAGATTTTAAACATTGTTCTTAAATGTTATTTTCGGTGTTTGCTAAGTAAAGTTGAACTAGGGAAGTCTATGGTTAGCCCTATCCTCTAGTTTTATCTCCAAAGGTTGTCTGAAAGTTTCCCTAAGAGTATGTTGAAAGCAGGCTAGGTTCAAAGTCCTTACCTGATCTTAGATTATTCTTTGTTTATCTTAAGTGTTGTCTTGATAAGTTTACTAATTAAAGAATGAACTAGGGAAGTCTATGGTTAGCCCTGTCCTCTAGTTTTCTTCTCCAACAGTCACTTTGAAAAAGTTTCCCTTTGTGTTTTAAATGTTTTCTATTGAAAATGCATCGAAATCAGGCTAGTTTCAAAGCACTTACCTGATCTTAGATAAATTTTATGTCTTTCTTAAGTGTATGCCGAAAGCAGGATAGTTTCAAAGTACTTACTTGATCTTAGGCTGCTCTTTGTTCTTCATTTGTTTGTTTCCCCTTCTTATTATTTCATTCCATTCCATAAAATCAACTTTAAAGAGATCCTTAGACATAGATGACTTGCCCCATGGACCACTCTTGAACCTTGTTGTTTCAATTAAATCCTACTATGACTCCATAGCCCAATGGATTGAAGCTATTTCTTGCCTATCTTTTTAGCTGAATCAATCTTTCACTTTCATACACCTTCACCCTTCATTTATACTTCCTTCACCTTCATTTATCTCAGCCCAACCAAAAGAAACAAAACCTTGTTCTTCATAACTATTCTAATATCACATTCCAAGCCTTAAAGATACATCAATCTTTGCACTTTATAGAGAGATCCCTCTATGGATTTAGGAGGGCTAGATCCTAGAATCCCAAAGTGGTTCACATGTTGGCCCTGCAGTTTTAGTCTTGCCAATCTATTGAAATTACAGGGAGATAACAGTAAGCATCTAGGTGGTTTACTACAATCGATTATGATTCCATAGTGGAAATGGGAGGTCATTTCTATGGATTTCATCACAGTTTTTCAGAGGACATCTAGACAACATGATTCCATCATGGTTGTAATTGACAAGTTAATAAAGGTAGCTCACTTCATAGCAGTTAAGTCTACTCATTCAGCTAGTGAGGCAGGATTGGTCTTCATTAGAGATATAGTGAGGTTTCATGGTGTTTCGAAGAATATTGTGTCAGACATAAATGCCAAATTCACTTCCAGGTTCAAGAAAGAGTTATTTTCAGGTCTGGTTACAGAGTTGGCCTTCAGTACAACTTATCATTTGTAGACAGATGGATAGACATAGAGGGTCAACAGGATTTTAGAGGACATGTTGAGAATATTTTATGCATCAACAATGAAAGTGGGAAGAACATCTTCCACTGGTTGAGTTTGCTTACAACAACATGTATAAGGAATATTTGAGGATGAGTATGTTTGAGGCACTTTATGGGTGAAGTTGTAATACTCCTATCAGTCGGAGTGATCCAATGAACAAGGTGTTGATTGGATGAGACATGTTGGCAGAGATGGAACAGGAAATGCAGGTTAGCAAGAAGAATATAAAGGTAGCACATGACATGATTAAGAGACATGCAAATCAACACATGGTATTTAAGGAGTTTCAGGTTTGAGAACATGTGTACTTATGCATCAAGCCCAAGAAGAGCTCCATGAGGATTGGGTCATGTGCGAAGTTGACACCTCGTTATTACGGGCCTTTCATGATTATTGAGAGGATTGGACCAATATCCTATCGACTTGCACTACCTCCGACAGTGAAATTCCATGATGTTTTCCATGTGTCATTGCTTAATAAATATGTGAAATATGTTGATCATGTGATTTAATGGTCTATATTGTAGGTGGAACCAAAAGGAGAATTCCAGCCGTAACCTCAGTGCATTTTTCAGCGAAATATGCTCATGCCCCAGAATTGAGCAATCAAGCAAGTTAAAGTGCAGTGGAAGCACTATGGGTCCGATGAAGCTACATGGAAGATGACTGATCAAATGCGGGCTATGTATCCTTCTCCATTCATGGGTTGAGTAGATGTATTTTGGTATATGTTTTGAAGTTTTGTTTTGGTTATGACTATGTATATGCATATGTATGTAAATAATGCATCAAGTTGTGTTATAAAGCTCTAATAAGTGGTATGATGTTCATGATATATTGGTTTTGTTTTCAGTAATATGATATTATGTAAATTTTGCATCAAGATGTGCTATAAAGCTCCATGTGAAACATGTTTTTTGTTGGTTTATAAGTGTCATTGAACACCGAGGACAGTGTTCCCCCAAAGGGGAGGGTTCTGTAACAACCCTGGTTAAAAATCTGAGTAATAAAGTTAATAAAGGAAAAAATAATACCAAGGTCATGGGACACATATTCCAAACTGAATGTTGAGCAAAAGTATAGTGACATGGATCATTGGTGATTAATTAATGGCTATGGAAATTGGCAAAGTCATTATAAAGACAAAGAGGCATTAATTGGAAATTATTATAAAAATAATGGAAAATAGGAGAAAAGGAAGGTGAAAGGTCACAAAATTGCATTTTATGAAAAATGAAGGAAAATTGAAGAAAATAGAGGCCTCAATGATAAAAAGGCTTTTGAGGATCAATTCACAACCTTTTGTTAGTTTTAGCTTGGAGCTCTCTCTTCTATTCTCTCTCTCTCTCTCTCTCATACTCTTGCACACGAGTTTTTTTGGAGCATTCTTGGAGCACATTGAATATGGAAAAAGAAGGCAAAGGAAATAACGAAAGTGCAAGGGGACAATGGGATCAACAACTACAACTATATTAATTTGTAGGTACTGAGTTACATGTATGCCTTACTTGCTAGTTTTGGCATGCATGGTGTATGCATGTGGTTATATGGTTATGATCTGTCATTGACATGGAGGATTGATTGGATATTGACAATAGTTTTGCCTAGCTTTGCCATTTCCTGGATAGCCATGGTGTTGTGGGTTTTACCCTTTATTTTATGATTGGTGCTCATGTTCCTTATGGCTATGGGTTGAGTTATTAGTTCATGGAGCCTTGGTTGGACAAATGCTATGGAAACCTTGAAGCAACTTGGGTTGAGTTACTTGTCATGGAAGCCTTGGTTGGACAAATGCTTTGGAGCCCTACGACAATTGTGGGTTGATTTACTAGTCCCGGAGTCGGGTTGGAACAAACGTTTTGGAGCCTTGGACAACTTTGGTAGAGACCGATCTGGTGATGGTTAGTGATGTCCGACCATGAGGTGGAATCACCAGTAGAGGGTTGAGGCTTTTTTTCCTATAGAAGCCCTAGTTTGTTTATGTTTGGTTTATTCCATGAGATCCGACATTTATGCTTTGAATATCGTGCGAAGGTGATTGACTAAAAGAGAGATTTGGTTTAACCCAATATATGGTCGGGTGGTACATGGAAGTCCCTGACTTGGTTGGATTTTGCATATGTTAATAAGAGCTATTTTCCTCTTGTATTTCATGAGTAATTGTATTTGTTATTATGTGGCTTTGATGTCTGATTTATCATGATGTATATTTTGTTCATTTAAGGCTATATGCTGGTCATGAGAAGTATAATGGCTATGGCTCTTGATGTGTTTTGATTGGTTGATGAATGGTCAATGAATGTATGAGCTAATAGATGTTAATGCAACTATTATGAGAGGGCATTAGATATTCTTGTTTATTTCTAGATAAGTATCAGATCCCCCTATGTTTAAATATGCATTCATGACTTGCATATTACATGTTCTCAATGTGTTTGACGAAATGTCTGTCATGGTTAGGCCTTGCTAGGTCAAGTTATTGTCTAAGTTTGTATTGATGGCTTTGTCCTGATGTCATTCACTGTTATGGAAAGTTTCATCAAGTTCTGGGCAGAGGTATGGATCCTAACCCTGAAAAAGTAGCTTAGATTTCGCGGTCACAGGCACAAAACTAAAACAAAAATATTGCAGTCGCTCCCTTGCAGGCTTATGCATGCGATTGGAGGGTTATAATTGAATTTATGAAGTGTTGTGCTAGCGTCTGGGAGTCCAGGTCATTGGAAAAGAAGTTTAACTCTGGGTTTGGGCACCTAGAGTGGTTGTTTGGTTTTTCGATTTCATTTCCTTAAAGTGATCTAGAAGGTTGAGTCATATCATAGTAACACCTCGTCACATATTTACCCCGGTGGACCGGTGAACTTGGGCAAGTGTGGGAGGAGGTGGTTGCAGAAACTTCGCGACATATATGTCTGTAATCATACCTTGGCCCAACACTCTTCACCAAGTTTCCACTTTTCAACCAACAATAAATGAACACCAAAGATACAAAGGCCACCCACCACCAAAATCCAGTTGAAACAGGAAAAGGTGCCAAAAATAACTTCATGACAAAGCAAGCAGTAGTCAGAATCAAAAAGGGGAATCCAAACAAGAAGATAATTGTTACTTGAAGAAAGAATTAAGAAACTCCACCTTAGGAATTGGTATCAGGCAGTGAAAAGAATAATTGGTACCACCTCTACCACCTGATAGCTTTGTAATCTACATTTCAACCATATAAAGTTACAATTGTCAAATTCACTCCACTAGCCTGAATTAGAAGTTATCCAAATTATAGCCCACAATTGAGAACATTGACGTTCCTCCCCTTGTTGAGCTGACAACAAGGTGGACAATACCTTCACCTTAACGATGTGCAAATAACTACTCACCTCCCTATTATTAGTAACCTCATGCCGCGCTATTGATCCAAATTGGATCATCATATTGTTTTTCATGTTTTTAGAGTGGAAAAAATAGAGGAATTAACTCTTAGGACCATTTTAAAATGTGGGACCATGTTTGGCAAATTGGGATTTGAAACCTTTCGGGAGCATTTTGAGGCATCAAACGACATTTTTTTGGGGGTAAAAAATTGTCACTTAAGTGTGGCACCTTCTTCACCAATTCTACACATAGATACCTTTCCAATGACACAAGAATCACATCAATTAGAGTCCATATGCAAAATTTATGACACTCAGAAGTTGACCTTCCCGTTTTCACCACCATAATTCGAGAGGATGCCACATCATCCCCCATTATTCATGAAAAAAGGGGCTAGCCACGTGATTATGATGTAGAAGACTCTACAAGAGTTTATATTGTAACTCTGGTTACGAGTTGAGGTAGTCAAACCTAATCACTAGTAGGCTATCAAGCTATGGTATAATCGAGCCACTAGGAGGAAAAGGGGTTCCATTCTTTTGAGTGCATTTGTTCCATAGCTGAGCAAAAATAACCAAGAGGGATAGGAGGTAGAGCACACAATGAATATTTGTGCACTAGAGCAGCCCATGGGCCATATACCATTCTTCTTTGTACTGATAGCCATATTTCCATTCAGAGAAAGAGAGCGAAGCGTCCTCATCTTCCAATTAGGTTTTTCTCCTCGAAGGGTTTCTCAGGTCATCACGTGTCAAATGTGCGTGTGAGATTTTATTTCATTGTTCTCTATTTTCTGCATAATTTTAAATTCACATGCATGCACTATTAATTGTAAATATACAAATCTAGAAATCTAATAAAACTGCAATAATGTAGAATTCTATATTTTAAATCTAATTTTATCAGATATGTTGTGACGAACTGTCTGGTGAAATATCCACGACACTTTAAGGATCAACTATATACCAATCTAAATCTCTCTCGTACTTGGCCTCTGAACTGTGTAGATGAATTAACACAAACCTGTTTAACATTATGGTCACCCTCCTCATTGCATGCTTTGTGTATTCATTACAACATCCCTGGTGCTCTTTCATCTTCTTAATCGAGAGAGAGTTAATACCCACCACACCCTCTTTACACTTACTGGGGTGAGGTACCGTATCCCTTGCCATATTGATCTAGTATCATCACCCCCTCCTCATCTCAATCATCACCCATCCAAAATCTTATAATTATATATTAATTACAAAAATAATTTTCAATGATATATAAATTTCATTTTACCATAATTTTTATATATACTAATATAAATATAGTTTTCTTATGTCAATAATAATTAATTAATTACAGCATAAATATTTTAACTTTTCCAACTTTTCCTTTATACCACCAAAAGATTAAAAATCCTCAATGGTTCCTCAAATAGTGTTAGTCTATATGTACCTCTTTCCCAAGTTATCCCAATATTCATTTTCCAATGCTATTCTAACATTAAAATTAAAAAAAGCTAGGTACACTAACCTTTCCACACTATCTCTACAAAATGGTATTTTTGGATTTGTTTATATAAATATATATATTTTTTGCTTTTAATTATTTTTTATTTTAATAGTTAATTAATAATTTCATTATTATTAATGTGAGGAGATAAGTTTCTTATTGTTAAACCCAGAGAGATCAATGACATGCAGGTCATGGCTATCCAATACCAGCAGCACCACATCAATGCAAAAATCTGTGTTGCAGGTAAAGTTTTTAATTTCATTGCTCTCATAGATTCTGGTGCAGATGTTAACATTATTTCTAAGCATATAGTCCCGTCCCACTATTGGACAGCAGCAAAGAGACAAATCTTGGGACTAGGTGAGAAGACTCTTGATTTTGAAGTTTCTAAAGCCGCTGTCTGCTTTAATTCAAAATGTGTGAAACTTTCATTTGCAGTCTCTGATATTCCAGTAGATTGCATATTGGGAAATATATTCTTGGCAGCAGTTGAACCCCATGGTTCTATTAGATTTCCTGACCACTCTGCAGGAATGTTTATTACTGTTTCTGGTGAGCGGATTGAGATTCCTTATGTATCAAACACCAGAGTCTCAACCATGGTGCAGGCTATGCATGAAAAAGAACAGAAACTTCAACAGGCTATTCACAGCCTAGAAGAACTCAAGGACCACAAGTCCATGATCAGAATTGAAGATCAATTGAGTTCCCCACAGGCACAGAAGCAGATTGCAGAGATTAAAGAAGAGTTTGAGAGAACATGCTGTTCTGAAGAGCCAAATGCTTTTTGGCACAGAAAACAACATTGTGTAGAACTGCCCTACAAAGAAGGATATCAGGGCAGACCTTGCAAAAGCAGAGCCATTCCAATGTCCGCAGAATATCGACAGCTCTGCCAGAAAGAAATTGATCAGCTTCTTGACAGAAAGCTGATAAGAGAATCCAGCAGTCCATGGAACTGTTATGGGTTCTATGTAAATAAAAGAAGTGAACAAGTTCGGGGTGTTCCCAGATTAGTGATAAACTATAAGCCCCTGAATAATGTTTTAGCAGATGACACATATTCGATTCCACACAAAGGTGATCTCATGCGTCGGATACATGGAGCCAAGATCTTCTCAAAGTTTGATCTAAAGTCTGGCTTTTGGCAAGTTGCAGTTGCAGAACAAGACAAATGGAAAACTGCATTCAGCGTCCCACATGGACACTATGAATGGAATGTAATGCCATTCGGGTTGAAGCATGTGCCTTCAAAATTTCAGAAGGTAATGGACTCCATCTTTAAACCCTATGCTGAATGGTTGCTTGTCTACATAGATGATCTGCTAATATTTTCCAAGAATCTTCATGACCACTTCAAACATTTGAAAATCTTCATGAAGTTGGTTCAGCGAAATGGTTTGGTACTTAGTAAGAAGAAAATGGAGTTATGCCAAACCAAGATAAAATTTCTTGGGCACACCATTGAGAATGGACAGATTGCCTTACAAAGTCATGCACTTGAGTTTGCAGATAAATTTCCTGATGTTATTTTAGATAAGACTCAATTGCAGAGATTTTTAGGATGCCTAAATTATGTAAGCAATTTTTATCCATCCTGTGCCATAGACAGGTCTCTGCTGAATCAGAGACTAAGGAAAAATCCCAAACCTTGGACAGAAGCACACACTCAAGCAATCAGGGAAATAAAAGCCAAGGTTCGCACTCTCCCTATTCTCTATGTTGCAGATGATAATTCTTTTAAAATTGTTGAATCTGATGCCAGCAACATCGGTTGGGGAGGTGTCTTGAAACAGAAGCCAAATGAAGATGACCCTAAAGAACAAGAACATGTAGTACAGTTTGTTTCAGGAGTATGGAGTAAGTCTGAATTAAATTATGCTCCTATTGAAAAAGAAGTTAAAGCTGTCTGGAATTGTATCAAGAAATTTTCAATTCATTTGACTAATAAGCATTTCTTATTGAGGACTGATGCCAAGGCATTGGAGAAAGTTATCACTAAGGTGATTAAAGGACCTGAAGATGCAAATTTTGCAAGGTGGCAAGCTTTATTTGCATACTTTGATTTTAAGGTGGAGCATATCAAAGGTTCAGATAATTGTCTTCCAGATATCCTCAGTAGAGAATATATCCAGCATCAAGAACAACAGAATGACCAAGCAAAAGGATTGCCCCATGTAATGGTCATTATCACTGAATGGGACCAGCCCATGCAGAAAGAGACCTTGCGGCACATATCAGATGATGAATCATGGCAGGTCTACAAGGAGAAGTGGAGGCCAACCTGGCAGCTCCGCAACACCAAGGTACTTAATGCCAATTTGCAAAACCATAATGATCTGCAACATTTTGTACCAGAAAGGCTAGTGTACCCAAAAGGAAGCACATGGATACACGACATGGTGTACACCCACAGTATGAGAGCAGCGTACGAAGCTGACTCTGCTCTCCATAATAACTTCATGGATATTGCGGTCATAGCAACAGAAGGCAGTGATAGAACTCATGTCTATCATAAATATTATTCTATCTACAGAACCAGAGATCCTTCCTGGACAGGAATGAGATACATCCAATGGCCAGGTAATAATCCTAGCCTGGTTTTCCCTGACACAGTTTATGATTTTGCAGGTTACAAGAAACTTTGGTGGGATTTGATGAATAAAGATGGAAGAGGAGAAACCCACTACACAAAGATCAAGTTTGGAGCTGTCCATCTAATGTAAAATTGTAGACAGTCAAGTTGGATGCAAGATTGGTGGAAGGATTATGGTCTTAATCCTACTGCTATGGACCCACATTTCTATGAAAATTGGTACCAGAGTCGCTGTGATATCTGTGACTATGAAGAATGTGATCATCAGCCTTTCTCTTGTGTCAGGACATTAACTCAGCATGCTGATGATACACTAATCCTTAAACAGCACATGGTACAGCATAATGAATGGCTTGTCATGACAAAAATAAAACATCAAGTAATTTTAAATAAGCCAATGATAGTCAGAAGAATTTATACCAAGGCATGGGACTTAACATATAAAGAAAAATACCTTGGTATACAAATTCTTGACATGCCATCTACTAGCACAAGTGGTCCTCGGGAGCCCCACTGAAAGGTTTTCCCAGTGTAAAAATGATACCTAGTCACGGGTATAATGTGACAGAGCTTTTCTCGGAGGCTTTTCATCTGTCTGAAAAGTTTCTCCTTTGTATATTTAAGTCGTTTCCTCGTGGGCCTTGCACGAAAAGGTATCCATCGTGTATCCACCCACTAGCACTAAAGTTTGTCGGCGAAATGGTATCTCCGTGCGGATGTCACCTTTCGGTGTTACCCGAAAACGATGATCCATTTGCCAAGTGTCAATAATCGGATGGACTACATGAATGTTTGTCCCCCTCTCCAATCTATATAAGGAGGGGTAAGGTTCATTTGTATCCATCGGCATTTGGAAGAGTTTTATACATTAATTTGGTGTTTAGTTTGACTATGCTTTTAAATTATTATTATTAATATATAATTTAAGTAGATTCAATGGTTAAAAAAATGTAATTCTATTCAAGTGGGTCTCTTATTTCACAAATAAGAAAGTTTCATGCACCAATTTAATTTTATTGCTTTAAAAATACTTTATTATCATTTAATGTAAAAACATGAAAAACAAATATTGTCTTTGTTTGTTATATTTTAGAGGTTTACTATTTAGATGTAGATGTAAATTCTCAATCATAATGTGAATTACATTGATTATACCCACTAGTCTTTAATCAAAACACCAAAGGTATCCACTATCATTACCAAATAGAGACATAACTTACCTACGGATATGGATCTATAACTGCACCAAACGGGAGTAATTGGCAAGGTTATTACCTAACAATTGTAGACTCAAGTTTTAGTGTACAGTTACCCCTCAAAAGATACAAAGAGTGCTTGAGGATACAAAGGGTGTTGGCATCAGAGTTCCAGCTTTCCATCCATGGCACTGCCACGCCTGCCCTCTCCACGTGATCAATAAATATCTTTATCTAAAGCAAATTAATTAGCTTAATCGGTACTGTCAAAAGATATGAGAGCTTCGGAACAGGCGCTTAATCCATTTTTTTTTCCAATTCACCTGCTCCGGATACAGATACAAGAAGGCCAAGGCCACATTTGAAAATTTCTGAAATCTTCTGTTAGATTTGGCCCAAAAAATGTACAGAGATATTGTGAATTATCGTGTATAGGCTCTGGCAATGGCCAAAGGTAAAGGCGTATTGGCATCAATTGGGAGGCAGGGTTCCTTCAAACCCCTGTTCAGCGGCAGCAGGAAATCGCAAGATGATGATGATGAAGAAAGTCCGGGGCTGGAGAGGTCCTCTTCCGGTCATAAGAAGTGGATTACAGAGCTCTCGTCCCTAGCCAATGTCGTTGTCGGTCGCTGTGCAAGGTATTTAATTTATTCTTTTGGTTAAATAGCTGTTGTGTAGAATTTTGCCAGAATTTATCCCCCCTACCTCCCCAAGTTCCCCTTTGGCCACTGTAGATCATATCCTTACCAGAGTTTGCGATTTTTTTAGAATCTCGCCTTTGTCTTTCTGTCTGATTGATGTCCTAGTTTAAATGTTAGGGTATCTAACAACACTGTCTGTTTGGAAGTTTTGCGATCCAACGAAGTTAGAACCCTTTGGCCGACAATTGATATCAATTTCTAGTTAATCGGTAGAAAGTATGTATGTACAGTTGTATTGCATTTGGTAATGCTGGTTAGCTAGGAAATCTGTTACGCAGGATTTTTGTTCCTTCTTATTTGGAGCGCGAACCACTTGTCAGTGCTGTATTCTAAGAGTTAGAAGGATTATATATTCTAAGGTATAACACAAGGTATTTAGAGAGGCTGTCCAAGCTTCAATGGTAAGCCAAGCTGATTTGAGTGCAGGGCTAACATAATTCTTAACAGAATGCTACATGAACTTGAAATAAATCGGTCTGATCTTTACCTTATCTACTATCCTCTACAAAGTTACCCTTACTTGGAGATGAAGGTCGACTGCAGATTCCAGGTGGTCCTTAGCTTGTATTGTTTACTTTGTTGAACAGGGGGGAGTAGCTCGGATTATGGTCTGTGCGTGGATTGACTGGGAGCAGCCTTATGGTCTCTTTTCGCTGATTACAAAATTACATGAACCTGATCAAGTAATCTATTCCATCCTACATTTTTTGGAGGATAAAAGGTTTCCTTTAACTATTAATAAACAGAGAATGTACAAATTGGACATTAGTACAAAAAAACAAGTATATAGCCACCGCTAACTAATCCAATACTGGGTGGACGACATCATAAAAAGTTGCCCAAAAACAATAAAACCAAAATTGCTGCTTGGGCATAAAGATTGCTATTAAAAATCCAGCCAATAATTATTCTGGTGTTTGTTGAGGGGCAGTGATGGCAATGGCCATTTATTTTTTGAACAGCTTGACCAACTGTGATGGGGCTTGCCTTCAAGTTGCTGGAACTGTGTAGAATGGGTTGATTAGGTGGGAGAGTCGATGCACAATTCCTTGCTCATGTTGCAACCTCCAATAATCCATGAGCTGCTGTAGGTGCACTATGTCAAATTCCACTTTCTGCGCGCATATATATATATATATATATATATATATATATATATAAAAGATTTAGAATCGGCAATAAATTGGCGAGACAAAAGAGTGAAGAGTTTTAAGCGGATTGGGAAAAAATCGGTGAATACAATAAATAAAGATATACATATATTGAATTAAAAAAACATTTTGATTAGGCGGGAGAGTCAAGTTGCTGGAGCTGTGTAGAATGGGTTGATTGGGTGGGAGAGTCGATACACAATTCCCTGCTCATTTTGCAACCCCCAATAATCCATGAGCTGCTGTAGGTGCAACACGTCCAATTCCACTTTCTGCGCATCTCTCTCTCTCTCTATATATATATATATATATCAGACTTGGAATCAACAATAAATTGGTGAGACAAAAAAGTGAAGAGTTTTAATCAGATTGGGAAAAAATCGGTGAATACAATAAATAAAGATATACACATATATTGAAAAAATAAAAATAAAAATAAAAAATTTTTCATTGACATTCAATAAAGCCATGTCCAAACAATGCATAATATCAATAGATGTCCAAATTATCATGAATGAATAAGTATCTTGTTAAATTTGGCAACTAGGGCCAAACTCCATGTTGCACTACTCATATGATGGAGATGATATTGTTGTTGGATTCCTCTTTCGGAGAGGTGCAAGATTGATCTAAAGATCATCTTGTTTGGATGAGCAGAAGTTGTATTTTGAATTTATTTTTCCACACATGTGCAATTTGTCAAGGTCAGCGAAAATTGTAATGTAGGGTCACAAGCCCCAAAAGTTGTGTCACACACCCAAAATCATGGATATAAAAAGGAGAGACATGATGCTCATTTCATCATTCATTCATCTCACACATCTCTCTCTGATCTGATTGGTTCGTACAGCCTTAGAGGCTTCTCTCTCCTCCACACGTGTGAAACAGAAAGCTGCAATTTTCGGACTGATTTAGGGCTTTTTTGGACAACGTTGACTTTGGGTCAACACTCATCTTTTCACTGTGTTTTTGAGGTCAGAAATCCGATTTGGAGAGGCCGCTGCTAGAGGCACAAAAATCGAGGTCAAACGTTGACTTTGACTGATGTTTTGACTGCAGACTCTGACCATTGCGTTGACCAAATTTGTGTACTGTTTTGGGCTATGTCTGACTTTGATGGAAGGCCGAGCTTGACCGAGCTTGTTTGGAGGCTGAATTGCTGGTTTGACCAACGAAGACTTCGCTGGCTAGGGCATCCTGTTGACTGCTGTAAAATATATTTTCTCTCTCTGCTGAATAAGAAGAATTCAAGAATATTTGTGTCTCGTCTTGGCTTGTCTTCTGTTGATTTATTTTATGTTCTATCAACATTTACTTTCAATGGTTATGTGATTGCATGTCTGAAATTGAATTGGGCTAATAAGAAAGATTGAAGTAAACTGCTTTAAGTATAGAACATAGCATGGTTAACTAAAATTAACATGGTATTAGAGCTATATTGTGAAGACAAAGCCCAAGCAAGAGTGAGAAGAGCAATCACCGAAGTTGAATAGACAAGGACCGGGGCCAATGACTTCCTCATTTTTCAAATTTGAAGACAAGTTTAATTATAAGTCTGATTATGATGCTTGGAAAATGTCCTTGGATTTGACATTAGAGGATCAATATTTTATGGATTATGTGCAGGGAAAGATCACTGAGCCTCCATCAAATGCACCGGCTACCACTAAAACAAAGTACAAGAAAAGGGAAAAGAAGGCGAAGAAGATCATCAGGGATTCTATTCATAAGCACTTGGTTGCTTATATCTCCGAGTTGGGCACATCTAAGGAGATGTATGATAAGTTGGTTAGCATGTTTAGGGCTAGCAATGCTATTCAAATTCTATTTTTGAAGAAAAGTTGAAGAACATCAAGATGGGCAAGGGAGAGTCCATCCAATCCTACTTCATGAGGATCAACGAAATCAAGAATGATCTCTTAGCTATTAGAGAGGTTATAGCTGACTGAGAGCTCACTCTCATTGCTCTTGGAGGACTTCCCTGACCATGGTATGTATTTAAAAATTAATACTACTATTCTCAATTAGTATAATTCCTGATTTTGATGAATTGTTGACAAGATGCACTCAAGAGGAGACAAGGATGAATGAGAGAGACCATCCCTCAAATGGGAATGGAAGTGACCCTACTGCCTTCACCGCTCATGCAAAGAAGAGGAACAATGCTGGTGTAAGAAATCAAAATCATGGAAGAGCGGGTTCCAAAGGAAGGAAGGGAAGATGTTACAATTGTAACAAGTTTGGTCACTATGCAAGAGAGTGCCCCAATAAAAGGAACAACAGGTTCAAAGGAATGAGGAAGGCTCCCTTTGATCAAAATAGAAATGGAAATGGTCAATCTTTCAAGAGGTTTAGGAACTCCAGGTATGATGAATCCAATGTTGTTGATAATAAGAGAAATTAATATATTCTTATATCTGCCCTCTCTGCTACATCTCCGCCTGACCCCTTCGATAACTAGTTGATTGATAGTGGTGCCTCAAGGCACTTCACTGGATATAAAGAGGCCCTCTCTGATTTGATTGAAAATGATACTAATTTGGAGATTATCCTTGGAGACAATGCCCCACCTATCTCATGAAAGGGATAAGGGTTGTGACCCTTCATCTAAATTAAGGTCAAGTCCTTCGTTTGCAAGATGTGTTGTACATACCTGACTTGAAGAAGAATCTAGTGTCTTATCTCAGAAATGGAAGACAAAGGATTCAAGGTGGCATTCATCGATGGAAAGGTACACATTTGGAAGAGGAACTTCAAAGAAGCGTTCACTCTTGGTTTCAGGGTTGATACACTCTATCAGGTTGGAGGAAGTCCGTTGGGAGCCATGACATGTAACACAACTCTTCAATCCGAGCTATGGTACCAGAGGTTTGCACACCATTATAAAACCCTTCCCGAAGCAAGGAAGGTGGTCATAGGTATGCCCGATTTCAAAGATGATCATGAAGGTGTATGTCAGGGTTGTGTTGAAGGAAAGCATACAAGGGGACCATTCCCCTCGAGTGTTACTAAGACATCTGATATTTTACAACTGATTCATTCTGATCTATCTGGTATACTGCCTGTAACATCCTTGGTAGGTTGCTTATATTATATCACTTTTATAGATGACTTCTCCCGCAAAACTTGGATATACTTTTTGAAGAAAAAGGACGAAGCATTCAAATTGTTTTGCAGATAATGGAACCAATGAATTCAATGACTATTGCAGGGAAGTTGGCATTAAGAGGGAGACCACTAGTGTGTATACTGCTGAACAAAATGGTGTTGCTGAAAGGAAGAATAGAACCATTTTGGAAGCTGCCCGTGCCATGCTTTATGACCAAGGTCTTCTGAAGTTCCTATGGGGAGAAGATGTCAATACTGTTGTGTATGTTCAAAATAGATGCCCACATTCTGCATTGGACTCCAAAACCCTCGAAAAAGTCTTCTCTGGTAAGAAGCATGATTTCTCTCATTTTAGAGTTTTTGGAAGTCCCGTATATTTTCATGTGCCGAAAGAAAAGAGAAGCAAGTTTGATGCTTTTGGAAAGAAGGGAATGTTTGTGGGCTAAAGTGAAATCTCGAAGGCATATAGAATCTATGTGCCTAGTCAAAGAGAAGTGGAGATATGCCATGATATCACCTTCGATGAAGATGTTGCCCTTAGGAAGGTTAGAGATTTTGCTATCTCAAAGGAAGACAAAGAATAAAAAGAAGCTGGAAGGCAGGAAGAATCGAAGGATGATCCGATGCTTGAAGTTGAAGGTTCGATGGATCCTATAGATCCACCTTCTTCAAATAAAGGGAGGCCCTCATGGCTTAGAGACTCTCTCGAAGATGTCGAGAGAAATATTGCTCCAAGAGGAACATTCCATGAAAGTAAGAAGCCGAATAGGTACCAAGGGTACCTAGCAGCCATGAGCACTGTTGTACAATCTGAGCCTGGAACGTTTGAAGAAGCCTTGAAGCATCAATTTTGGAAGATGCTATGTACAAGGAATATGAGTCAATCATGAAGAATGATGTCTAGGATGTGGTCCCTAGATCGAAGGACAAATCTGTTGTCACCTCGAAATGGCTCTACAAGATCAAGCATGGAGCCGATGGAAGTGCTGAAAAGTTCAAGGCAAGATTTGTTGCCCAAGGCTTCTCATAGAAAGAAGGAATATATTATGATGAAATATTTGCACCTGTTGCCCGCTACACCACCATCTGATCGATCACTGCCCTTGCTACATCGCAAGGATGGAGTCTACATCAGATGGATGTGAACACTGCCTTCTTACATGGCTCAATCAAGGAAGAGGTCTATGTGGAACAAACTCTGGGGTTCGAAGTTCAAGATAGAGACACACATGTATCCAGGTTGAAGAAAGCCTTCTATGGGTTGAAGCAAGCCCCTAGGGCTTGGTATGAGAGGATCAATAACTACTTGATTAAGCTGGGCTTTACTCGAAGTGATGCTAATCCAAACCTTTATTTTAAGGTTGATAATGACAAGCCTCTCATTCTAGTTCTCTATGTGGATGATTTCTTTCTGACAAGTGTTGACCCTCTCATTCATCAATGTAAGAGGGAGCTAGCTTCTGAGTTCGAGATGAAGGACCTAGGATTGATGCACTATTTCCTAGGGCTTGGAGGTTTGGCAAAAGCCGGGTGAGATTTTCTTTTCTCAAGGAAAATATGTTGTGAAGCTGCTTGAGAGATTTAGTATGGTGGAATGCAAGTTCGTGACTACTCCGATGGAACTCAACTTTAAGAAGTTGCGTGTAAGTGCTATTTCCCACCTGGTGTGCTATTTCCCCACTGTTACGATATTGAGCTGGTTCACCCTCTCTTTGATCTATGCCCCACATGCATCCTACCCATGTAGTCCGGGACTCATGGGAAGTACCTCTCATCTAGCCAATGAGTTGGGAAATGAGGATAGAGACCATAACATTATTGATGGACGCATTGTGTATTGCCGTACTCTCTATGTCTATGATGGGATGTGTCCAACAACTTGATTTGGGATAAAGTCGGGTTGAGGTTTTTATCTCTAAACTGACTTCGGGTCAGTGGAAAGTGGTAAGGTCTTTGTGACTCACTCTCGATAGTATTTTCTTATTATTTCTTCTATAGCAGAGCAGCGCCAACAAAGCAGAAACAATAGGATGACACAGGGTTGCATGATGATATATGATAGTACATGATGGTACTGGATGACAGGATTGCACAGGTTGACAGATGGATGGTCAGGTGGATTTCTCCCTAGTTGAGAGGGAGTGTTAAATTTGGCAACTAGGGCCAAACTCCATGTTGCATTGCTCATATGATGGAGATGCTATTTTTATTGGATTCCTCTTTTGGAGAGGTTCAAGATTGATCTAAAGATCATCTTGTTTGGATGAGCAGAAGTTGTATTTTGAATTTATTTTTCCACACGTGCAATTTGTCAAGGTTGGCCAGAATTGTAATGTAGGCTCACAAGCCCCAAAAGTTGTGTCGCACACCCACAATCATGGATATAAAAAGGAGAGACATGATGCTCATTTCATCATTCATTCATCTCACACTTCTCTCTCATCTGATTGGTTCGTACAACCTTAGATGCTTCTCTCTCCTCCAGACGTGTGAAACAGGAAGCTGTAATTTTTGGACTGGTTTAGGGCTTTTCTGGACAACGTTGACTTTGGGTCAACACTGATTTTTTGATTGCATTTTTAAGGTAGAAATCTGATTTTGAGAGGTTGCAGCTCGAGGCATAAAAATCGAGGTCAAATGTTGACTTTGACTATTGTTTTGACCGCAAATTTTGACCACTACGTTGACAAGATTTGTCGACTGTTTGGGGTGTGTCTGACTTTGATGGAAGGCCGAGTTTGACCGAGCTTGTTTCGAGGTTGAATTGCTGGTTTGAGCAACGAAGACTTTGCTGGCTAGGGCATCCTGTAGACTACTGTAAAATATGTTTTCTCTCTCTGCTGAATAAGAAGAATTCAAGAATATTTGTGTCTCTTGTCTTGGCTTGTCTTCTATCGATTTATTTTATGTTCTATCAACATTTACTTTCAATGGTTATGTGATTGCATCTCTGAAATTGAATTGGGCTAATAAGAAAGATTGAAGTAAACTGCTCTAAGCATAGAACATACCATGGTTAACTAAAATTAACATGTCATGAGTCCAAACATGATCCAAAGTACCTAGTCTCGACTCCTAACCAGTGACTACATAGAACTAAAAGCATCTGCTTCTAAAAGTTTACAAAATACTGCATACTAATCAATAAAAAATTAGTAACTAAGACCCCAAGAGTGAGAACTAGAAGCGGTTCCTGCCACTCCTTCGCTTGCTTGACTCTCAAAATTCTCCAAGTCATCTAGGATTAAAAGAGGAGCCTCCTCCGATTGGACCCAATCTGCTGCATTTGTAGTATGTAGATCCATCTCTTCAAGGTCGATTGGTGAATGATCCAAACCTTTCATTATCATGAAACATGGAAATGTGAATTAAAGTTTGAACTTTAAAGTGCAAATCAAATTATGAAACCTTCAAATTCAAATGCAATTACGCATGACTAGGCCAAGCTTTTTGTTCCTCAAGTTTTAGTGTCTCGACTCTCACTTAGTATTTGCGTGTTGCGAAGTCGTAGATTGTAATGGACAAATACAAGGTCATGCTCCAGTTGTGCTCACAACCTAAAGCACTGAATGATTAGTTTAAGATTGTGAATCTATTCAAATCTGGCATATCACTACCAAAGTTTTGCCACCAAAGACCTGGCAAGTGGCAAGGGTTCGTGAGTAGTAAGTATAGATCAAAGATGATAAATACTAAAAAGAAAACAAAATTTAATAAAACATTTAACAGACAAAATATACAAATTTAATGAATTGATGAAGCCTTCAAGCCTCAAAGGGTACTTGGCAACATGTTAGTCCTTTCTCGTATAGCACTGGTATAGGCAAATAATTTGGCCGTCGCCCTCTAATCTTGTACTTGGGCAATGACGCGATTTTGAACTTCTTGTTCAGGGAAGCACCTCTCAATGCATGTCATAACTCCTTTGCCAACCTCCCATACGACCGTACCACTAAGTTTTGGGCACGATTTTCAAGGCCGACCCTACAACATTTAATGCTGTAAATTTATGTTGTAATTTTTTGTTTGTTGTTGGCACATTTTTCAAGGCAGAGTTCAAGCACGAAAATCGAGATAAGTTGTAAATTTTGGTCGCTGAAATTTTTACTGTGTATTTTAGTTTCTCTGTAAAAGCATTTTTAGAAATAAAGAAGCGCTCTCATAATGGTTTTCCCCATGAGTTGTAGGGGGTTTTTCCAGGGTCACATTGACCAAAAATCACTGTGTTATTTTCTGTGTGTCACTGTCATATTTTTGTTGTGTTTTATTTCTGCATTTTCTAGTAGTTGTGAAATCTCTAAATTTGTGTTTTCATAAATTTATGCCATTTCCAGATTTTAGTATTTTTATCATGCTTGGATTTAAAACTATATGCATGGAGTGATAAGGAAAACTGATAATCGGAGTGGGGGTTGAAATTTCTACATGGTATCAGAGCCAAGTTAGCTGAAAAGTGTAGTTTGAGACAACAAAGTGAAAATCACAGCAAGCTGATTTTTACACAGAAAATTGAAACCTTTACCACAGATTTGAAATTTCAGTTTGTTAGGACAGAGAAACATGTCTTTGGGTTTGAGGGTAGAAGACAGGTTGGATGGGTAGAGAAACTATAGTGCATGGAGGGAGATAATCCATAACATCTTTGAGGAAGCTGAAGTCTGGGGCATTATGGTTTACACCACACAACACCCAGTGGCAGTACTTGCTGACATTGTATAGTTGGCAGAGTTTAACAAAAATAATGCCAAGGCAAAAACACTGATTCTGGATGGAGTCAAAGATCATGTCATTCCTCATGTGAGAGGAAAGACTTATGCACATGAAATGTGGATAGCCTTGACCAGTCTTTACTAGAGCTCAAATGAAAACAGAAAAATGGTCCTAAGAGAGAAACTAAAGGCCATTAAAATGGCTAAGACTGACAATGCTACAACATACCTCACAAAGATCACTTCACTGAGAGATGAGTTGGCAGCTGTAGGAGAGACCATTGCACCTACTGAGTTGGTGAGGATTGCTTTGAATGGTCTTTTCAAGACTCGGGAGAGTTTTGTGGATGGCATTGTTGCACGTGAGAACCTTTCCGGATGGGAGAGGTTGTGGGATGATTGCATTCAGAACGAGATCAGAAAGAATCATCTTGGGGCAGCCAAATAGGTGGAGGAGGATGACAATGTGGCATTGATGGCAAGGGGCAAGAAGGGCAAAGGCAAAGAAGCAAGTTTCCAGCAGTGGAGGCAAAGGCAAAGGTAAAGGTAAGCAATAGAACAAAGAGAAGGACTATTCCAAAGTCAAGTGTTGGAATTGTCAAAAGATGGGACACTATGCAGTTGTGTGTTCGGAGAAGAAGAACAAGAAGGGAAAAGAGAAAACCATGGCAACTTTTGCAGAGTTAGAGGGCTTCACAAAGAGCTTTGATCGAGAGTTTGGGTTCATAGCTTGTGAGGCCACCAGAGCAAGATCACCTGCCATATAGGTTTAGAGGGAGTGTGCACTCTCCACTACAAGCAGAGCATCTTCTAGCATTTGGTATGTTGACAGTGGGGCTTCTCGTCATATGACAGGAGTTCGGGAGTACTTCTCAGAGCTTTCAGAGAGTGATACTGATATGGAGGTAGTACTTGGAGATGACAACGTTGTTAGAGTAGTCGGTGTGGGTACATTGACATTTGATAGGGAACCCAAACCTCCCTTGAAAGTGTCAGATGTTCTATATGTGCCTGGAATGAAGAAGAACCCGATATCCGTCTCAACACTTGAGGACAGAGGGTATGAGGTGTTGTTCAGGAGAGGACAGGTGCTTATATATCCTAGGGGGACTCCAGCTTCTGTAGCTAGAGTGATTGGTGTGCGCCATGCTAAGGTGTACAAGTTCTCATTCCAACCCCTGATGGCATTGAGTAGCAACACCCGAGACAGGACTGGCAACAGATCTAGCAGTTAAGAGTTGTGTGAGATTTGGCACTGCAGGATGGGACACATGTATCATGGGGCCTTGAGGACATTGCGAGAGATCACCACAGGTGTGCCAGATTTCAGTTCTGATCACCTTGATGTATGCAGAGGATGTTCTATGGGGAAGTTTGCCAAATCCCCTTTTCCCAACAGTGACAATAGAGCGACAGGGATTCTTGACTTGATTCATACCAATGTGAGTGGTCAGATGTCTCATGTATCCTTGAGTGACTATGAGTATTATGTTTTATTCATTGATGACCACTCCAGGAAGACCTGGATTTATTTCTTGAAGACCAAGAGTGAGGTCTTCAAGCGGTTTCAAGAGTTCAAAGCTCTTGTGGAGACCCAGACAGGTTAGAAGATCAAGGTCCTTAGGTCAGACAATGGAGGGGAGTATACCATTGGTGAGTTTGTTGATTTTTGTTCTGAGGTAGACATTAGGAGGGAATTCACGGTTCCTTACAACCCCCAGTAGAATGGAGTTGCAGAGAGGAAGACCAGATCCATTGTAGGGGCTGCCAAAGCCATGCTTCATGATCAGGCGTTACCTTTATTTTTGTGGGCAGAGGCCTGCAACATTGCTGTGTACTTGCAGAACAAGAGTCCACATCGTGCCTTGGGGAATGTGACTCCGGAGGAGGTTTTTTCTGGGAAGAAGCCTGATGTTGGGCACTTTCGCATCTTTGGGTGCCTTATATATTCCTTTGCCCCCAAGGAGAAAAGGACCAAGCCGGAGCCAACTGTAGACAAGGGCATCTTTGTGGGTTATAGCGAGACTTCGAAAGCTTATCGGATTTATATTCCTACGATGAGGAAAGTTGTTGTCAGGCGGGATGTGAAGTTCGAGGAGGAGAGGGCTTTTAGGAGGTCACGAGAGTTGCATTATCTAGAGTCACCAGACCCTCAGGAGTAGCTGAGTCAGTCACAGGGATTTGGTGGTCAGGCATTAGGAGGTACATCGATTACAGTGTCAGGTCCATCAGTAAGTAGTGGCTTTCATAGTCAGGTGGGTGGTTCTTTGGGCAACATGCGGAGCAATCCTCAGAGCAGTTCACAGGGTAGTCCATGGATGGACAGTTCGCACCGTACTTCAACTTCTATACATGCACAGGTTCAGGCATGAGGTCAGTTGGCAGGCCTTCAGGAGTTCAGGTTTCTGATGATGATGAGGATTCTTTCACTCTGGTGGGAGAAGTGTGCTCAGGGAAGAGGAAGCCCAAGTGGCTTCAAGACACTTTGCGCAGGGCCACATTAGTTGCTGGGTCGAAGAGACAGGTTAGAGAGAGTAAACCCCCTTAACGGTTTTGTAGTTTCGTGGCATTGGTAACAAACATTGTTGACTCCGAGCCTTCTAGTTATGAGGAGGCAGCCAACCAACAAGTCTGGAGAGAGGCCATGATGGAGGAGTATTCTTCGATTACGAAGAACGATGTTTGGGAGGTAGTGCCAAGGCCTGAAGGTAAATCAATTGTTACTCCCAGATGGCTCTACAAGATAAGTCATGCTGCAGATGGCAGCATTGAGAAGTTCAAGGCTCGATTTGCGGTGAGAGGGTTCTCACAGGTAAAGGGAGTTGGCTATGAGGAGACGTTCACTTTCGTAGCTCGGTATAATCTATTCGCTCCATTATATCGATTGCAGCAGAGATGGGTTGGAAGATCCACTAGATGGATGTGAAGACCGCATTTCTCAATGGCTTCATTCAAGAGGAGGTTTATATTGAGCAACCGCAGGGCTTTGAGGTGCATGGGAAGGAGTCCCATGTATGCAGATTGAAAAAGGCACTCTATGGCCTGAAGCAAGCTCCTAGAGCTTGGTACTCGAGGATTGATACATACTTGCAGCAGTTGGATTTCACAAAGAGTGACGATGATACGAACCTATACTTCATTGTGGTAGGTGAGGAGCCTCTCATTCTGGTGTTGTATGTTGATGACTTGGTCATTACTGGAGCAGAGAGACTCATTGAGGGCTGCAAGAGAGATCTTGCTTCAGAGTTTGAGATGAAGGATATCGGCTTGATGCATTATTTTATGGGATTGGAGGTTGTGGCAGGAGGGGCATTTCTTCCTGGGACATGGGAAGTACATTGTGGACATTCTTAGCAGATTTCACATGGAGGACTGCAAACCCATGTCTACACCTATGATCACTAACTGGAAGAAGCTTCACGCTTCATATTCGGAGTAGGTGGATCCTACTCTATACAGACAACTGATTGGTTCATTGATGTATTTGGTCAACACTCGACCAGCTATATGTTTTGCAATTAACACTAAGAGCTAGCTCATGTGTGAGCCCAAGAGAGTGCATCGGGTGGCTGCAAAACACATTCTTCGTTACTTGCAGGGGACTGTGGATTATGGTTTGGATTATAGACAGGGTGATGGAGTGAGATTGGCAAGGTACACAGATTCAGATTAGGTAGGTTGTGCTTCTGATAGGAAGAGTACTTTAGGGTGTTGTTTTGGGTTGGGTTCGGCAGTTGTCGTGGTTCAGCTGGAAATAACAGTCAGTTGCATTGAGCTCAACTGAGGTAGAGTATATGGCTGCTAGTTTGGCTAGTTGTGAGGCCATATGGCTTCGCAAGATGTTGTTTGGTCTATTTGGTCAGGCATTGAGACCTTCAATGATTTACTGTGATAATCAGAGTTGCATAAAACTCACGGTGAATCCAGTTTTTCATGACAGGTCAAAGCATATCGGGATCAACTATCACCTCATTCGAGACTATGTCCAGAAGGGAGCAGTCAGGCTTGAGTATGTTTCCACAGATGAGCAGGTAGCAGACATTTTGACCAAACCCTTACCACGGGGCAAACATGTCTATTTCAGAGACAAGATGGGAGTGGTGAGGAACACTTTGTTGGGTGTGGAGCATGATTATCGTCTTTATTTAGATGTATCACAATGTTGGACCCCTGTTCTTAACGAGGCGGCAACGCTACCCGTAATTGAATGCGCAGGAGGTAGATTAAAAGCGGGGGGGGGGGCGGTTTTGGGTGCAGTGCCCCCGAAGTTAAAAACAAATGTAAAATTGCCTTGTAAAAGTATCGTAATTTCTAGTCAATTTGGGCCGTTATTAGACGGATGATCTGACGGTAGAAGTTATGTTTAATTTAGGGCTTTTTTCCCTAGAAGGCAACCCCTCGTTTTGTATGAGGGTATTGTATTGCGGATGTGTATTGTATGTGTATTCACATAGCGAGAAACAGATAGGGAGACTGTGAGAGAGAAAAGAGGATATTACAGCGGATCTGCTGTAGGTTGTGTCTCTTCATTTTGCTGGATAGTATAAAGGAAGGACTGGCTGTTCGGGGTGAACGTAGCCCAAATTGGGTGAACCACGTATATCTGTGTCTCTCTTGTTTTATATGTTTTCTGTGTTTGTGTTTTTGTATATTTTATGTGTTGCATTGCTCTGTAATATATATAATTTTCTAACTACTGGTATCAGAGCCGAAGGTCTATTTGGCTGATAAACTCGCAGGAAAGGGGGGTTCCTGGTTCGAGTGGGAGCAATGGCGGAAGAGGGTAAGTTTAGGGTCGAGAAATTTAACGGCCAAAACTACTCGCTGTGGAAGATGTAGATGGAAGATTATCCATATCAGAAAGATCTGTACCCTACCATTGAGCGGACAAACAAAGAAGCCGACGAACATGACAAATGCAGAATGGGAGATTCTCGATAGAAAGGAATTTGGAACAGTAAGGTTGTGCCTCGCGGCGTCGGTAGCCTTCAAAATTTCAAAGGAAACAACAACAGAGGGTTTAATTAATGCATTGGCAAAACTATTTGAAAAACCCTTGGCCTCAAATAAGGTATTTCTTATGAAACGTTTATTTAATATGAAGATGTCGGAAGGTGGTTCTGTTGCTGACCATTTAAATTATTTTAATACGGTTACCAGTCAGTTAAGTTCTGTATGGGTAAAATTTGACGATGAAGATAGGGCTCTGCTATTTCTGTGCTCATTGCCAAAAATTTGGAATGGTTTAGTTATGGCCATTAATAACTCTGTCTCTAGATATAGTACTTTAAAGTTTGATGATGTTGTCGGTGCTATCCTTAGTGAGGAAATGCGACGAAAAAGCTCCGGTGAGACATTGGGTAATGCTTTGAGTGTGTTGACCACACTTTGTCAACGACTCCATAGCAGTACACCCCCATTTTTTCAAATGGGATTCATCATGTTCGACATGGTCGCGCCATTCAGATTCCATCATCAGTCGACAGTTTTATGAATAATGTAAACCCATTCTACATGTTTATGATGTAAATGATCTAAGTGAGACCGTCATGTATGTAACAACCTAGGTAAGCCTAGTATGTTGGTGATGATTTTTATTCTAGGAGGTTTTTTGTCTCATTGATTTACTTGTGTTTTTCGACATAAGTGATCGACAGAGTTTTCCCCTCCAGCCTCACCCCAAAGCTATGGTGGATTTTGTCATCAAGATGCTAAGTGAGTCTTAGTGTTTTCTATCGAGTCATTGTAAAAGTAGTTTGAGAATAATCCTAGCTAGTTGGCTAGATTATTTTATTACAAACTACTTGGTCTACTAAATTATGTTTTGAGTCGCAAAATTGGGTACCTATTTGAGGGTCTATACGAATGGGTATTCCCCCTTCATGTGTCTAAATGTATTTATTTTATGTAAAGAGGGTTGGAAAAAATAATTAAATCCCCTCTCAGTTGTTTAATTAAATTTTCTGGCCAAATTAATTAAAAATCCAAAGCCATAAATTTAATTAATTTTAAGTTCTAGGTAAGTTAAAATTCTTCAAAGGCAAAATTCGTTGGTCCTTAAAAAAAGAATTTTTAAAGGTCCTAGGCGAAAGGAATATTGAGAATTTCAAGAAATTTTGGACCCTTGAGCATAGGTGGTTAAGTCAAAGTCAAAATTTTGAGGTAATAAACTCAAAAATAGTATTTTTGAGTTAATTAAAATGGAATTTAATGATAAATTCGTTTTTCCTCAAATTTATAATTTCCACTGTCCAGATTAAAAGATGATCAAATCTTTTCGATGGTTGAAATTATTTTGATATGGATCAACCGAACTAGCCGTTGGAGATTTTATCTTATAAATTAGAGGTCTTTGTTAGTGTTTCAATCATCCGATCTTTGAATCGTGCACTTGTTCTTGGAAGCTCTTGTGATTTTTTGATGAATAAAGCATAAAGGCTTTGGGGTTACAAATTTTGGTGTTCCTTTTCCAGATCTATGTGGTGATATTGTTTCTAAACTCTGCTGCTTCTATTGGCTTTTGATGGTTGATGGCCTTTATGGATTAATCTGCATACAGGTATCTTGTGCAGTTTTTTGGGTTACTAAAGTTGCATTTTGATTTAACGGAAAGATTAGTTATTTATTTTTCTGAAAGGTCTCATGTTTATTTTTTAATCTCTATCAATCTTAAATTCAGATCTAAGTGTGCAGAGGTCGTTTTTTTAAAGGTTTGAGCGTTTGGGGAAGTCTTCAGTTAGACCAGCCGACTCTCAGATTTCATAAATTTGAAAAAACCCATTGTTTCCTAATTTCTAAGGTTATCTTACGGAATATTTTTTGCAGGGTCTTTCTAGAGCTTGTGCTTAAGATAATTTTTTTTTTGAATTTAAGGTTAGATCTGGCTAGTAAGAGCCTAAGATCTTCAGATCTGGGAGTGAAGTCAGACTTATACTCCTCAGATCTGATAGATCTGCAACTCTTGTGCATAGATCTGTAAATATATTGTATAGATCTGTAATTTACATGTATAGATCTGAAGTTTTGTAACATAATTTTGAATTCTAACATTTGGGTTTTTAGGATTTTTGCTATTTTTGTACATATTGGGTATTGGGTTTTTTTTTTTTCACTTGTGCAGGATTAGATCTGAAAATCAGCTAAGGAAATCTTCAGATCTGAAAAATCAGCAGGGAAATCTTCAGATTTGAAAAATTAGCCAAGGAAATTTTCAGATTTGAGCTAGATCTAGACCCTGGAGGGCAAAAATCTGGGCTCAATATTTGTTTGCAGGAATAGATCTGAAAAAATCAGCCAAGGAAAACTTCAGATATGAGCCAGATCTAGACCCTTGAGGAAGTATAGGCTTTTGAGGTTATTTTTACAGGATTTTGGTCTCCAAATTTCTAAATTTCAAGCGACAACATTATCCCAAAATTTCAAGAATTTTCAACGGTGGGATCTTCAAAGCCTTGGCTAAGGGTTTGATCTCTAAACCCTTGTTTTCTGCAGATTTTATTACAGCAAGCAAATCACAAATAATCAGGCCCTAAAAACACATTTTATATGGTCAAAATTGTTTAGAATTGCAAAATCTTCATTTTCAGAATTTTTGACCATTTGGGCATCTTTAAATTTGCCTAGATCCGATTTTGAAGCTTGTTGGAAATTCTGCATAACTATGTAAAATCAGATTTGAACATTTTTGATGCATATCCTAAATAAGGTCTAAAAAATTTGAATTTTTAGTTTTTTTGGCAAAACTTACTATTTTTAGACATTGTGGGGATCATTTTCAGTGTTTTCAGTTTGCTGATCTGTTATCATTTTACTGCTGTTATAAGCTTATCAGTTTTGAAAATTATTGAACCAAACTCTCTTAAAGCTTTAAAATTGAAATTTTCAAGTTTTAATATATTCTTGCTATTTCTGGAAGTATTTGACAGATATTTTGGGCAATTTTATCTTTGCTGATCTGTCACTATTTCACTACTGAAATAAAAATATGAGATCTGAAATTTCACTTAATCAAGCCCTAAAAATTGATTTTTCTTCAAGTTCATCAATTCTTACTATTTTTAGTCATTTTGGGCATTGGTGCCGGCATCGTTTGTTTGCTGATCTATGGTTTAAATTACTGCTGCAATTTATATTTCAGATCTGAAATCTTGTTGAAGAATATATTCTAAGTTTGACTATATGTTTCTGAATTGGAATTTTTTGGAATATCATAAATTTGGAAATTGGAAATATCTGGCATTTAAATTTGATTGTACTCTCATGATAACATTTTTGTTTCAAATTTAAATAGTTGGTGATTAGCTGTGGTTGGTGATCATTGAGCTATCTTTAATTGTGATTTTAAATTACTTGAAATCGGTAGTTAATTGTTTAAATCAACTTTGGGAATATTTCAAGTGATGATAAATTGCATGTCTTTATCGAATATTTTTAATGCATAATTGTGAGGGTGTTTTATCGAATATCATTGTGGTTGATTGATTTTTCATAGCAACAGTTACATATCAGATACTTGACTTTAATTTATAACGGGATATTTTGACTCTACAAGGCATTGGTTTTAAAATCTCAAATATAATTGGATCTATAAAATCTCGTTAATCTTAGCAAGTATTTGGTCTTTTAGCTGTGTCTCCTGAGTTGGTTGATTTTCAACTAGTTCTTTTCCTTCATTTTTGTTAGGGTCTATCTCCCTTAGCTTGCAAGGAGACAGCTTAGATAGAGAGATTGGGGATCAGGGTGACAGCCCCCGATCTAAGCCGTTGTTGCGGTGCCTGGACATTCTGTGCGACAACAGAGTGCAGAGACTAGGGGAAGAAAAATGGAAAGAGGAAAGAGCTCAAGACATCACAGTAAATCAAGGAAAGGCAGATCCAAGTCCAGATCGAGGATATTGTGTTGGAAATGCGGAAAGAAATGACACCTGAAAAAAGATTGTAGATCTCGGAATGGAAAAGAAGGAGATGCACAACAAGAAAACAATCATGAAGCAAATGTGACAGGTGATGTGTTACAAGATGCTTTGATACTTTCTTTATAAAATGTTACTGATTCCTGGGTGGTAGATTCAGGGGCCTCATTCCATGCCACACTTGATAAGAAATATTTTCATAACTATGTTGAAGGAGATTTTGGACAGGTTCATCTGGGTAATGATAAACTTTGTAAAATCGTTGGAATGGGTAAATTTCTTGTAAAACAATAGAATGGAAACCAATGGCTATTAAATGAGGTAAGACATGTTCCAGATTTGAAGAAAAATCTGATTTCAACAAGGCATTTAGGTGGTGAAGGTTGTGTGACAACTTTCACAGATAAAACTTGGAAGGTCACCAAAGGAGCCATGGTAGTAGCAAAAGGCGAAAATGTTGGTACATTGTATTTATGCAATGGTATTTCTAACTCTGTTAATTCTTCAACTTCCCAAGGAGCAGGGGATGAGTGAGAAGGGGATGGAGATTCTTCACTCAAGAAATTTGTTGCCGGGTTTCAAGAATATTGATATGGATTTCTGTGAGAATTGTATTTATGGAAAACAGAAGAGAGTCAGATTTCTTATAGTTGGGAAAGAAAAGAAGAGCGGAAAATTAGAGCTTGTGCATACAGATGTATGGCGACTTGCTCAAGTATCATCTCTCGGTGGCTCTCGTTATTATGTTACTTTTATTGATGATGCAACTAGAAAAACTTGGATTTATTTTATTCAAAATAAATCTAATGTATTTGATACTTTCAAGAAATGGAAAGCTTTGGTTGAGATTGAGATAGGAAAGAAGTTGAAGTGTCTGAGATTAGACAATGGAGGTGAATATTGCAGCAAAGAGTTTGATAGGTACTGTTTAGAGCAAGGAATTCGTAAAGAGAAGACAGTTCCAAGAACACCACAAGAAAATGGTGTGTCAGAAAGGATGAACAGAACAATAATGGAGCGTGGAAGGTGCATGAGATTGCATTTACAATTTTGGGTAAATGTTGTAGATACTGTTGTTTATCTAATAAACAGAGGGCTTTCAAGTTCCTTGGACGGTGGTATTCTAGAGGAGGCATGGACAGGTAAAAAGGTAAACAACTATTTTTTAAAGCCTTTTGGTTGTGAGGCCTTTGTCCATATTAATAAAGAAAATAGAACAAAGCTTGAGGCAAAATCAAAGAAATGTACCTTTATTGAATATGGTGTTAATGATTTTGGTTATCGCTTATATGATTATAAAAATCACAAAATCATTAGGAGCAGAAATGTAATATTCAATGAAAAGGTCTTGTATAAGAATCAGTGGCAGGGAAAAAAATAGGAAAAAGAAAACAAAGAATACATAGTTCTTGATGAGATCACAGAAAAAGTAAAGGTGCCTGAAAATAATAATGATCAACAACCGCCACAATAGCAACAGGCACCTCAAACACTTGAAAGTGGTGTCAAAAGATCTACTAGCATAAATAGACCCCCTGAACGATACTCTCCTTCATTATATTATTTATTATCGATTGATTTTGGTGAACCCGAATGTTATGAAGAAGCAATGCAGGTCGAAACTAAGAAGAAGTGGGAGCTAGCCATGAAAGAAAAGATGGACTCCTTAATACATAACCAAACTTGGGACTTAGTCAGGTTGCCTGCAGGTAAAACAACATTGTAGAATAAATGGGTTTACAAGCTGAAGGAAGAAGATGGAGGAAAACAGAGGTATAAAGCTAGACTTATGGTGAAGGGGTTTGCACAGAAGAAAGATATTGATTTTGATGAAATATTTTCTCCTGTTGTTAAGATGACTTTAATCAGAACTATTTGAAGTCTTGTAGCAGCGAAAGATTTGCATCTTGAACAGTTAGATGTAAAGACAACATTTCTTCATGGAGATTTGGAGGAAGAGATCTATATGCAACAACCAGAAGGATATGAGGTCAAAGGGAAAGAAAAATTAGTGTAGGTTAAAGAAGAGTTTGTATGCCTTAAAACAGGCTCCAAGACAGTGGTATCTAAAATTTGACAGATTTATGTCTGAACAAGGTTATACTACATGTCACTCTGGTCATTGTGTTTATCTGAAAAAACAAAATGATGACAGCTATATTATATTGTTATTGTATGTAGATGACATGCTTGTTGCAAGGTCTAACATGCAAGAAATAAATGGTGCTCAAAAGAAAATTGGCAAATTCATTTGCAATGAAGGATTTGGGAGCTGCAAAACAAATCCTTGGTATGAGAATAACTAGAGACAGGAAAAATCGCAAATTAACGTTGACTCAGAATGAGTACATACAAAAAGTGTGGAAAAGATTTAATATGTAGAATGCAAAACCAGTTAGTACACCTTTTGCTAGCCATTTCAAACTTAGTAAGGAGATGTGTCCCAAGACCCAAGAAAAAATGGATTATATGTCTAAAGTCCCATATGCATCAACAGTTGGAAGCTTAATGTATGCAATGGTCTGCACAAGGCCTGATATTGCACATGTAGTGGGAGTTGTAAGCAAGTACATGAACAATCCAGGAAAAGAACATTAGATGGCAGTGAAATGGATTCTCAGATAGTTGAGAGGTACCACAAATCAAGCATTATGCTTTGGTGGTTCAAATATTGCTCTACAGGTATATGTTGATGCAAATATGGCAGGTGATAGAGATAACAAGAGGAGCACTACAGGGTATGTATTTACTATAGGTAGAACAACTGTTAGTTGGGTTTCAAAAATCCAAAGTGTTGTTGCACTTTCAACAACAGAAGTAGAGTATGTTGCTGCTACAAAGGCTAGTAAAGTAATGATTTGGCTACAAAGGTTTATGGATGAATTGGGTAAGAAGCATGAAATGGGCATGTTATACAATGACAACCAAAGAGCCATTCATCTTGCAATGAACTCAACATTTCATTCCAGGGCTAAACACATACAACTCAAGTACCATTTCATACGGTTAGTGTTGGAAGATGGACAGTTGAAGTTGGAAAAGCTACACACTAGCCAGAATCCTGCAGATATGCTAACAAAAGTTGTAACCAGGGAGAAACTGAGATTATGCTCAGTTTCAATTGGTCTTCAAGTATGATGATGAAGATGAGAAACGACCAGGTCCAAAGTGGAGTAATTGTCCAGCAAATGAAGCAACAAAGGAGTTGCTACAATCAGTGTCCAAGTGGGAGATTGTTGGGTGTGGACCCTGATTGTCTTCTTTATTTAGATGTATCACAGCGTTGGACCCCTGTTCTTAATGGGGCGACAATGTTGCCTGTAATTGAATGCTGCTTGGGGGGTCCAGGGGGGGCGACTGCGACTTTATGGAGCCCCCCCCCCCCTTGGTGGGGGGTTTCGGGGGCAGCGCCCCCGAAGCTAAAAACAAATGTAAAATTGCCTTGTAAAAGTATTGTAATTTCTAATCAATCTAGGCCGTTATTAGGCGGATGATCTGACGGTAGAAGTTATGTTTAATTAGGGCTTTTTGCCCTAGAAGGCAACCCCTTGTTTTGTATGAGGGTATTGTATTGCGGCTGTGTATTGTATGTGTATTCATAGAGCGAGAAACATATAGGAGGACTGTGAGAGAGAACAAAGGATATTACAGTGGATCTACTATAGGTTGTATCTCTTCATTTTGCTGGATAATATAAAGGAAGGATTGACTGTTCGGGGTGGACGTAGCCCAAATTGAGTGAATCACGTATATTCGAGTCTCTCTTGTTTTATATGTTTTCTGTGTTTGTGTTTCTGCATATTTTATGTGTTGCATTGCTCTGTAATATATGTAATATATATAATTTTCTAACACATTTTCCTTGATAAGAGGTAGTGTTAAAATTTGGGTACTAGAGGACAAGTGGTTCCCTAAGGCTTTGATCTTTGGCCTAGGGAAAAGTGTCCAAATTTATTTTTACTCTTCTCCTAAAGTGACTTTATAAGTGGTAAAGTCAATCTAATTTAAAGTGACTTTATAAGTGGTAAAGTTACATTCTAATTTTAAAGTGACTTTATTAAAGTCAATGAAAAATTAGAAAGTGAAAAAGTGACTATGGAAATAAAAGGCTAAGTGGGTCGTTATTTAAGTGGGTGAGTTAAAAAATAGAAAGTGAGAATTAAATGCACATTTATTCTCATCCCTAGATCTAAATGAATCTCAACCATTAAATCTTAGTGTTACCCAAAAGATCATTTAGGGTAAAAGGAGAGGAGAAGAAAAGATCAATTCAGTCTTTCATGAGCTTGTGAGAGAAAAGAGAAGAGGAGAGCAAGGAGAAAATTTTTGAGCAGGGAGGAAGTGAAGGAGAGCAACAAACTTTGGCACACATCCCAAGGAGATATTTCAGTAGTCTGTACAACATCATTTATTTGGCACGAATCCTAAGGCAAATTCCATACAACAACATTTGACACGATTTTCGAGGGAAGGACAACACAAAAATCGAAGAGGAGATAACAATAGACTGAAGGCATGAATTCCAAGGCTGTTGGGCATGTTTTCTGAGGCAACAGGGCATGTATTTCAAGGAGCAAGTACTGTTGTACTTTTTGTATAGTCTATATAGCTAAGTTATGGGCACGATTTTCAAGGCTGACCGTATAACATTTAATGCTGTAAATTTCTGCTGAAATTTTTTGTTTGCTGTTGGCACATTTTCCGAGGTGGAGTTCAAGCACAAAAATCGAGATAAGTTGTAAATTTTGGTTGCTGGAATTTTTACTGTGTATTTCAGTTTCTCTGTAAAAGCATTTTTAGAAATAAAGAAGAGCTCTCAAACTGGTTTTCCCCAAAAGTTGTAGGGGGTTTTTCTAGGGTCACATTGACCATAAATCACTGTGTTATTTTCTGTGTGTGGCTGTCATATTTTTGCTGTGTTTTATTTCTGCATTTTCCTGCAGTTGTGAAATCTCCAAATTTGTGTTTTCAGAATTTTCTGTCATTTCTAGATTTTGGTATTTTTATCATGTTTTGATTTAAAACTCTATGCATGGAGTGATAAAGAAAACCGATAACCGGAGTGGGGGTTGAAATTTCTACAGTAACCCATAGTGGGTTTGTCACCATAAATCATCCTGAAAGTTAAAACTTTCAAATTCAATGAAATATGAAACTTTGAAAATGAAATGAAGCTTGAAATGAAATTTTTAAAATGAAAAACTCAAAAGATTTGAAGTACGTGTAACGTGAGAACTCTGACAAGGGACTCCGTCATAACAATAATGTCTTTGACATTTTTCCAGAAACCGTCATTAAACACAAGTGTAATAGTTTCAATGCCTTTGAGGGCCTTGGAATGTTTAGATGTCATCCACTTGGGTCCCAAGAACATCCTCTTCAAATTTATCTTTTGCTCAACCACAGATTGCAAAGATATGAATTTTGCTACAAATCTGGTCACTGCAGGTCAAACAATTTCTTTACCTTCAGTGTAGTTTCTCATGGTGTTTAGGACAATAGTGTGGTTATACAGGTATTTGATTATGGATTTTTCGTTCTCCACAACCTCATGTATCCAAGGAATTTTACCAATGTTCTCAGATATTAAATCTATGCAGTGGGCAACACAAGAGATCCAAAAAATAGTGGGGCGCCTAAGCTCAAATGGCCTAACAACAACCATATAATTAGCCGCATTGTCGGTGACAATTTGTACGACATGTTCTCTCACTTCTTGAATGACTTCCTCCATCATTTCACAAATAATTTGGGCAGTCTTAACCTTGTCTGAGGCATCCACTGATTTGAGAAACATTGTGCCTGCTGGACAAGAGACAAGGAAATTTATTAAAGTTCTATTCCTTTGTTCTGTCCATCCATCAATCATGATGGGGCACCCTGTTTCTACCCATGATGAACTAAACTCAGATAGCACAAGCATGACATCATCAACACTCTAACAACAAATTTGTCCCAAGGCTCTCACGTGAAGGGACTTTGAACCCTGGACTTGCAATAGCAACTGCATCAATCATAGTTGTCCAATAAGGACTTCTGACACAGTGTGAAGGTATGTCGGAATAGTACTAAAAGTTAGCAATGGCCTTCCTTGCCTAACTATGGACATTTTTTTCCAACTAGTTGCATCCAAGGTAGGTTGGGAACCACGTTTTTGTGTGGGGAGCAAAAAAAGTGTTTATGTTTCCACTTGTTAATTTTAGTTAACAATGGTATGTTCTATACTTAGCACAATTTACTTCAATGTTCCTTTAGCAACCAAATGACAATTTTCAATTATTTCCAGTAGCAATCACATTAACCATTAATCACATTGACAATAAATGTAGATAGAGCATAAACAAAATGCAGAAGACAAGCCAAGACAAGAGAACACCGGGTTTGGCGAATGCCAGGGGAAAACCCCAATGTGGGGAAAACCCTTTGATCAATTCTTCTTATTATTATATCAAAAGTTCATCAGAGAGAGAGAGAGAGAGAGAGTACAAAAGTCAAATTGACTTGCCTAATTCAAAGTCAAAATGACGCGGTCAAATTCTGTAGTCATTTGCAGTCAAACTTCAACCTTAACTAGGAAGTCAACGTTGGTCAAAACAATAACAAATCTTCCTCAAAGCAACTCGTACTTCCTTAGTCAAACTCGACTTGATGAGGAGGTCAAATTTAGCCCAAAACAACTTGGTCAAAGGAGATGGAAAACTGATGTAATTTTTTCTGCTGTTAAATTGCAATCAATGCAGGGCAAACAACCCAAAATTCCTCAATTTTTGTGCCTAGAGATGTGGCCTAGAAAAATCGAACTTTTGACCCTCAAAACACAGTCAAACTCGGTCAACAACCCCTCGGTCAACGCTGGTCAAACCTGTCTCTGAAGTCTGAAATTTTGGCTTGCAATCCTGCCTAGAAAATCTGTCCTCCTTGCCACATGTGTGAGAGAGAGATGTTGCCCAATAGTTGTACGAACCAATCTGATGAAGAGAGAGAAGAATGAGTGAGTGATGATGATGCCAAATGAGGTGTGAGGTCACTTGTATTTATACAATTCGTTGTAGGTGAAGAGACACATCCATTGGGCTTCTTGAGTCTACATGATGATGAGGCCGACTTGAACAATTTGCACGTGTGGGCATAAATTCAAAATCACATTTCTGCTTGTCTGAATGAGGTGATCTTTAGATCAATTTTGGTCCTCTCGAAAAGAGGAATTTAATGCAATCATCAGCTCCATCAAATTAGATGTCCCAAGGTGGAATTTGGCTGTAGTTGCCAATTATAACCCTCCCTTGCAACTAGGGAGAATTCCACCTGCCAATCCATCTGTCGTCATGTGTCATCTCTGTTGAACCGTGATGTAATAATGAAGAAGAATTGATCGAGAGTGAGTCACAAGCCCTTACCACTCTCCACTGACAAAAGTCAGTCCAAAGGTAGAACCTCAATTGATCCCATGTCAAGTTGTTGAACACCATGCATCTTAGACATAGGGAGTATGATAGTACACGATGTGTCCATTGGTAGTGCTATGGTCCCTATCCACTTTTCCCAACTCATGGCCAAATGAAAGGTACTTTCCATAAGTCCCGGACTACGTGGGTAGGATGTATGCTAGGGCATCTGTAGGAGAAGGTGAACCACTCATCTTGCTCATATGCCATAGGAGAAGGTGAACCACTCACCCTACATACATGTGCCCACAATTGTAGGGGAAGGTGAACCACTCACCCTACACACATGTCAACCATCATGGGGTATTACAGGGGAAGGTGAACCACTCACCTTGTACATGGCGCACCAATAGGGGAAGGTGAACCACTCAGCCTATGGTTGCTCATAGCTCCAAGAAGTACCCCAAGTCCCTAGGAGCTCCCAGAGCTTAGTGTCCAACTCAAGCGGGACCCTCATAGGAGGGTCTTTCCACGACCCCAAGACTTTCTTGGAAGGCTAAGAATTTGACCTTCCCTAAGGGCTTCGTGAGAATGTTTGCGACCTGCTCATCAGTCCTGTGTGATGGAGCCTTATTGCTCCCCGTTGTACCATATCCCGTATAAAGTCGTACTTGATATCAATATGCCTGGAGCGGTCGTAGAACACGAGATTCTCTGAAAGGTGAATCCCTCTTTGGTTGTCGTAGAAGATCACGGTGGTATCCAACACATGCTCACATAGCTCACTAAAGAGCTTCCTCAACCAAACAACTTCATAACAGGCCATATTAGCAGCAATGTATTCGACCTCGACAGTGCTTAAAGCAACCTATTTCTGTTCCCTGCTCATCCAAGATATTGAAGCAGATCCCAAAGAGAAGAAACATCCAGATGTGCTTTTACGATCCACCACACTGCCAACCCAAGTCAACATTAGTATATCCATGTAGCCTCAAATTCCCGACAGTGTGTCTCAAACCATAGTTGATTGTGCCACAGAGATATCTCAAGAGATTCTTGGTAGCAATCCAATGTATGCGATGAGGCTTGACCATAAATTGACTCCATGTATTCACGACGAAGCATATGTTCGGATGAGAGTTTACCAAGAACATCAAGGCCCCCACAAGTTGTCGATACTCGAAAGGATTTGCCAATTTGGGCCCAACAACACTTCCATATAGCTTCTTGAAGTTGAATTCCATTGGAGGAGACACATACTTGCATTCCACCATCCCATATCTCTCGAGAAACTTCATAATGTATTTTCCTTGAGAAAGGAAAATCTCACCTGGATTTTGCCAAACCTCCAAGCCTAGGAAGTAGTGCATCAAATGTAGGTCCTTCATCTCGAATTCGGAAGCCAACTCCCTCTTGCATTGATAAATGAGAGGGTCTGCACTTGTTAGGAAGATATCATCCACATAAAGGACCAGAATGAAAGACATGTCCTTTTCAACTTTGAAATATATGTTAGGGTAAGCTTCGCTCCTTTTAAAACCCAACTTCATAAGATAGCTATCAATCCTCTCATACTCAGCCCTAGGGGCTTGCTTCAACCCATAGAGGGCTTTCTTCAACCTGCATACGTGTGTATTTCGATCTTGAACTTCAAACCCCTCAGGTTGTTCTACATAGACCTCCTCCTTAAGCGAGCCATGCAAGAACACAGTTTTAACATCCTTTTGGTGTAAGCTCCATCCTTGAGAGGCAACAAGAGCAATGATAGATCAGATAGTGGTGTATCGAGCAATTGGTGCAAACATCTCGTCATAGTCCACTCCTTCCTTTTGAGATAAGCCTCGAGAAACAAACATGGCCTTGAATTTTTCAGCACTCCCATCAACTCCATGTTTGATTTTGTAAAGCCATGTAGAAGTGACCACAAACTTGTCCTTGGGTCTAGGAACTACATCCCAGACATCATTCTTCATGATTGATTCGTACTCCTCATTCATCGCATCCTTCCATACTTGATGTTTCACGACTTTTTCGAATGTACATGGCTCAGATTGAACAATGGTACTCATAGCAGCTAAGTACCCTTGGTACCTGTTCGACGTCTTGCTTTCACGAAATGTCCCCCTTGGAGCAATGTGTCTTTCAACATTTTTGAGAGTGTCTTTGAGCCACAAAGGTCTTTTCCTTAAGGTAGAGTGATCACCAGGAGGTGGATCAATGGGATCCATCGAGCCTTCAATATCGGGCATTGGTTCATCTGTCGGAGATTCATCTTGCTTTCCTACATCATCCTCATTGTCCTTTCTCGGGATAGGAAGATCTCTGACTTTCCCAAGGGCAGAATATTTATCAAAAGTGACATCATGGCTTATTTCCACTTCTCTTTGAGCAGGCACTAAAATTCTATATGCCTTCAAAGTTTCACTGTAGCCCACAAATGTTCCTTTCTTCCCAGATGCTTCTAACTAGTTTCTTTTCTCTTTAGGCACATGAAAATACATGAGACATCCAAATGTTCTAAAATGAGAAACATCAGGTTTCTTACCAGTGAAAACTTCTTCGGGTGTCTTGAAGTCCAATGCTTGATGCATGCACCTATTTTGAACATATACGACAATATTGGCAGCTTCTCCCCATAAGAACTTCGGTAGGACTTGGTCATGGAGCATGGCACGGGTAGCTTCAATGATTGTTCGATTCTTCCTTTCGGCAACTCCATTTTGCTTAGGAGTATATGGAGTAGTGGTCTCCCTCTTAATGCCAGCCTCTCTACATAGTCATTAAATTCATTTGATTCATATTCGGTTCCATTGTTGGTTCTCAATATTTTGATCTTCTTCCCTGTTTGATTTTCAACCAAGGCTTTAAAAGAACGAAACCATTTGAACACTTTGTCCTTCTTCTTTAAAAAATAGATCCACATTTTACGAGAGAAGTCATCCACAAAAATTGCATAGTACAAGTATCCGCCTAATGATGTTACGGGCAACATACCAGATAGATCAGAATGGACCAATTGAAGAATGTCGGTAGTTTTTTTCACTTGAAGGGAATGGTCCCCTTGTATGTTTTCCAACTGCACAACCCTGACAAACACTTTCATGATCTATGTTGAAATTGGGCATACTTGTGACCATCTTCCTTACATCAGGTAAGGCTTTTTAATGAAGGTGAGCAAATCTTTGGTGCCATAATTCCGATTGAAGAGAAGTATCGCAAGTCATAGCTCCCAAAAGACTTCCTCCAACCTGATAGAGAGACCTTCAACCCTAAATCCAAGTGTAAATGCATCTTTCGGGTTTCTTTGCCAAATACGTACCTTCCCATCAACGAATACTACCTTGAAGCCTTTATCTTCCATCTCAGAAATAGATATCAGGTTCTTTTTCAAATCAGGTACATACAATACTTCTCGTAGATGAAGGATTTGACCTTGATTTAAGTGAAGAGTAACAATTCCTATCCCTTTCACGGGGTAGGTGGCATTGTCTCCAAGTATGACCTTCAAATTAGTCTTCTTTTCAATCAAATTTGAGAGGGCCTCCTCTTACCTAGTGAAGTGCCTTGAGGCACCACTATCCAATCAACCAATTATCCAAAGTGTCCGGAGGAGAGGCAATAGTGGGGGCAGAAATAAGATAAAATTCTTTTTGTTTATCTACAACATTAGTTTCCTCATACTCGGAGTTTCTCGTCCTTTTGGGAGGTCGACCATTACCATATCGAGTAGCAGGAGCATTTCTCTTTCCTTTGTTGTTGAACTTGTTGTTCCTTTGATTGCCATTGCCTTTGAAATTGTTGCGATAGTTGTTGTTGTAGTCATCCCATGGAGTATCCTTCTTATGAGGACACTCTCTAGCATAGTGGCCAAACTTGTTACAATTGTAGCACCTTCCCTTTCTTCCTTTTTGAATCCTTGACCTTGTCTCTTTGGACCAACATTGTTCTTCCTCTTTGCATGAGTAGAAAATGCAGTGGGCTCATTTCCATTTGAAGGCTTGTCCCTCTCCATCATCCGTGTCTCTTCTTGAGTGCATCTAGTCAATAATTCGTTGAAACCAGGAATTCTATCATTGTTAAGAATAATGTTGTTAAGCACATCCCATGCTCGTGTGAGGCCTCCAAGAGCAATAAGAGTAAGCTCCTTGTCAACAACGACTTCTCCAATAGATAGAAGATCATTCTTGATTTCAGTGATCCTCATGAAGTAGGATTGGATAGGCTCCCCTCTATCCATCTTGATGTCCTTCAATTTGTTCTTGAGAAAGAGTTGCATTGTTTGCTTTGAACATCCCATCCAACTTGTCATACAGCTCCTTAGATGTTCCTAAATCAGAAATATAAGCAACCAAATGGTTTTGAATGGAGTCTCTGATAATTTTCTTAGCTTTGACCTCACCTTTCTTATACTTTGGCTTAGCAGCAACCGGTGCATTTGAAGGAGGCTCCACCATATATCCATGCACATAGTTCATAACACCATTCTCTTCCAAAGTCAAGCCCAAAGACATCTTCCATGCATGATAGTCAGATTTATCATTGAGCTTATCCTCAATCTTGAAGTAAGATGTAGAAGCCATTGAGGCTTGTCCTTGTCCAACAAATCTTACTTAGTGATTGCTTTTCTCTCTCTTGCTTGGGCTTTGTCTTCACCTGGGTTCTGATACCATGTTAATTTTAATTAACAATGGTATGTTCTATGCTTAGCACAATTTACTTCAATGTTCCTTTAGCAGCCCAATGACAATTTTCAATTATTTCCAGTAGCAATCACATTGACAGTAAATGTAGATAGAACATAAAAACAAAATGCAAAAGATAAGCCAAGAAGAGAGAACACTGGATTTGGTAGATGCTAGGGAAAAACCCTAATGTGGGGAAAACCTTTTGATCAATTCTTATTATTATTATATCAAAAGTTCAACAAAGAGAGAGTACAAAAGTCAAATTGACTTGCCCAATTCAAAGTCAAAACAACCTTGTCAAATTCTACAGTCAAACTCCAGTGCTAACCAAAAAGTCAATGCTGGTCAAAACAACAAATCTTCCACAAAGCAGCTTGGTCTTCCTCAATCAAACTCAGCGTGATCAGTAGGTCAAATTCAGCCCAAAACAACTCAGTCAGAGGAGAGAGAAAACTGTTGTAATTTTTTTGCGGTCAAATTATAGTCAACCCTGAAGTCAACACAGGTCAAACAACCCAGAAATCCTCAATTTTTGTGCCCAGAGATGTGGCCTAGGAAAATCAAACTTTTGACCCTCAAAACGCAGTTAAACTCGGTCGGCAACCCCTCAGTCAACGCTGGTCAACCCTGTCTTTGAAGTCTAAAATTTCGGTCTGCAATTCTTCTCAGAAAATCTGCCCTCCTTTCCACACGTGGGAGAGTGAGAGGTTGCCCAATAGTTGTACGAACCAATCTGATGAAGAGAGAGAAGAATGAGTGAGTGATGATGATGCCAAATGAGGTGTGAGGTCACTTGTATTTATACAATTCATTGTGGGTGAAGGGACACGCCCATTGGGCTTCTTGAGCCTACATGATGATGAGGTCGACCTGAACAATTTGCTCATGTGTGGGCATAAATTCGAAATCACACTTCTGCTTGTTCGAATGAGGTGATCTTTAGATCAATTTTGGTCCTTTCGAAAAGAGGAATTTAATGCAATCATCATCTCCATCAAATGAGCTATCCCAAGGTGGAATTTGGCCCTAGTTTCCAATTTTAACACTCCAGTGTTGAATGTGTTGATTTTTGTAGCATCGGAAAGTGATCTAAGTCTCAAATTTGGTGAGGAGGCTTAGACACCAACATTCCAAATAACCCATAAACCATTTGAGGAAATTCCACTCGGTTCATGTTTGATTAAAATAATTAGTTATTTTAATGGGGACCCTAAGTCTAAACTCTGGGAAATTAAATAATTAATGGGTATTAATAAAACAGAGTGTGAATGTTCTAGAGAAAGAAGATCAAGTCAAGTTTTAATCTTAGCGTTGATTAGACTTCTAACTTGGGTCGTTGATTTTTCAACGAAAAGATTATAAAGGAAGGTTTCAGGGCCATTTGGAAAGCATGCCGGGCAAATACTCAGTAACTCGAGGGAAGTCAATTCTTTAGAATTTAGAATTCGATTTCAGAGGGAGAGTTGTAGGGCGGAGCGAGAAGAGGGTTTTAGCATAAGTCAGAGCTTGAGGAAGAAAGACGTAGTGCAGCAGAAGGGCAACGCGGAGGGACAACGCAGAGAGGCAGCATAGCTGGGACGCAGTCCTCATGCAATCCTTGTGCAGAGGATCACGCAAAGGTGACGCAATGGAGGTCTGAGAGCCTCGTGCGTGTCAAAATTTCTCCGGAAGTTAGGAGAAAATTATCTCAAGTGTTTCCTTAGAAGTTTCTCAGTTATTCTGCCAATCATTCCTTATAAAGAGATTGTTGCTGAAGATTAATAAATAAACCCTCATCTGCTGCACCGGTTTTTCCCGCATTGGGTTTTTTCGGGGACAATTGTCCAAAAATAACTGTGTTGATGTGATTGATTCTTGTGCTTATATTTCACTGTTATTTTCTCTATGAAATTATGTGATAACTACAATGGAATTTATTTTGATATTTACTGAAGGGTTTTTGTGAATAAGTAGGAGGAATAAATTAGTTACTGCAGTAGAATTTTAGATTTGAAATTTTCACATGGTATCAGAGAAGAGATCGGGTAACAGGGTAGGAGATCCTGCAATGGAATGTAGTCTTATGCTGCTGGAGCAGCAACTCGAAAGGGTTCACACAGTTCTCTTGAGAAAGAGGAAAGCATGAAAGAAACGATGGATCATGACATTTCTGTATTGGCTTCCAGATTGGAAGAAGAATTCGCTTGCTTATCAAGCTCTGCTTCCTCAGAGGTTTGGTATATTGATAGCGGAGCTTCTGCACACATGACGCAAATACAATATTGTTTTTCAAGCTACCAAGAAGAACAAATAAACTTCAAGATCACCATGGGAAATAAGGCGAAATGTGCCCCTGTTGGAAGAGGTACCATAGTTTTTCAAACTGAAGCAGGAGATCAGCTTTGCGCCACCAATGTGTTGCATGTGTCAGGGTTGGGGATGAACTGGCTCCCTATATCTCAGCTACCAAACAAGGGCTATGATGTATACATCATTGGCAAGAAGGTATATGTCAAACACTCGAGTTGGAAGAAGAAGGCCCAAATTGGAGTCAGGAGCAATAAACTGTATAAGCTCCAACTTGAATCTCCAATGGCACTGATAGGAAACAATGGTGAGAAGGATTTGAATGAGCTATGGCACAAAAGGATGGGGCACTTACACCATGGGGCTGTAAGAATTCTCAGGGAGACTGTCACAGGAGTTCTAGAGTTGAGAACCAAACGGGATGATGTTTGTAGAGGGTGCGTACTAGGCAATGACGCAAAAGCAACTTACTCCAGAAGTAGCAGTAGGGCTGAGAGTGTATTATGATTAATACACTCAGACATCTCCGGACCAATGACTAGCAGAGCTCTTAGTGGTGCTGAATACTTCGTCACCTTCATTGATGGCCATTCTAGGAAAACTTGGATCTACTTTCTAAAGGCCAAGGATGAGGTCTTTGATCGATTCAAAGAGTTTAAGGCTCTGGTTGAGAATCTGACAGGAAAGAGGATAAAGATATTGCGTTCAGATAATGGTGGAGAATATATTGATAAAAACTTCACTGAGTTCTGCGCAAGGGAAGGCATCAAAAGAGAATGGACTACTCCATATAATCTAGAGTAGAATGGGGTTGCAGAGAGAAAAATAGAACTATTGTTGAAGTAGCAAGGGCAATGCTGTATGATCAAGATATGCCCAAATTTCTATGGGCGGAAGCATGTAGTACAACCGTGTATGTTCAGAACAAGATACCTCACAAGGCACTAGGTAATATTACACCGGAGAGTGTCTTCACTGGCAGAAAGCCAGAAATGAGTCATTTCAGGATATTTGGTAGTTTGGCATACTGCCATATACTTGAAGAAAAGAGGAAGAAATTGGATTAGACTGCAGAAAAGGGATATCTGGTAGGATATAGCGAGAATGCTAAGGCATATAGAATCTACATTCCTAGCAGTAGGAAGATTGGAGTACTGCGCGATGTAAAGTTCATGGAGGACAGAGCTTTCAGGAAATCTCAGGAGATGCCTTCCGAAACGCAGTCAGAGGATGATCCATTGGTCCAGCCACTTCGACCAGCCGAAACCAGCACCAGTGCTTCTCCAGGGCATAAGAATCCAGGAGTATTACCTTAAGAAGATTCGCAGGAGGAGGAGCAGTAATATCCACTCACTACCAGCAGAAGAACAAGTCGAGAATTACGACAGATTCTGAGGGACGCAGAGGAGTTTGTTGGACCTCCTAGAGACGAGAAGAGGCAACGTAGACAACCTGACAGGTACCAAGCCTTGGTGGCTCAGGTTGGAGAACCCTCTAGTTTCCAGGAGGCAGCTCAACATCAGGTATGGGTAGATGCAATGGTGGAAGAATACAATTCCATAATGACCAATGATGTTTGGGAAGTGGTACCTAGGCCACAGGATAGATAAATTGAAGGTTCGAGATGGATCTACTAGATCAAATATGTTGCAGATGACAACGTGGAAAAATACAAAGCCAGGTTCGTGGCTAAGGGGTATGCTCAGAAGGAAGGATAGACTATGAAGAAACCTTCGCCCCAATAGCCAGATATACTTCAATTAGATTCGTGATATCCCTTGCAGCGCAGATGGGGTGGGAGATTCACTAAAGGATGTCAAGACTGCCTTCTTGAATGGGGTGATAGAAGAAGAAGTATATATTGAACAACCAGAGGGATTCAACAAGCATGAGCAGAAGACTGATGTATGCAGGCTTAAACAAGCACCTAGAGCTTGGTATGGTTAGATTGATGGTTACATGTAGAAGATGGGATTCGTCAAGAGCGACACAAATCCTAATCTCTACTATATGACAGTAGGGAATGAGCCTCTAATTCTGGTATTATATGTAGATGACCTATTCCTTACGTGTTCATCTACTCTCATCAGGGATTGCAAGGAGAACCTAGCTACAGAATTCGACAAGAAGGATTTAGGACTGATGCATTATTTTCTGGGGTTGGAAGTTTGGCAATAGAAGGGTGAAATTTTTCTTGGACAAGGGAGGTATGCTACAATTTTTTTGAAGAGGTTCAGGATGTAGGGCTGTAGACCCATGGCTACTCCAATGATCACCAACTGGAAGAAGATTGATGCGTCTGAGGATAAAGAGGTTGATCCTACCTTTGTACAGACAACTCATAGGGTCCTTGATGTATCTGGTCAACACTAGGCCAAACATTTGTTATGCTGTCAACACGCTCAGTTAGTTCATGGTGGAACCGAAGAGGGCGCACTAGGAAACAACCAAGCATGTTCTCAGATATGTACGAGGAACAATCGAGCATGGATTAAGATACACTCGAGGCAATAATTTCAGACTAAGTGGGTTCACTGATGCAGATTGGGCTGGAAGTTTAGTAGATCGGTAAAGTACCATTGGGTATTGTTTCAACATTGGATCAGGAATGACTTCCTGGTGCAGTAGAAAACAAAAGTTCGTAGCTCTGAGCTCAGCTGAGGCAGAATATTTGGCAGCCAACACAGCTTCGTGTGAAGCCATATGGCTTACGAAGTTGCTTGTGAATCTATTCAGGGAAAGGATGGAAGTGACCAACATTTTATGTGATAATCAGAGTTGCATCAAGTTCCCTGAGAATCCTGTGTTTCATGATCGGTCAAAGCACATTGACATCAGGTGTCATTTTATTTGAGACTGTGTCCAGAGGGGAGCAATACAGTTGCAGTACACTCCAATGGGAGAATAGGTGGCAAACATCCTCACTAAAGCTCTGGGAAGAACATAGTTTGTTTATTTCAGGGAGAAGATGGGGATGATTAAGAATCCGTTTCAATAGCAAAAACAGATAAGTGCAAAACTTAAGTGGGAGCTGCAGTACAGATGAGGCAGTGATAGTGACAGTATCATGGGTAGCAGTACAGAGGCAGCAACAACGCAGTGGTTGATGGACTTCAACAGCGTAGAGGATGCTTAAGGATCAGAGCAGTCTGCAGTAGGAAAATTGCTAGAGCACTTTCCTCGCAAAAAGGGAGTCTTTATTTTTGTAGCACCGAAAAGTGATCTAAGTCTCAAATTTGGCGAGGAGGCTTAGACAACAGTATTCCAAAGAACCCATAAACCATTTGTGGAAATTCCACTCGGTTCATGTTTTATTAAAATAATTAATTATTTTAATGGGGACCCTAAGTCTAAACTTAGGGAAATTAAATAATTAATGGGTATTAATAAAACAGAGTGTGAATCTTCTAGAGAACGAAGATCAAGTCAAGTTTTAATCTTAGCCGTTGATTAGACTTCTAATTTGGGCCGTTGATTTGTCAACGAAAAGTTTATAAAGGAAGGTTTGAGTGCCATTTGGAAAGCAAGCCGGGCAAATACTTAGTAACCTGAGTGAAGTCTATTCTTCAGAATTTAGAATTCGATTTTAGAGGGAGAGTTACAGGGTGGAGGGAGAAGAGGGTTTCAGCATCAGTCAGAGCTTGAGGAAGAAAGACGTAGAGCAACAGAAGCGCAGCGCAGAGGGACAACGCAGAGAGGTAGCACAATTGAGACGCAGTCCTCACGCAGTCCTTGTGTAGAGGATCATGCAGAGGTGATGCATTGAAGGTTTGAGAGCCTCGTGGGTGTCAGAATTTCTCTGGAAGTAGGGAGAAAATTATCTCAGGTGTTTTCTTGGAAGTTTCTCAGTTATTCTGCCAATCATTCCTTGTAAAGAGATTGTTGTTGAAGATCAATAAATAAATCGTCATCAACTGCACCAGTTTCCCTGCATTGGGTTTTTGTTGTCCAAAAATAACTTTGTTGATGTGATTGATTCTTGTGCTTATATTACACTGTTATTTTCTTTATGAAAATATGTGATAACTGCAGGAGAATTTATTTTGACATTTACTGAAGGGTTTTTGTAAATAACTTATTGTGGAAAATAAGTAGGAGAAATAAATCAGTTACTGCAGTAGAATTTCAGATTTAAAATTTTCACAGAATGCAGGAGGATTAATTTGGCCTTGAATTTGACTTGGACTTTAAGGCATGTGTTGGAAACTTGGGCCCAACATTGAAGATTCAACAGAGGGATGTGACAAGGGGTATAAAATATCCCAAATTGGGATTAAATAGTAATAAAAGGCTAAATGGAAAAGAAAAAACAACAAAAATAAAACACCATTAAACGTACATATAAGAGAGCTGAGCTATTTTATTATAATGTCGGAAAGAGTACAAATATGGTGCTTGGAAAGATAGCACCTGGGCTTGCACAAGGCAGGCTGAAGAGCAACTCTAATCCTTGCAAAAATCCCCGCTGAAGTATGCTCTGCATGGCTCACCCACTGCGCTGCCTAGTTCTGGAGATGCTGCTGCTGCCTGAATTCGGATTGCTAGTTGGTCTGTCTCCCGTGCTCAAAAAATTCAGGGAATTTGTCATTGGATTCCTCTCAATAAACCCACAAAAACCCGCGAAGGGTTTGCAGGAAGCTTGATCTCGGAAATATGCCCCTTTGGGCTTGGCACGCTGCTCTACTGGGGAAATCAACATCCTGACTGATACTGCTAAGAAATGCCTTCGAATCATTGCTAAAATCCCTGGTAGGAGGTGGCTAGCCTCCCCTCCAAATCCTCCAGCTAACCTCCTGTCTACTCCCCCACTTTTGGCACTTCCTCTAGGCTGGACTGCACAATCACTGTGCAGTCTGGGCTGCCTCTGCGCTGTCCTGAAGGGACTACGCTCTCCTTGATGGTGATGCTGTAAATTTCTCTTACAAAATGGTGGAATCCCTCTCTCGAGTGGGCACTCGATGTCCCTCGAGGTAGAGGTTGAGATCTTCGCTTGAAGTTCTCGTGTGTTGAATAACACTGCAGACTTTTCTTTCTGGCTCAAGCGTGCTCAGTCAAGAAGATAAGAAAATCTAAGATGAATAAGTTGCACCCTTCCTTTTGTCTCCAACAGCCCAACGTTCCTCTTGGGCCCCACCTTAGACTGCGTTGCCCCCTCACTGGCCACTCCTGCGCTGTCCCTTCTGGCCCACTCACAGTGCTGCCACTCAGAATTACGTAGAGCCTTCTCATTGGCTCTCCCTGCTCCCATCGAGGCCGCAATATTTGTCTTTAACTATAGGAAAAATGTACCAAGTTGGTTTAATATAATTTGTGGGTCTCGACCCACATTATTTCAGGCTAACTTTAGCTAATGCAAAATTTATCAAAAATCTAATATTGCTAATTAGCAGAATTGCTAATTAGGAATACTACAAGGTATTGGAAGAAGAATAACCAGCTCCAAGAGTTCCTACTTCTATGCTTTGCTTTGCTTTCTTGGCGTTTTGCTCATTCAACATATCAAGGGCTAAGATTGCTTGGTGTTTGACATCTTGGTCAACATTTTGCAAATGCCTATATCATGGTTGGGTATCTGCCCAAGGTGGTACTTGAATCTATAAATGCCTCTACTACATTTCCCTTTGCAAAATTTACATAGGAGCCTGGGGTCCCTGGGAATCCTGTCGTAATAAGCCCAAGCAAAGTCCCTCTCCCTCGAGATTGTTGTTGTTTTGGACTTGTGTTTAATTTGTGGCTTCTGTGAAAGACAATAAAAAATAAAAATAAAAAATGATCTTAAAATATGCTAGAAATTTGAAAAATTAAAATTCTAAAGTTAACGTCAAGCAAAATTAGTTACTGTTACGGGATGGAATCTAGCTTAAGTAGATTGGATTTATCTTAAATGATTTAAAATATTAAAATATTTAGTGTTGCCCGACACCATAAATGGAAGCAATATATCAATTGATTTTCAGCAGTGGACCTGCTTCCGTGCTTCCAAAATCATGATGAAAGAGGTGATGACTAGGTTAAAGAGGTGACTTACGGGTCCTGATTCCTCAGTGCGCAGACAAATTGGGTGCCAATCGATGCTCACCGCTTGTGGGTGCCTTGAGTTGTCAACAACGAATGCACAGTGCTCGTGGGTAGCTTGACGGTGGAAGTACATTGCATCCCGATCCCTCACTGTGCGATGCTCATGGTCCAAGACCCTCATGACGACATATCCTCGATTTTTCGTCTAGAATATGGAAGATCTCTAACCTTCCTGAGCGCAACATCTTCATCGAAGGTGACATCACGACATATCTCCACTTCTCTTTGACCAGGCACATAGATTTGATATGCCTTCGAGGTTTCACTGTAGCCCACAAATGTTCCCTTCTTTCTAGAAGCATCCAATTTGCTTCTCTTTTCTTTCGACACATGAAAGTATATGGGACTTCCAAAAATTCTAAAATGAGAAACATCAGGTTTCTTACTAGTGAAGACTTCTTCGGGAGTTTTGGAGTCTAATGCTGAATGTGGGCATCTATTTTGAACATACACAGCTGTGTTGGCAACTTCTCCCCATAGGAACTTTAGAAGACCTTGGTCATAAAGCATGGCATGATCAACTTCCAGAATGGTTCTATTCTTCCTTTCAGCAACACCATTTTGTTCGTGAGTATATGCAATAGTTGTCTTCCTCTTAATGCCAGCTTCCCTGCAATAGTCATTGAATTCATTTGACTCATATTCGGTTCCATTCTCGGTCCTCAAAATTTTGATATTCTTTCCCGTTTGATTTTCAACCAAGGCCTTGAAGATACAAAACCATTTTAATACTTCGTCCTTTTTCTTCAAGAAGTATATCCATGTCATGCAGGAAAAGTCATCTATGAAGGTGACATAATATAGGCATCCTCCCAAGGATGTTACAGGAAACATACCAAATAGATCAAAATGAATCAATTGTAGAATATCAGAAGTCTTGGTGACACTTGAGGGGAATGTGTGAAAATTCCTAGATCTCAATCAATCTAAGGAATCCTACTGCAACAATCCGGATTACTTCATCTATGATGTAATTTACATTACACAATTATTTCTGAATACATTCATGAAATACTGAAGCAATCACTGAAGCCGCCTACACTACAATAATTATCATTATGAAACAAGGAAACTGTACAAGGAAATCATTCACACATATGACACCTTTATTTTGGACTAAGTCCATGGAAAAACCCAATGCGGGATGCAACAGATCTAGGGGTTTTATTATTAAGCAGTAGCAATGTCTGAATACATCTCTGAATACCCCTAGGGTGATTCAGTTACAAAGGGTGCTTTACATCAATACATCACTGAATTTCTGGCTGATTCGGATGAAGAAAACACTACGAAGTTCTGCGCAACCTCTGCGCAGATCCAGCATTGGAACTTCTAGCCACTGCGTCACCCCCTTCCAAGCTTAGCGTTAGCCCTCAACCAAGTTGTTTTCCACCGGCTGAGAAAATCTCTTCCTCTCTGGATGCTATCTCTGCCCCTCACTGCTTAGATCTCTAGCTCGAATTTCTTAGCAAACCCTAACCCAAAAATTTCGAACTCTTAGATCAATTTAGTGTCTCGGTGTGTTTTCTAAATGACCCTCAAGCCTTCCTTTATAGTCTTCTTGTTGACATATCATCGACCCAGATTAGATGTCTAATCAACGACTAGGATTATAACATGACTTGATCCATGTCCTTTAGAAGATTCACACTCTGTTTTATTTAATACCCTTTAATTATTTAATTTCCCTAAGTTTAGACTTAGGGTCTCCATTAAAATAATTATTTTTTCAATTAAAACAAAATCCGAGTGGAATTTCCACAAACGCTTTCTGGGTTTTTTGGAATACTAGTGTCTAAGCCTCTACACCGAATTTGAGACTTAGAGCACTTTTTGATGCTACAAAAATCAACACTCCCTCTTAGCGAGGAAAGTGCTCTATCAATAATGCCTATTGCACACTGCTCTGACCCTGAAGCATCTTCCGCGCCGCTGAAGTCCATCAACACTGCACTTCTGTACTGCTGCCCATGACACTGCTATTGCCACTACTGCATCTGTACTACAGCTCCCTCTCAACTTTCAAGTGCTGCATCTGCTATGCTGCTAACATTGCCACTGTTAGCACTCCATCTGCACTACAACTCAACGGTTGAGAGAAACAGTTGAAACTCACCCAAAACTGAACAAGTGTTCAGTGGAAGCACCTTGGTGCTGAAGAATTTCACTGCTAATAGCTATTGCGCTTTCCCTTTGATGCTCTGCATTGCGTTGCACCACTGTGCACTGCGCTGTCACTGTTATGCTGCTGCTGCCTCTGCTCTCCGCTTCTCCATAAATGAACACTGCTAACTACTGCACTGTCGTCTCCAACAATCCTCGGCTCCATCTGAATACTCCCTCCATCTCGCTACTGCTGATCATGGGCTCCCATAGCAAGGTATGATCCATGAGGTGGGCTCCTCAAGGATCCTGCCCAGCTGAAGTTCAAGAACTACAGCTCAATATCAACCCACTTCTCACTAGGAGAAGCATGGGCACTCATGGCCACCTCATCCTCCTCGATTCTCGCAGCTGCAACCTTCGGGTCATGCTTCTCATTTTGTCCTTCTTTTTCAGAGGACACTGAGATGCATAGTGGCCCATCTCGCCACATTTGAAGCACTTGACCTTTGAATCATCACACTTCGGTTTCCGTTGCGCCTACTGCCCCTTCGATGCAAGGGTTGCGTTCACCTCTTCCTCCACGAATTTCGTTCTGCTTCCACTGCGGCCATCAAGTTTGCACTTGACGAGGTCTCTCCTCAGCTCTTCCTCCTGAAAAGCTGACCACAAATGCTCCCAACTTGGTAACGCTGCCCAACCCAATATGCTCTGGACAAACACTTGCCACTCCTCTGTGACACTGTTAAGGGTCATTTGTACCAAGGTTGCAGCTGTAGGTGTAGCACCTACTGCCGACACCTGATCTCGAACCTCCTGAAACCGCATGAGGTATGAAGCCACACGCTCCCCTTTCCGCATCACGATCATACGAAGCTTTTGCTCCAAGTACAACTTCCGCTGCTCAGAAGATCCCTCATATAGGTCATGCAAAGCTACCCACATCTCTCTGGCAGTATTCTTGCCAACCACATGTGAGACGATGTGATCCTTGACACCATCAAGGGGCAACTTCTTCGTCTTCACCATATTAGCCTTGTACTTCTAGTTTTGATATAGACCTGTAGGTACAACTACCATGTTCTCCACAAACCCCTTCAGATCATGTTCATCTAGAAGAAACATGGCTCGTTCTTTCCAAATCATATAGTTGGAGGAGCCTCCAACCAATCGTGATCACGAAGTCCATGAGATGCCATCTCAGCCAAAAATCTGTCGAATATGCTCCCTCTTTCTCCCTACTGTGCAACACCTGGCAGGCTTACACACTCCCTGGTGGAGTTGTAAGTTCTGTTGCTGCACTCTACTGCTCAGCAACTGAGAAATGCTGACTTCCTCGGCTAGGAAATCACCGAGGAAGAATTCCCCAAATATGTGCTCTTGACTCCTCCTGACGCTTTTCTGCCCAACAATAGCTTCAGAAAACTGCATCCCTCTGTCTTTTGCGTGGAGGCTCTGTGCTGCTCCCTCTGCCATAGCAAGATCTCGAATCTGGAAGCCCTTTCTCTCTATCGACTCACTCAGAGAGAGACTGCCATGAAAATCTTAACCCTCCTGGCTAGAACTGCACAATCCTTCAATGGATTCATTCTACTGCACTGCAGCAAAAACGTCTTAAACTTCAGAAATCAGATCCATCCTTCCTCTTTCACATAAATCCTTTGATACCATGTGAAAATTCCTATATCTCAATCAATTTAAGGAATCCTACTGCAACCATCCGGATTAATTCATCTATGATGTAATTTACTTTACACAATTATTTCTGAATACATTCATGAAATACTGAAGTAATCACTGAAGCAACCTACACTACAATAATTATAATTCTGAAACAAGGAAACTGAACAAGGAAATCATTCAGACATATGACACCTTTATTTTGGACCAAGTCCTCGGAAAAACCCAATGCGGGAAAACCGGTGCAACAGATCTAAGGGTTTTATTATTAAGCAGTAGCAATGTTTGAATACATCTTTGAATACCCCTAGGGTGATTCAGTTACAGAGAGAAATACTGGCAGAAGAATTTGTGAGGATTTAGCTCACTCAATCACTGAATTTCCAGCTGATTCGGATGGAAGAAAACACCGCCCTGGAGAAGCTCTGCATAGATCCAACACTGGAACTTCCAACCACTGCGTAACCCCCTTCGAGGCTCAACGTTAGCCCTCAACCAAGTCATTTTACCTCTGTGGACCCTGAGGAACAACCTTCCAGTGCCTCTTTCTGGATCCTGGCCTCCGAAACTGATCCATCAGCAAAATTTTGAAAAACCTTCCTTTGCCTCTGTGCTACTTCTACGTGAGCCTATGCAGTCACTGCGTCAGCCCTCTTCCTTCAACACTAGCTTTGGTTAGATCTCTTTTGCCTCTCTCTGATTGATGCTCCACTGACTGAGAAAATCCCTTCCTCTCTGGATGCTATCTCTGCTCCTCAATTCTCAGATCTCTAGTTTGAATTTTTCAGCAAACCCCCCCCCCCAAAAAATTTCGAACTCTTAGATCAATTTCGTATCGCGGTGTCTTTTCCAAATGACCCTCAAGCCTTCCTTTATAGTCTTCTCGTTGACATATCAATGACCTAGATTAGATATCTAATCAATGGTTAAGATTATAACATGACTTGATCAATTTCCTCTAGAAGATTCACACTCTGTTTTATTTAATACCCTTTAATTATTTAATTTCCCTAAGTTTAGACTTAGGGTCCCCATTAAAATAATTACTTTTTCAAATAAAACAAAATTAGAGTGGAATTTCCACAAACGCTTTCTGGGTTCTATCAAATACTAGTGTCTAAGCCTCTACACCAAATTTGAGACTTCGAGCACTTTCTGATGCTACACAAATCAACACTCCCTCTTAGCGAGGAAAGTCCTCTAGCAATAATGCTTGCTGCATACTGCTTTGACCCTAAAGCATCTTCTGCGCTGCTGAAGTCCATCAACACTACGCTGCTGTTGCCATTGTACTGCTACCCATGACACTGCCACTGCTACTGTTGCATGTGTACTGCAACTCCCTCAAGTGCTGCATCTGCTATAATGCTAACACTGCCAATGCATCTGCACTGCAACTCAGTTGTTGAGAGAAACAACTGAAACTCACCCAAATCTAAACAAGTGTTAAATGGATGCACCTTGGTGCTCAAGAATCTGACTGCTAATAACTACTGCACTGTCCCTTTGATGCTTTGCGCCGCGCTGTGCCATTGTGCATTGCGCTGCTGCTGCTGCTGCCTCTACTTTGCACTTCTCCAGAAATGAACGTTGCTATCTACTGCACTGTCATCTCCAACACTCCTCGGTTCCATCTGAATACTTCTCCATCTCGCTACTGTTGATCATGGGCTCCCGTAGCAAGCTATGATCCATGAGGTGGGCTCCTCAATGCACCTGCCCAGATGAAGTTCAAGAACTACAACTCAATATCACCCCACTTCTCACTAGGAGAAGCATGGGCACTCATGGCCACCTCATCCTCCTCAATTCTCGTCGCTGCAACCTTCGGGTTATGCTTCTCATCTTTGTCCTTTTTCAAAGGACACTGAGATGCATAGTGGCCCATCTCACCACATCTGAAGCACTTGACCTTTGAAGCATCATGCTTCGGTTTTTGTTGCGCCTGCTGTCCCTTCAATGCAAGGGCTGCGTTCTCTTCTTCCTTCACGGATTTCGATCCGCATCCACTGCTGCCATCCATCAAGTTTTCACTTGAAGAGGTCTCTCCTCAGCTCTTCCTCCTGAAAAGTTGACCACAACTGCTCCCAGCTAGGTAACTGTTAAAATTGGACAACTAGGTCCAAACTTCGGGTTGTGTTGCTTAGATGACGATCGCAATATTTTTATTGCATTCCTCTTTCGGAGAGGTGTAAGATTGATCTAAAGATCATCTCGATAGGATGAGCAGAACATGTACTTTGAATTTATTCCACTTATGTGCTAGGTCGGCCTGGAATAAAATATAGACTTAAATGTCTTAAAGGACGTGTCACACACCCCCAAAGATTCCTATATATTGGAGAGACTTAGAGTTCATTTGACACACATTGATGTGGAGGAATTCTCTCTCTCTGGATAGCGTTGGAGCTGTGATATATATGGACCGTTCTTTGTTTGGGTTGTTCTGGGTGATGAGTGACACGCGTGGCTGAATGACCTATTGGAGACTTTGCTGGTAGAAGCATCCTGCTGATCGCCGTAACGCCACCATCTATCATCTCTGTTTTGGCTTGTCTTCTATCGATCTATTAGTATGTTCTATCTTCTTCAGTGTTGTGCCCTAATTTGAAATGGCATAGAACATATGCAGAAATTTACATGGTATCGGAGCAAGGGGAAGACAATGTCCAAATTTGTGTACCCTAGATACAGCTACCACGGCAAAAAGGAGGAGTTTGATTTTGGGAAAGGAACGAAATCTAGATGGTTCTTGATTCTTGGCTGAGGACAACGAATTCTTTATAGATCAATCTCTACTTTTGGGCAGCAAAATACTGTGGTACGTTTTGACTCAGGAAACCCTTTAAAAAAAAAAAAAAGGCAGCGAAGACCTATTCCGCTCTCTGTTTTGGGCACGAGGTTGTCTTTTGAAGACAGTGAGTTTATTGGGTCAATGTCTTGTCCGAGCACGATAGTCAACAAATCTTTCCAAGGACTCAATGTTCTGATTTGGGCACAGGATTTGAATTACAGACAATAAAGGTCCTAAACTCTTGATCCGGGTAGGGTTAAGGAAGACGGCTGGAAAAGTGGTCTCTGAAATAGCTGAGACTGTGGAAGACCGAAAGATAGGACCTGGCTCAGTGTGGTTATGTAAGTCATCGAATTATTGAATCAAATCGGGCCGAGTTCCAAAAGCCATCCAATTCGAACATTTCTGTTGTGATCATATTGTTTCAAGGACGACATCTCTGTAGTCATCAAGGCAGCCGAAGTCTCAAATTTACAGTTCGTTATGGTTTTCTAGTATCAACAGAGCTTGATAACAAGTGCGGTAGCTGTAGAAATTCGGCCACCACGTCAACGTCTTCCTAGTCTCCCCGACAGGGAATCCAAACCTGTAGCAGATAGTTCAAAATTGCTAGAGACAGCTCAGGTTCTAAAACAATAGTGGAGTAAACTAGTGTTTGTTAATTTGTAGCTTTAACGGACATCTGTGTTTTTACTTGTGTAGAATTGTATTAGAATTGCCAAGAATTGTGGTATGAGCATCGTCGGGATCGTTGGATTCAGTGGACAAACTCCGCGTAAAATAAATAAATCAAGTCGGTTGAATCTCATCTGTTGTGAGATGGAGGAGCAACGATTGGTTATCACCCAAATCCACCTATGCGTTGAATTGTCTTTGAATGTTGATCAGAGTATTATTGTGCACATGGAGAAATGCGACATATCAGTGATCTAAGTGATTCGATTTTTGCCTGGAAACAAAGTTTTTTTTTATCTGAGGATCGCGCAGGAAAATAGTTGAAGCATGCAGGTTATTGTAACGTGTAACTAAGCGGCTTTCGTAATCATCCAACAAGAAATCGCAGCAGTATACACAGAAAGGAATCGTCAATCAATTTTTTTTTGAATGGGTCGATTTTTCTTGCCACTCTCAGGCTGAGTTTCTTTGCTAATTATTGGCCGAGTTTAGCTTCTATATTTGAGGCGAAATGCCAAAGGAAGAGAGTTGGTTTCCTTCTGCATAATTTTGGAGTCTGGCCTGAGTTCAAAATTGTTGGAGTGAGTTGTACAGGGACGAAAATCATCCTTTGCCAGTTGTACGTGTTTCTCTGAGTAAGCACTTCTGCGTCAGGTTTATTTTACTCATATAAATCATTAAGCCATTTTTTTGGGGCTATTGTCATTCGAATAGAGTTGTTGTGTCTTGGGCACTTCGGGACAGTGGATAGCAAACTATCTCTGCTAGACTCTTGTTGGGCATGTGGCTGGAAGTTGTTGGTTCTACTTCTCATTCATCTCTGCATGCCACTTGTGGTTAAGCTTGTGCGTTCAAGGATGTTGAATGATATTATCCAAGCTTGAGGCCTGAGTTCCATACTACTGGTGTAGCTGAACTTTATGCTGCATGGGAGCCATTCTAAGCTAAATATCTTTTGGTGCCAAGTGTATTGATTGCTTTCAAACAAACCAGGATTGGCCTGTATCCTTATGAAACTTTGATGAGCTGAAGTATCTTATGACTATGTTAGATTTGCATAAGGGAAAGGTATCACATAAGGTATGGACTAGCATGAAATAGGGAAAATTCTGTGTCTGAAACATTTGTCAGACTAGTTCCTATATCAGTACAAATTTAAAATAAAAAAAAAATTTGCAGAACTGAGAACTGAAGATCAGTCAACCATTAACTGTAGTTGGGCAGATTTGGAAGCCCTAAAGCGCATTTTTTTTGGAGCTGGAAGTTTTAAGGGTTGACTGCAGAAGTCCTTGGGGCAATTCTATGTAGTGGTCAGATTGTTGACGAGATGGGCATAGATGTAAGTCATTGAGCTAGGCAAAATTTTGACAGCCCTAGGAGCAGTCTGCTGAAATAACCAGAAATGGGCAGATCTGGAAGAAAATCAGGGTGCAATGCCTCAAGTGCAGGATAAACCAAGGCAGATTGGATCCGTAGTTTTGTAAGCCGCAGTCTTAGAAGGCTGTTTGAAGAAGCTACCCACAGAATAACAGGTAGTGGCTGTAAGGACTTCTAACACAAGCTGAGGCTTGTTGATATGTTCCCCCTATATGACAGTGACATAGATAGACACCTATGTAGCAGCATGCATGTGACTGTATTAGTCTTACATTGGAGCGTTATGGTAAACTTAAAATGTGATCTGAGAAGTTTTTGTAGCTTTTGGTCACATTGTTGGAATCTTGAATCATGATCAACGAATTCTGTTGGATGGATTTGACTGTGGGAGATTAAGTACCCTTTCCAAGTTGGTGTTTGGGATGCCCTCATTTAAAATAGATGTCTTGTCTCGAGCAAGAAGCAGGCATTAAGAGGGAGAATACAACTGTATAAACTCCTGAGCGGATACCCTTGCTGAACGAAAGAAGATCCTCATGGCTCAGAGACATATGGCTTTAGAGGGGGAAATTCTGGAGGAAAACTGAGAAGCCATATAAATACCAGGAGTATCTAGCTACCATGAGTACAATATGAGCCTGGAACATTTGAACAGACTGGAAAGTATCTAAATCTGCAAGGATACGAGGGTGATATATGGGATGTGTTTCCTAGACCACAGATCAAAGCTGTTGTCACCTCGCTTCAAAATCAAGCATGGATTTGATGGAAGTGCTGAAAAGTTCAGGGAAGATTCGTTGCCCGTGGCTTCTCTCAAAAGGAATGCATCGATTATGATGACATATTTGCACCTGTGGCCCGATACACCACCATTCGATCTATTATAGCCCTTACTGCTACGCAAGGATGGAGTCTTCATCAGATGATGTGAAGACCGCATTTCTGCATGGTGCGATAAAGGAAGAGATATATGTGGAGTAACCTCTGGGGTTGGAAGTCTAGGATCGAGACACCCATGTCTGCAGGTTGAAGAAAGCCCTCTATGGGTTGAAGCAAGCACCCAAAGATTGGTACAAGAGGATAGATAGCTACTTGATGAAGCTGGGCTTCACTCGAAGTAATGCTGATCCGAACCTTTACTTCAAGGTTGTCAAGGGAAAACCTCTCATTCTAGTGCTGTATGTGGATGACCTCTTCCTGACAGGTGCTGACCCTCTCATTCATCAGTGCAAGAGGGAGCTCGCTGCTGAGTTTGAGATGAAGGACCTAGACTGATGCCTAGGCTTGGAGGTCTAGCAGAGACCTGGCGAGATTTTCCTTTCTCAAGGAAAATACATTATGAAGCTTCTGGTATGATGGACTGTAAGTCCGTGTCGACACCGATGGAACTCAACTTTAAGAAGTTGAGTGGCAGCGCTGCCGGGCCCGTCCTACTGAGTATCGTCAACTCATAGGTAGCAAGTTACGGCGGGATGACACACAATGTTTGGATTGCACTTGTGGACGGAGTTCTCCCTAGTTGAGAGGGAGTGTTAAAATTGGACAACTAGGTCCAAACTCCGGGTTGTGCTGCTCAGATGACGATCACAATATTTTTATTGCATTCCTCTTTCGGAGAGGTGTAAGATTGATCTAAAGATCATCTCGATCGGATGAGCAAAACATGTACTTTGAATTTATTCCACTTATGTGCTAGGTCGGCCTGGAATAAAATATAGACTTAAATGTCTTAAAGGATGTGTCACACACCCCCAAAGATTCCTATATATTGGAGAGACTTAGAGTTCATATGACACACATTGATGTGGAGGAATTCTCTCTCTCTAGATAGCGTTGGAGCTGTGATATATATGGACTGTTCTTTGTTTGGGTTGTTCTGGGTGATGGGTGACACGCTTGGCTGAATGACCTATTGGAGACTTTGCTGGTAGAAGCATCCTGCTGATCGCCGTAACGCCATCATCTATCATCTCTATTTTGGCTTGTCTTCTATCGATCTATTAGTATGTTCTATCTTCTTCAGTATTGTGCCCTAATTTGAAATTGCATAGAACATATGCAGAAATTTACAGTAACGCTGCCCGACCTAGTATGCTCTGGACAAACACTTGCCACTCTTTTGTGACACTGTTAAGGGTCATCCATACATGGTTGCAGCTGTAGCTGTAGCACCTACTGCCAACACCTGATCTCGAACCTCCTGAAACCGCATGAGGTATGAAGCCACACGCTCTCCTTTCCACATCTAGATCATACAAAGCTTATTCTCCAAGTACAACTTCCGTTGCTCGGAAGATCCCTCATATAGGTCATGCAAAACTACCCACATCTATCTCGCAGTATTCTTACTAGCCACATGTGAGATGATGTGATCCTTGACGCCATCAAGGAGCAACCTCTTCACCTTTGCCATATTAGCCTTGTACTTCTTGTTTTGATCCGGATCTGTAGGTACAACTACCACGTTCTCCACGAATGCCTTCAGATCATGTTCATCCAGAAGAAACATGGCCCGTTCCTTCCAGATCATATTGTTGGAGGAGCGCTCCAATTGATCCTGATCACGAAGTCCGTGAGATGCCATATTAGCCGAAAATTTGTTGAATCTTCTCCCTCTTTCTCCCTATTGCGGAACATTCTGGTAGGCTTACGCACTCCTTGGTGGAGTTGTAAGTTCCGCTGCTCCTCTACTGCTCCTTATATTTGCTTATTAACTCTAACCTAATAAAATTCTATGAGTCAATGAACATTCAAAATGTATTCATTTTTTAGCATGCAACTTTATAAAATTAAAAACCGCAATTCAATATTAAATAAAAATGGGAATATATACTTATTATATTAGGGTTTCCTTCTAAATTTATTTTTTGAGGTGGGAAAACATGATAGTTTAGGTGGTTGTGTGGATTGTTTGTTCTACTCACCACCTAGATTCTATTGCCATAATCAATATATTGGCCTATTGTAATAAGGCTAAAAGGGAGGACAACTCCTTTTATTGGGACCCCCTTGGGATTTTGTCATTGAACATCTAGGGTCTCACTAAGTCATAATTTGATTACTAATGACTAAGTTGCAAGTTGTTGATACTAACCTAAAGGTTATCTGCCACCCAACCTATCTCACCAAAATGATCCCTATAGATCATCAATTTCTATAAATAATTAGAAGTATCAAAATCATTGCAATACTGAATTTAAGATACATGACTAAACATTTTGTAGAACATAATTTGATTTGATTTCTCATGCATGGTCTAATTATTCTAGGTTTTAGAGTTTTTGGCTAGTATTTGACAAAACAGTTTTTGGTTATAATCAGACACCCTAAAATCCATGGGGGAAAAACGGTGCAGCAAATTTGAGCGTTTTATTATTAAGCAGTAGCAATGTCTGAATACATCTCTGAATACCCCTAGGGTGATTCAGTTACAGAGAGAAATACTGGAAGAAGAATTTGTGAGGATTTACCTCACTCAATTGTAGAAATTTTGAGCCCAACTCCGGTTATTAGTTTCTCCTTATTACTCCCATGTAGTTAAATGCCCATTCCCATAAACATACGTTCAACAAGCTGGAAATAATAAATAGTTCTGAAAACACAAATTCTGGAAATTTCAGAGTGCTGGAAAATGCGGAAATAAAACCCATAAATTATTTTAGCCACACACAGAAAATGACACGTTGATTTTTGGTCAACATGACCCTGGAAAAACCCCTTACAACTCTTGGGGAAAACCAGTGTGAAAGCTCTTCTTTATTTCTGAATATTGCTTTTACAGATAAATGAAAAGTGCAGTAAAAATTCCAGCAACCAGTATTTTTACTTATCTCAAAAACCGTGCATAAACTCCACCTTGATTTTCGTGCCAAATACAAACAGAAAATTATAGTAGAAGGTACAACCTTAAATGCTGTACGGACAACACCGAAAATAGTGCTGAAACAACTATACGACCTCCCTCGAAAACTGTGCCACTTGCTACCTCGAAAACTGTGCTGTACGGACCTTGTTTTGCGTGCTGTTGAACTGCTGTACGGATTCCAAAACATAATTGTTTCGCTGCTATACGGACCTCGATTTCTGTGTCTCGTTAACCGCTGTACAGACCTCGAAATATTTGCTGCAATAAATGCTGTTTTGCTTCTTCGAAATTCGTGCCACTTGCCTTGAACTTCGTGTTGTTGCCTGCTATACAAATTTGCGGAAATCTAGCTGCCTCGGTATGCGTGCCAAGGTACTGTTCTTCCTCTGTCTTCTCTGCTCAGAAATATCTCCTTGCTTTCTTCTCCTCCTCTCTCAATCTGCTCATGAAAGGCTAAATGACCTTTTCTCTTCTTTTCCTCCTTTAACCTAACCCTAAGTGACTTTTGGGGAATCCCTAAATCCAATGGCTGAGATAGCTTTAGATCTGGCGCTGAGATTAAATGTGCATGTAAATCTCACTTTCTATTTTTTAATTCACCCCACTTTAATAAAGACCCTCTTAGCCTTTTATTTCCAAAGTCACTTTTCACTTTCTAATTTCACATTGACTTTATTAAAGTCGCTTTAAAATTAGACTTAGTAACTTTATCACTTATAAAGTCACTTTTAAATTAGATTTGACTTTACCACTTATAAAGTCACTTTATGAGAAAAAGTTAAATACATTTGGACACTTTTCCCTAGGCCAAAGATCAAAGCCTTAGAGAACTTCTTGTCCTCTAGTACCCAAATTTTAACACTTCCTCTTACCGAGAAAAGTGTTCCCCACCACACCCATCTTTGTCTCTGAAGTAGATATGCTTGCCTCGTGGTAAGGCTTTGGTGAATATATCTGCTACCTGCTCATCTGTGGGAATATACTAAAGCTTCACGGCTCCCTTCTGAACATAGTCTCTGATGAAATGATATCTGATCTCGATATGCTTTGACCTGTCATGAAATACTGGATTCTCCGTGAGTTTAATGCAACTCTGATTATCACAGTAAATCATTGAAGGTCTCAACGGTTGACCAAATAAGCCAAACAACATCTTGTGAAGCCTTCTGAACATTGTTTCTGATGAAATGATATCTGATCCCGATATGCTTTGACCTGTCATGAAATACTGGATTCTCCGTGAGTTTAATGCAACTCTGATTATCACAGTAAATCATTGAAGGTCTCAACGGTTGACCAAGTAAGCCAAACAATATCTTGCGAAGCCATATGGCCTCACAACTAGCTAGACTGGCTGCCATGTACTCTGCTTCCGCTGAACTCAATGCTATTGACTGTTGCTTCCGACTGAACCATGACACAACTGTGGAACCCAACCCAAAACAACACCCTGAAGTGCTCTTCCTATCAGAAGCACAACCTGCCCAATCAGAATCAATGTACCCTGCCAATCTTAATCCATCTCCCTATCTATAATCCAGACCATAATGAACTGTCCCCTGCAAGTAACGCAAAATGTGTTTTGCAGCAACCTAGTGCACTCTCCTGGGCTCACACATGAACTGGCTCATCGTATTGACTGCAAAACACATATATGGTCTAGTGTTGACCAAATACATCAAGGAACCAATTAGCTGTCTATCCAATGTGGGATCCACCAACTCGAGATCAGAAGTGTGAAGCTTCTTCTAGTTAGTGATCGTAGGTCGACATGGGTTTGCAATCCTCCATGTGAAATCTGCTAAGAATGTCCACAATATATTTCCCCTGTCTCAGGAAGAAATGCCCCTCCTTTTTCCACACCTCCAATCTCAAAAAGTAATGCATGAAGCCAATGTGCTTCATCGTGAACTTCGAAGCAAGATCTCTCTTGCAGCCCTCTATGAGTCTCTCTGCACTCGTAATGACCAAGTCATCCACATACAACACCAGAATGAGAGGCTCCTCACCTATCACAATAAAGTATAGGTTAGGATCTGCATCACTCTTTGTGAAACCCATCTCCTGCAAGTACGTATCAATCCTGGAGTACCAAGCTCTAAGAGCTTGCTTCAGGCCATAAAGTGCCTTCTTCAGTCTGCATACATGGGATTCCTTCCCATTCACCTCAAAGCCCTGCGACTGTTCATTGTACACCTCCTCCTATATGAAGCCATTGAGAAATGTAGTTTTAACATCCATATGGTGGATCTTCCAACCCAATGGAGCAAATGGAAGTATATCGAGCCACGGGACCGAAGGTCTCCTCATGGTCTACTCCCTCTACCTGGGAGAACCCTCTAGCCACAAATCTAGTCTTGAACTTCTCGATGCTACCATCTACAACATGCTTTATCTTGTAAAGCCATTTGGAAGTAACCACAGATTTCCCTCAGGCCTCGGAACCACCTCCCAAACATCATTCTTCATGATAGAAGAATACTCCTCCTGCATGGCCTCTCTCCAGATCTGCTGGCTAGCTGCCTCCTCATGGCTAGAAGGCTCGAAGTCAACGATGCTGGCAACCATTGCCATATAGCTACAGAACCGCTCTGGTGGTCTGCTCTCTATGACCTGTCTCTTCGGCCCAGCAACAGACGTGGCCTCTCTCAAGGTATCCTGAAGCCACTTGGGCTTCCTCTTCCCCGAGCACACTTCTCCCACTGGAGAGGCAGAATCCTCATCCTCATCAGAAGCCTGAACTCCTGAATGTTTGGCTGCTGTCCTCCTGCTTGAACCTGTGCTTGTAGATGCTGAAGTAACGTGTGAACTGTCCATCAGTGGACTACCTAGTGAACTGCTCTACGCACTGCTCTGCATGCTGCCCGAAGCACCACCCCTTTGAATCTGTGAGCCACTGCTCATTGATGGACCTGACACTGTAATTGATGTACCTTTTGATCCTTGCCCACTGTATCCCTGTGAATGACTCAGCTGTTCCTGAGGGTCTGGTGAATCCAAATACTCTAACTCCCGTGACCTCCTGAAAGCCCTATCCTCCTCAAACTTCACATCTCGCCTGACAACAACTCTCCTCCTTACAGGAATATAAATCCGAAAGGCTTTCGAGGTCTCACTGTAGCCCACAAAGATGCCCTTCTCTATAGTGGGCTCTAGCTTGGTCCTCTTCTCCTTGGGTACGTAGGAGTATGCAATACACCCAAAGATACGAAAGTGACCAACATCAAGCTTTTTCCCATAAAAAGCCTCCTCCGGAGTCACATGCCCCAAGGCACGATGTGGACTCCTGTTTTGCAAATACACAGTAGTGATGCAGGCCTTTGCCCACAAATCAACGGTAACCCTTGATCATGTAGCATGGCTTTGGCAGCCCCAACGATGGATCTGTTCTTCCTCTCCGCAACCCTGTTCTGCTGGGGCTTGTAAAGAACTGTGAACTCCCTCCTGATGCCTGCCTCTTGCACAATAATCAACAAACTCACCAAGGGTGTACTCCCCTCCATTGTCCGACCTGAGGGACTTGATCTTCCGACTTGTCTGAGTCTCCACAATAGCTCTGAACTCTTGAAACCGCTTGAAGACCTCACTCTTGGTCTTCAAGAAATAAATCCAGGTCTTCTTGGAGTGATCATCAATGAATAAAACATAGTACTCATATCCACTCAAGGAAACATGAGACATTCGACCGCTCACATCGGTCTGAATCAAATCAAGAATCCCAGTCGATTTGCTGTCACTGTTGGGAAAGGGGGATTTGGCAAACTTCCCCATAGCACATCCTTTGCATGTATCAATGTGATCAGAACTAAAATCTGGCACACTCGTAGTGATTTCCTGCAATGTCCTCAAGGTCGCATGATACATGTGCCCCATCCTGCGGTGCCAAATCTCGCACAACTTTGAACTACTAGCTATGCTGTCGGTACTACTGCTTAATGCCAAAAGGGGCTGAAATGAAAACTTGTACACCTTGGCATGGCGTACACCAATCACTCTAGCTGAATCAGCTGGAGCGCCCCTGGGATATATAAGCACCTGTCCTCTCCTGAACAATACCTCATATCCTTTGTCCTCCAATGCTGAGACGGATATAAGGTTCTTCTTCATCCCTGGCACATATAGAACCTCTGACACCTTCAAGGGGGGTTTGGGTTCCCTATCAAATGTTAATGTCTCCACATCGACTGCTCTAACAATGCTGTCGTCTCCGAGTACTACCTCTATATCAGTGCTACTCTCTAAAAGCACTGAGAAGTACTCACAGACTCCTGTTATATGATGTGAAGCCCCATTGTCAACATACCAAATACCTGAAGATGCTTCGCTAGTGGAGGGAAATGCACACTCCCTCTCAACCTTCGTGGCAGGTGATCCTGCACTAGTGGACTCACAAGCAGTGAACCCAAACTCCTGGTCAAAGCTCTCTGAAAATTCCTCTACCTTTGCTGATGCTGCCATGGTCTTGTCCTTTCCCTTCTTCTTCTTCTCCGGACATACAACTGCATAGTGTCATAACTTCTGACAATTCCTACACTTCACCTTGGAATAGTCCTTCTCCTTGTTCACCTCTTGCTTACCTTTACCTTTGCTCCCACCACTGCTTGTGGAAGCTTGCTTCTTTCCCTTGCCCTTCTTGCCCCTTGCTAACATTGCTACATCCTCATCCTCTTCAACCAGTTTGGCTGCCCCAAGATGGTTCTTTCTGAGTTCATTCTGAATGCAATCATCCCACAACCTCTCTCAAGTGGGAAGGGTCTCCCGTTCAACAATCCCATCCGCAAAATTCTCCCACGTCTTGGGAAGACCATTCACAGTAATCCGCACCAACTTAGTGGGTGGAATGGCCTCTCCAACAACTGCCAACTCATCTATCACATTAGTGATCTTTGTGAGGTATGCAATAACACTATCAGTCTTTGCCATCTTAATGGCCTTCAACTTCTCCCTTAGGACCCTTTTTTTGTTTTCATTGGTACTCTGGTAGAGATTGGTCAAGGCTATCCACATCTCATGTGCAAGTCTCTTTCCTCTCACATGAGGAATGACATGGTCTTTAATACCATCCAGAATCAGTCTCTTTCCCTTGGCATTCTTCTTATTAAAATCTGCCAGCTGAACAGGGTCAGTAGGCACTGCTACTAGGCTCTGTGCAGTGTGAACCATGATGCCCCAGACTTCTGCCTCCTCAATGATGCTCTGAATTCTCTCCTTCCATGTACTATAGTTGCTATGCCCATCCAACCTATCCTCCACCCTCAACCCCAAAGACATGCTTGCTGCTCTAACAAACTAAAAATTTCAATGCTGTGGTAAAGGTTCAGTTTTCTATGTGAAATATAAGCTTGCTGTAATTTTTCACTTGCTGTCCTAAACTAAACTTTTCAGCCACCCAAGGTCTGATACCATGTAGAAATTTTGAGCCCAACCCCGGTTATTAGTTTCTCCTAATGACTCCTATGTAGTTAAATGCCCATTCCCATAAACATGCATTCAACAAGCTGGAAATAATAAATATTTCTGAAAACACAAATTCTGGAAATTTCAAAGTGCTGGAAAATGCAGAAATAAAACTCAGAAATTATTTCAGCCACACAGACAGAAAATGACACGCTGATTTTTGGTCAATATGACCCAGGAAAAATCCCTACAACTCTAGGGGAAAACTAGTTCGAAAGCTCTTCTTTATTTCTGAATATTGCTTTTACAGAGATATGAAAAGTATAGTAAAAATTCCGGCAACCAGTGTTTTTACTTATCTCGAAAACTGTGCATAAACTCCACTTCGATTTTCGTGCCAAATAAAAATAGGAAATTACAGTAAAAGGTATAGCCTTAAACATTGTACGGACAACACTGAAAAAAGTGCCGGAACAGTTGTATGGCCTCCCTCTAAAACTATGCCACTTGCTGCCTCGAAAAACGTGCTGTACGGACCTTGTTTTGTGTGCTGCTGAACTGCTGTACGGATTCCAAAACATAACTGTTTTGCTACTGTATGGACCTCGATTTTCGTGCCTCGTTAAATGCTTTACGAACCTCGAACGCTGTGTTGCAATAAATGTTGTTTTGCTTCCTCGAAATTCGTGCCACTTACCTTGAACTTCGCATTGCTGCTTGCTGTACGGATTTGCTGAAATCTAGCTGCCTCGGTATGCATGCCAAGGTACTGTTCTTCCTCCTTATTCTTTGCTCAGAAATATCTCCTTGCTTTCTTCTCCTCCTCTCTCAATCTGCTCATGAAAGACTGAATGACCTTTTTTCTTCTTTTCCTCCTTTAACCTAACCCTAAGTGACTTTTGGAGAATCCCTAAATCCAATGGCTGAGATAGCTTTAGATCTGGGGCTAAGATTAAATGTGCATTTAAATCTCACTTTCTATTTTTTAATTCACCCCACTTTAACAAAGACCCTCTTAGCCTTTTATTTCCAAAGTCAGTTTTCACTTTCTAATTTCACATTGACTTTATTAAAATCACTTTAAAATTAGACTTAGTAACTTTATCACTTATAAAGTCACTTCTAAATTAGATTTAGTAACTTTATCACTTATAAAGTCACTTTTAAATTAGATTTGACTTTACCACTTATAGAGTCACTTTAGGAGAAAAAGTTAAATACATTTGGACACTCTTCCCTAGGCCAAAGATCAAAGCCTTAGGGAACCACTTGTCCTCTGGTACCCAAATTTTAACATCAATCACTGAATTTCCAGCTGATCCAGATGAAGAAAACATTGTCGCCAGAATCTCTGCGCAGATCCAGCGCTAGTACTTCCAGCCATTGCGTCACCCCCTTCCAGGCACAACGTTAGCCCTCAACCAAGTCATTTTTCCTCTGTGGCCTTGAGGAACAACCTTCTTGTGCCACTTTTCGGATCTCGGCCTTCGAAACTAATTCACTAGCAAAATTCCGAAAACGCTTCCTCTGCCTCTGCGTGAGCCTACGCAGTCACTGCGTCAATCCTCTTCCTTCAACGTTGGCTTTGGTTAGATCTCTTTTGCCTCTCTCTGACTGACGCTCCACCGACTGAGAAGATCTCTTCCTCTTCGGATGCTATCTCTGCCCCTCACTGCTCAGATCTCTATTTCCAATTTCTCAACAAACCCCGCCCCATAAATTTTAAACTCTTAGATCAATTCAACGTCTCGTTGTGTTTTCCAAATGACCCTCAAGCCTTCCTTTACAGTTTTCTCGTTGACATATCAACAACCTAGATTAGATGTCTAATCAACGACTAAGATTATAACATGACTTGATCCATGTCCTCTGTCAGATTCACACTCTGTTTTATTTAATACCTTTTAATTATTTAATTTCCTTAAGTTTGACTTAGGGTCCCCATTAAAATAATTAATTTTTCAAATAAAGCAAAATTCGAGTGGAATTTCCAGAAACGCTTTCTAGGTTCTTTGGAATACTAGTGTCTAAGCCTCTACACCAAATTTGAGACTTAGAGCATTTTCTGATGCTACAAAAATCAACACTCCCTCTTAGCGAGGAAGGTGCTCTAGCAATAATGCCTGCTGCATACTGCTCTGATCCTGAAGCATCTTTCACGTTGCTGAAGTCCATCAACACTACGCTGCCAACTCCCTCTTAAGTGCTGCATGCTATGTTGCTAACACTGCCACTGCTAACAATGCATCTACACTGCAACTTAGCTGTTGAGAGAAACAACTGAAACTCACCCAAAACTGAACAAGTGTTTAGTGGATGCACCTCGGTGTTGAAGAATCTGATTGCTAATAGCTATTGCGTTGTCTCTCTGATGCTCTGTGCCACTGCTGCTCTTCACTACACCACTGTGCATTGCACTGCTGCTGCCTCTGCTTTGCACTTCTCCAGAAATGAACGCTGCTATCTAATGCATTGTCGTCTCCAACACTCCTCGACTCCATGTGAATACTCCATCTCGCTACTGCTGATCATGGGCTCCCGTAGCAAGGTATGATCCATGAGGTGGGCTCCTCAAGGATCCTGCCCAACTGAAGTTCAAGAACTACAACTCAATATCACCCCACTTCTTAGTAGGAGAAGCATGGGCACTCATGGCCACCTCATCCTCTTCGATTCTCGCGGCTGCAACTTTCGGGTCATGCTTCTCATCTTTGTCCTTCTTTTTCAGAGGACACTGAGATGCATAGTGGCCCATCTCGCCACATCTGAAGCACTTGACCTTTGAAGCATCACGCTTCGATGCAAGGGCTGCGTTCTCCTCTTCCTCCACGGATTTCGATCCGCTTCCACTGCTACCATCAAGTTTGCACTTCACGAGGTCTCTCCTTAGCTCTTCCTCCTAAAAAGTTGACAACCACTGCTCTCAGCTAGGTAACGCTGCCCGACCTTGTATGTATGGACAAACACTTGCCACTGCTTTATGACATTGTTAAGGGCCAACTGTTCCATGGTTTCAGCGGTAGGTGTAGCACCTACTGTCGACACCTGATCTCAAACCTCTTGAAACCACGTGAGGTATGAAGCCACGCACTCCCCTTTCTGCATCTGGATTGTACGGAGCTTCTGCTCCAAGTACAACTTTTGCTGCTCGGAAGATCCTTCATATAGGTCATGCAAAGCTACCCACATCTCTCTGGCAGTATTCTTTCCAACCACATTTGAGACGATGTGATCCTTGACACCATCAAGCAGCAACCTCTTCGCCTTCGCCATATCAGCCTTGTACTTCTTGGTTTGATATGGATCTGTAGGTATAGCTACCACATTCTCCACGAACGCCTTTCAGATCATGTTCATCCAGAAGAAACATGGCTCGTTCCTTCCAGATCATATAGTTGAAGGAGCCCTCCAACCGCTCTCGGACTTGATCACGAAGTTCGTGAGATGCCATCTCAGCCGAAAAACTATTGAATCTACTCCCTCTTTCTCCCTACTGCGCAATGCCTGGGAGGCTTACACACTCCGTGGTGTAGTTGTAAGTTCTACTGCTCCTCTACTGCTCAACAATTGAGAAATGCTGACTTCCTCGGCTAGGAAATCACTGAGGAAGAATTCCCCAAATATGTGCTCTTGACTCCTTCTGATGCTTTTTTGTGTAGCAACAGCTTTAGAAAACTGCGTCCCTCTGTCTACTGTGTGGAGGCTCTGCGCATCTCCCTCTGCCACACCAAGATCTCGAATCTGGGAGCCCTTTCTCTCTGTCGACTCACTTAGAGAGAGACTGCCACGAAAATATTAGCCCTCCTGGCTAGAATTGCACAATTGTTCAATGGATTCGTTCTGCTGCACTGTAGCAAAAACAACCTTCACTTCAAAAATTAGACCCGTCCTTCCCATTTCACATCAATCCTCTGATACCATGTGAAAATTCCTAGATCTCAATCAATCTAAGGAATCCTACTGCAACCATTCGGATTACTTCATCTATCACACAGTTATTTCTGAATACATTCATGAAACATTGAAGCAATCACTAAAGCAACCTACACTACAATAATTATGATTCTGAAACAAGGAAACTGAACAAGGAAATCATTCATGCATATGACACCTTTATTTTGGATTAATTCCTCGGAAGACCCAATGCGAGAAAACTGGTGCAACAAATTTGAGGGTTTTATTATTAAGCAGTAGCAATGTTTGAATACATCTGTGAATACCCCTAGGGTGATTCAGTTACAAAGAGAAATATTGGCAGAAGAAATTGTGAGGATTTACCTCACTCAATCACTGAATTTCTGGCTGATCCGGATGATGAAAACATTGCCCCGGAGAAGTTCTGCGTAGCCTCTGCACAGATCCAGCGCTGGAACTTCTAGCGACTGCGTCACCCCTTTCTAGGCTCAGTGTTATCCCTCAACCTGGTCATTTTGCCTCTGTGGACCTTGAGGAACAGGTTTCTGGTGCCACTTTCCGGAACCTGGCCTTCGAAACTGATCCACCAACAAAATTTCGAAAACTCTTCCTTGGCCTCTACGCTACTTCTGTGTGAGCCTATGCAGTCACTGTGTCAACCCTCTTCCTTCAGCGCTGACTTTGGTTAGGTCTCTTTTGTCTCTCTCTAACTGATGCTCCATCGGCTGAGAAAATATCTTCCTCCCCGGATACTATTTCTACCCCACTGCTCAGATCTCTAGCTTGAATTCCTCAACAAACCCTGCCCTAGAAATTTCAAACTCTTAGATCAATTCAGTGTCTCGGTGTGTTTTCCAAATGACCGTCAAGCCTTGCTTTATCGTCTTCTCGTTGACATATCAACGACCCATATTAGATGTCTAATCAACGATTAAGATTATAACATGACTTGATCCATGTCCTCTAGAAGATTCACACTTTGTTTTATTTAATACTCTTTAATTATTTAATTTCCCTAAGTTTAGACTTAGGCTCCCTATTAAAATAATTAATTTTCAAATAAAACAAAATCTGAGTGAAATTTCCACAAACGCTTTTTGGGTTCTTTGGGATACTAGTGTTTGAGCCTCTCCACCAAATTTGAGACTTAGAGCACTTTCCGATGCTACAAAAATCAACAGAATGGTCCCCTTATATGGTTTCCTTTGGCACAACCCTAACATACACCTTCAGGATCATCTTTGAAATTGGGCATACTTGTGACCACCTTCCTTGCTTCGGGAAGGGCTTTATAATGACGGTGTGTAGACCTCTGGTGCCATAGCTCGGATGAAGAGTTGTGTTACATGTCATGGCTCCCAACGAACTTCCTCCAACTTGATACAGTGTATCAACCCTGAAACCAAGAGTGAATGCTTCTTTGAAATTCGTCTTCCAAATGTGTACCTTTCCATCGATCAATGCCACCTTGAATCCTTTGTCTTCCATTGTCGATATAGACACTAGATTCTTCTTCAAGTCAGCATACAACACATCTTGCAAACAGAGGACTTGACCTTGATTTAGATGAAGGGTCATAGTCCCTGTCCCTTTCACGGGATAGGTGGCATTTTCTCTAAGGATAATTTCCAAATTAGTATCCTTTTCAATCAAATTAGAGAGGGCCTCTTATCCAAGGTGTCGGGAGGAGATGCAACAGAGGGAAGATATGAGAATATATTCATTTTTCTTGTTATCAACAACATTAGATTCATCATACATGGAGTTTCTTGACCTCTTGAAAGGTTGACCATTTCCATTTCGATCAGAGGGAGCCTTTCTCTTTCCTTTGTTGTTGAACCTGTTGTTCCTTTGATTTCCATTCCCCTGGAAGTTGTTATGGTTGTTGTAGTCGTCATCTCGTGGAGAGGCCCTTTTATTGGGACACTCTCTAGCATAGTGACCAAACTTGTTACAATTGTATCATCTACCTTTCCCCCCTTTGGGACCCGCTCTTCCTTGATTTCTTGAACCAACATTATTCCTCTTCTTTGCATGAGTGGTGAAGGCAGTAGGTTCACTTCCATTTCCATTTGAGGGATGGTCTCTCTCCATCATCCTTGTCTCCTCTTGGTCTCTCTCCATCATAATTCATCAAAATCAGGAATTATATTATTATTGAGAATAGTGGTATTGAATACATACCATGCCCGTGGAAGTCCTCCAAGAGCAATGAGAGTGAGCTCTCAGTTAGCTCTGGCCTCTCCAATAGCTAAGAGATCATTCTTGATTTTGGTGAGCCTCATGAAGTAGGATTGGATGTAGTCTCCCTTGTTCATCTTGATGTTCTTCAACTTGTTCTTCAAAAAGAGAATTTGATTAGCATTGCTAGCCCTGAACATGCTAACCAACTTATCATACATCTCTTTAGATGTGCTTAGCTCGAAGATATAAATAACCAAGTGCTTTTGAATAGAATCCCTAATGATCTTCTTCGCTTTGACCTCTCATTTCTTGTACTTTGTTTTAGTGGCAACCGGTGCATTTGATGGAGGCTCAGTGATCTTTCCCTGCACATAATCCATAAAATCTTGTTCCTCCAATGTCAGATCCAAGGACATTTTCCAAGCATGATAATCATACTTATCATTGAGCTTGTCATCAGATTTGAAGTATGATGAGGAAGCCATTGACCCTTGTCCTTGTCTAATCAACCTTCAGTGATTGCTCTTTTCACTCTTGCTTGGGCTTTGTCTTCACCTTAGCTTTGATACCATGTTAATTTTAGTTAACGATGGTATGATGGTATGTTCTATGCTTTAGAACAATTTACTTCAATATTTCTTGTTAGCCCAATTCATTTTTCCTATTTAGAAATCATGTTAACAGTAAATGTTGATAGAACATAAATAAATAACTAGAAGACAAGCCAAGACAAGAGAAACAACTATAAACTGGGCCTTATCCTCCTCCATTTGTGAGATGAAAAATTCGGTGTTCTCTGAGGCAAAATCAGCTCAGGTTTGTGGCTTGCATTGTTCTTTTTGTGGCTCACATTAGTCTCTTTGTGGCTTGCAATTCTCTGTAGCTCACATCATTTATTGTGTCTCACACTCTTTGTAGCTCGCATTGCATTCTCTTCATTGTGGCATTTGTGGCATGCTTTGTATTATCTGAGGCTCACATTGTATTCTCTGTGATCTGCCTCTCGGAGGCTCACATTGTGTTCTCTGTGGCTTGCTTCAATATATTTCTGGCTCTCATTCTATCTATGGCTTGCTTGGTAATTTCTGAGGCTTGCATTATTCTCTGTGGATCGAATTTTTTGAGGTTCACATTATTTTCTATCACCCACATTTTTTCAGTGGCTTGCACTTGTTTCTTTATGGCTTGCAATTGTCAGTGCCTCTCATTTGATTCTCCATGGCTTGCTTTCTCTCTATGTGTTGTATGGTTATGTTTAGTAATATACGCTGGCAGTGATCTTGTATGCATATGTCAAAGAAGTATAGCAGTGTTGTTTGGGTTACATGCCACTGATGTCTGGACAGTATAGCAATGCTGTTTTTAGCATATGCTAGCGATAGGTGACAATAACCTTTGATATGACAATAACCTTGTATGGCAATGATCCTTGATATGGCAGTAACCTAGTATGACAACCTTGACATAACTTAATGATCTTTGATATGGCAGTAACCTTGACATAACACAGTGATCTTTGATATGGCAGTAACCTAGCATGACAATAACCTTAACATAACACAGATTTAGAGAAACCCTAGGAGTGGGTATGAGAAGCCCATGACAGATTCAGAGAAACCCTAGGAGTGGGTATGATGTAGATTCAATGGTCATCATACACTTTGATAGCTGAGCTTGCCTGTTGATGAAGGAGATCAAGGATCTGAAAATGAGAATAAAGGTGGAGCTCAAGAGGAAGCATTTTTTCCAAAGACAACTTTGTCATATGATTGATGAACAACGATGCCTCATGGCCAAAAGGAGGCAGGATCAAGAGGGAGTTGGTAACTTCCTATAATTCTCATTAAAGATAAGTACTTTCAAGGCTCATGTTACTTCTTTGTGACACTGCTCTTGGTTAGATTTATCGTTTTAAACTATTGTTTATTCTTTCTGCATGAGTATTTGAATGCTTCTTTCACTAACCTCTTGGATGAGGATGTGATCAAGGAAAGAAAATCTCGATGATCATCAAGATGAAGAGTAATGCAGGAAGAGTTAGCTCCAAGAGGGAGTTGGTGCAAGAAAATGTAGGAGCATCTCCCAAATCTAGAGAAGTAAGGTAGTCTTGCCTTATTATGGGGTACACTTTCATTATGTTTATTTACTTTTCTATTATTGCTCTTGCTCTTGTTCTAGGGTCTACAGGTACATCAAATGGATGTAAGGACCAAATCTTCAATGTTGAGATTGAGGAGGATGTAAAGCCTTCCCATGATTAGAGTGGCAATGTACAAGAGCCGAAACCTTAGAGGAAGGATTGCAGTCTCCCAAGTTAATGATTATTGTTGACCCTACCGCCCGTCACGCACACCTAATAGTTAGTGAGAAAAGCCTTAAACCCCACAAGGTGTGGTTGGTGGCAAGGAACTCGAGAAGGGGCTGTCGCATTAATCCCAACTCTCTCTGTTTAAACTATCTCTTAGGTTAGCTATGGGGGGTGGTCCCTAATGAAAAACTATATGATATGAGTCTCTAGGAGAAAGGTTAAAGTGAAATGGATTACCTTTTAAGATTACAAGCAAATATGATGTGAACAATATGAAATGAAATAACCATTAACCATCAACACATGAGATAAGCATAAACATATGAAAAACTAGTTTTTTTTAAAGTATTGCTCAAGAAATGAAAGATATTTGCTTAAAATAGATGAAATGCTTTCAAATGGAAAGCATAAGTAATCCTGAAAATGAAACAAGAAAATGTTAGCACAATGCAAGATATAAGAATGTTTTCAACATATAAGTATATCTTGCAAAAAGAAAAATAATTAGTGTTCTACTTGCAAAGTGTACATAAAAAAAATGCTTGCCACAACAAAGTATTCAATTTCAACAATGACAAGAGGAATAAACAATTGTAAATAAAACCATGAGGTGTATGAGCATGAGATGCAATTACACTAGATTTGGATGCAATTAATTTTGGATACTTTAAATCTAAAATGCCTAATCTAGGTGAGAAGTCCTCCTCTTGAGCTGTTTTACCAAGGGGTAAAAATTGGGGTGACTGTAAGAAAGAGGGCGAGGACATGAGGGTGTCATTAACTATACCTGCCCCCTGAGTCTTACGAGTCAGCTTGTGCCTTCTTTCCTACAAGGGGACAAACCACCTTCATCACTGCATAGTGACACACTTTTATCTTACTTCGTACAAAATGGAAGAACTTTCCAAGAAAACATTTTTTCCCTATAATTTCTATCAAGCTTGGAGGTTAATTTTAAATGTGCAACTAAGTTAATATGCCTACTATGACATGCAAGTTAATTTTGCAAGTAAAGATAGTGTTCCCAAAATGTGAAGTGTTGCAAGATGTCTCAAGGAAATATATTCATTCATAAATATAGGAAATGGAATACTTGCATAAACCAATGAACTGGAAACTAAATGATGTTAGAATATGGTTGCAAATTAAGTGTTTAAATTAGCAAATTAACATGATACATTGAACAATATTTAGCATGTAAATAAAACTATGAAGTAGGAGCATAAAAAGAAAGAATATATGAGCAAGAGAACAAGTTATAGCAGCTACAAAAAAAATAAATTATATTAGCTGCAAAATCAGATTAAAAATTGCTCCCAAAAGACAAGACAAAGTGAGAAAATGAATTGCTCAAATTAACCAAAGTGAGAGCGTGAAATTTTAGATCTATGACGTGGAAATGAAGACAAATTTGTAGAAAATTAAATCAACTCGAACCAAAAAAGTTAGATCACACACATGTAGAGATCCTTTCCCAAAAGAGAGTGGGATGCCAAGAGGATGATCCTCAAGCTCCTTCAAATTTTTTTGTTATTTTATTAGAATGGAGAAGCCCTCTAATGAAAATAGGACTTGGATCTTTGAGGGGAGTTTACAAAGGAGCTCAAAGAACAATCATTTCCCCTCAAATAAACTAAATACAAAGGAAGAACAATTACAAAATCTTCCAACAAAGGACAATGACAAGTCCCCAAATGGAGTACTTTGCTTAAAAATTGTTCCCAAAAGACAAGATAAAATGAGAAAATGAATTTCTCAAATTAACCAAAGTGAGAGCGTGAAATGCTAGATCTATGACATGTGAAAATGAAGACAAATTTGTAGAAAATTAAATCAACTTGAACCAAAAAAGTCAGATCACACACATGCAGAGATCCTTTCCCAAGAGAGAGTGGGATGCCAAGAGGATGATCCTCAAGCTCTTTCAATTTTTTTATTTTATTTTATTTTATTAGAATGGAGAAGCCCTCTAATGAAAATAGTACTTGGATCTTTGAGGGGAGTTTACAAAGGAGCTCAAAGAACAATCATTCCTCCTCAAATAAACTAACTACAAAGGAAGAACAATTACAAAATCTTCCAACAAAGGACAATGACAAGTCCTCAAATGGAGTGCTTTGCTTAAAAATTGCTCCCAAAAGACAAGACAAAGTGAGAAAATGAATTGCTCAAATTAACCAAAGTGAGAGCGTGAAATGTTAGATCCATGACATGTGAAAATGAAGACAAATTTGTAGAAAATTAAATCAACTTGAACCAAAAAAGTCAGATCACACACATGCAGAGATCCTTTCCCAAGAGAGAGTGGGATGCCAAGAGGATGATCCTCAAGCTCCTTCAATTTTTTTGTTATTTTATTAGAATGGAGAAGCCCTCTAATGAAAATAGTACTTGGATCTTTGAGGGGAGTTTACAAAGGAGCTCAAAGAACAATCATTCCTCTTCAAATAAACTAAATACAAAGGAAGAACAATTAAAAAATCTTCCAACAAAGGACAATTACAAGTCCCCAAATGGAGTACTTTGCTTTCCTCCAAATATGTGATTTCTCAACCAATGGGTTCTCAAAAGGAAGCTCCTTGCAAATGGAAGATGAGATGAAAAGAAATAGTTTGTGAGAGAAGAATTTGGACAAGGGAGGTTCCAATGATATGCTCTTGATCTTCAAACAATGTTCCTCAAAATGAAATGCTAAGTTTTTCCAAGAGCTCTCAAAAGCTAGATGAAGCAACTAAAGCACATAACATTGATCAAGAAATATTTAGATTTTAGATTTTTGTGATTTTAGTAAGCCAATGTAAGGAAAACTCTATCTTTCGATTTCTTTTGATGAGATCTTTGAGAACAATTTGATTGGGTCTTTCTACTCTTGCTCTTAAGAGTGAGTTTGTCTATATGAAGAGTTACCCCACGCCCAAATAATCTATCAACCAATCATTAAATTTCTACACACTTTGAAGAGAAGCAGACTTTGCAAGAGATTATTGTTACTGGAGAGGCAACACTCCTTCCTATAGTATTTCTCTAATCCAAAAATTATGCAAGGTAGCTTATATACATTAATCCAAAAAATGGCAAAGTGAGAGCTCATACAATCTAGAGTCCATATAAAAAATGAAGCATAGAAGTTGAAATATTATCACCTCAATCATAGAAGGAGAACGCCAACAAGATAGTACCCCAAAGTCTTTTATTATAGCATATGAAAGTGAAATTTATTATAGCATATGAAAGTGAATACAAAATATAGTAGTCTCTCCAAGCACAATAACTCATTTCAAGATAAAATATGAGAGCCCAACACTCAATTATATAAGAGAATAGGAGCAAATCCCAATGTAGAGTGCAAGTGACAAGTGGAGAGAGGGAGGAGATCACAAGGCAAAATTGAATTTGTTGATAGGAGCTCCAAATGCTAAGTGTAGAAGCCAAATTTTCTCATGCCCTTGTGCCAAATTAGAATTCTTCATTTGGGTTGCCAAGTGTGAAACATAGGAGCTTAAAAAGGAACATATTCTCCAACAAATCTTCAACCATAGTCATGTGAAGACACCACTGTACATCGAACTCAAGTCTACCCTCCCTTTCAGCGTTGGACTGTTGTAGAAGCTGCCAACATGAAGGGTGAAGTAGCTTCTACAACAATCCAACAGAGAGAGAGAGGGTAGACTTGAGTTTGATGTATAGTGGTGTCTTCACATGACTATGGTTGAAAATTTGTTGGAGAATATGCTCATTTTTCAGCTCCTATTCTTTACACTTGGTAGCCCAAATGAAGAATTCGAATTTGACACATCGGCATGAGGAAATTTGGCTTCTACACTTTGGCATTTGGAGCTCCTATCAACAAATTCGAATTTGCCTTGTGGTCTCCTCCCTCTCTCCACTTGTCACTTGCACACTACATTGGGATTTGCTCCTATTCTCTTATATAATTGAGTTTTGGGCTCTCATATTGTATCTTGGAATGAACTATTGTGCTTGGAGAGACTCTACTACATTTTGTATTCACTTTCATATGCTATAATAAAAGACTTTGGGGTACTATCTTGTTGGTGTTTTCCTTCTATGTTGAGGTTATATTATTTCAACTTCTATGTTTTATTTTCTACAGAGATTCTAGATTGTATTAGCTCTCATTTTGCCATTTTTTGGATTAATGTATGTAAGTAGCCTTGCATAGTTTTTGGGTTAGAGAAATACTCTAGGAAGAGGAGCACTAGAAGATTCTCGGTTGAATCTCTAGCTTTCTCCTCCATTGTACAATCTAATCCCTTTATGAGTGCTAACGTCTTTTCAAAGTGTGTAGTAATGTAATGATTGCTTGAAGGATTGCTTGGACGCGGGGTAACTCTTCATATAGACGAACTCACTCTTGAGAGCAAGAGTAGAATGAACCAATCAAATTGTTCTCAAAGATCTCATCAAAAGAAATCGAAAGAGAGAGTTTTTCTTACATTGGCTTGCTAAGATTACAAATTCAAATTAAAAAAACTTTTATTGATCAATGCTACGTGCCTTAATTTATTTCATCTAGCTTTTGGGAGCTTGTGGAAGGACTTAGCCTTTCCTTGCTCGTGCAAGATAGACCTTCTCTTGTTGCATGCATTTGTTCTACAATGTGCATTACTATTTTGAAAATAATCATGAAATTTACTTGTTTTTCTCTCTTTCCTTGTGTAGATTTCTAGGAGGATTGGAGAGCTCCATTTTTAGAGGATTGTTTGAAGATCAAAGCACATTGTTGGAGCCTTCTTGTCCAATCTTTTCTCTTACAAACCATTTCCTTTCTCTCATCTTCCATTGCAAGGAGTTTTCTCTTGAAGACCCATTGGTTGAGAAATTATTCACCTTGAGGGAAAAAAAAGTACCCTGCTTGGGGCTTCCTATTGTACCTTGCTACAATCATTTGTAATTCTTCTTCCATTTGCAATTAGTTTATTTGAGGAGTAATTGCTCTTTGATCTTTTTGTAAACTCCCCTCAAAGATCCAAATCCTCGTTTCATTAGAGGGTTGCTTCATTTTAATAAAATAAAAAAGTTTCTTCAAGGGAGCTTGAGGATTATCCTCCTGGCATCCTGCCCTTCTCTTTGAATATGATCCTTTGCATGTGTTTGATCTGATTTTTTTTGCTTAATTATATTTAATTTTCTGCAATTTAATTTTCATTTCTCTCATGCCATAGATCTAACAGTCTCACATATCTAATTGGGCTACTTTTGCAACTCAATTTCTCATTTCACAGTCTCTTTGGAGCATTTAGATATCTAATTTTGCAGCTGATATAATTCATAATTTACAACTAATATAACTTAATTTATGGCTAATATATGTTTTCCCTCAAGCGCTTATTTTATATTCATGATCGTTCTACATGCTAATGTTGCTTCATATTCCGTAATAGCTTGTTGAGCTTGACATCTAATTTACAGTCATTTTTAACATCATTGAAGTTCTATTTTATTGTTTATGCAAGTACTTTATTTCCTAAGTTGTGAATGGGTAATATTTTCTTAAATTGTTTTTGAAGAACTTCACATTTAAGACACTATTTTTCTACTTGCAAAACTCTCACTTGCATATCATATTATACATTCTAATTTAGTTGCATATTTAAAATTAACGTCCAAGCATAAGCTTGGTTGATAGAAATTATAGGAAAAAGACTTTCTTGTAAAGTTCTTCCAATTGGTACGAAGTAAGATAAAGGCGTGTGACCCTACAGTTATGAAGGTGGCTTGTTCCCTTGTAGGAACGAAGGCACACGCTGGCTAGTAAGACTCAGGGGACAAATATCGTTAATGACACCATCGTGTCCTCGCCCTCTCTTTCTTACAGTCACCCCAATTTTTACCCTTTGGTAAGAGCTCAAAAGGAAGATCTCTCACCTAGAGTAGGCATTTATATTAAAAGTAACCAAGATTAATTGCATCCAAATATAGTGTAATTGCATCTCATGCTAATACACCTCATGGTTTTACTTGCAATTGTTTATTCTATTTGTCATTGTTGAAATTGAATACTTTGTTGTGGCAAGCATTATTTTATCTACATTTTGCAAGTAGAACACTAAGCTTTTCCTTTTTGCAAGATATCCTTAAAGCATCCTTATATCTTGTATTGTGTTAACATTTTCTTGGTTCATTTTCAGGATTACTTATGCTTTCCATTTGAAAGCATTTAATCTATTTTAATCAAATATATTTCATTTCTTGAACAATAATTTAGAAGGCACTGGTTTTTCATACGCTTATGCTTATCTCATGTGTTGATGGTTAATGGTTATTTCATTTCATTTGATCACATCATATTTGCTTGTAATCGTAAGAGGTAATCCATCTCACTTTAACAATTCTCCTAGAACTTCACATTTCTAGCTTAGGTTTCCTTTAGGGACCACCCCCCATAGCTAACCTAGGAGATAACTTAAATGGAGAGAGTTAGGATTAGTGCAACAACTCCTTCTCTGAGTTCCTTGCCACCAACCACACCTTGTGGGGTTGAAGGCTTTTCTCACTAACTAATAGGTAGGTGTAGGCAACAAGTGATAAAAATTATGATTGAAGAGGCTTCCTATTCAAAGGGAGTAGATTGTCAGGGTGAATGCAACAATATGATGAAATGATAAGAGACATATGTCCTTCATGCAAGGACCATTCTAGATGACAAGATGCAGAAGTGTTAGATGCTTCCACAACACTAAGTTCAACAGTGATAAGGAACATGCTCTCAGAGGGAGAAGACTGTGATAAGATCCTAGCACCTGTTGCCAAATGTACTATTATTAGTTGTATGTGAAGTTGGCTTCCTCCTGATGTACTTAAGGAAGAAACGTACTTGGATCTACCTCAGGTCTTTAAGACACATGAAAGAGACTCATGATTGCTGATTTAAGAAAGCCACATATGGTCTCAAGCAAGTTCCCTGGACTTGGCATGTTTGGAATGATGGACATCTGATGCAGACTCTAACCAATCTTCATGATTGAAGTGCTAGAAGGAGTTGACCTTTGAGCCCCGATGTTCAATTGCTTGAGATTAGAAATGTAACAGAGAGATGATAACTTCCTTGCTAAGGGAAATATACAGTTAGAGACTTTGTCATGATAAATATCATTGAAGCAATTGAGTGAGACTCCTCTTCAGATTCAGATTTGATGGATCCTATGATGAGCTGGCAGTCAAATGGATCCTTGCTTTGCATCGTGTACTCTGAGCCAGATAGAGCCCAGACATGTATATTGGGTCGCTACCAAACATGTGCTTAGATATCTACATGAAACTATTAATCATGGACTGAGATACACTATTGGACTTCATGGATACACTGATGTTGTCAGAGGCTGAAAATGTTGTTGACAAGAAAAGCACATTTGGGTGCTGCTTTAGCTTAGGGTTTGCCATGATATCTTGAGTGAGCAGGAAGCAAAAGTCTGTTGCCCTTAGCACAATTGAGGCTGAGTGCATTACTGCTAGCATGACTAACTTTGAGGTAGTAGGGATGAGGAATCTCTTTGGAGAGTTGTTTGAGCAGGTACCGGATACCACTGTGATATAATGTGACAATAAGAGTGGGATCTGAATTTCAAAGAATCCTGTTCCACGACAAGTCTAGGCACATTAAGATCATATATCACTATATCCGTGATATGGTGTAGAGAGGAGTAGTAAGGCTCCATCACTCCTAATGAGGCTCTAACACAGAGGGAGCAATGAGGCTCTAACACAGAGGAAGCAATGAGGTTTCGACAATGATTTCTTGTGGAAGGGAAGTTCTTTGTCTTCTGAGAGTAGCCTAGAGTTGTGGAGAAAGTATCCCTTCTGGGAAGGGATCCTGGTTGATCAGGATCACTGAGCTCTGAGAGTTCTTGGGGTTGAGGGAGCTCTAGACAATAGGATGTGTTTGATCCTTACCAGAAATGGTAAGTGGTATCTATCCTATTGTCAAAGCAGGGTGCATGTGATCCTTGTCACCCGTGGCAAGTGTGTATCTCCCCCTGTTGTCAAGTCTAGGACTTGATCGAGTATACCCCAATATGCATCCTACCCACAAGCTGGGCTTGTTGGGATTGCCACTTATCTGGCTTATGAGTGAGGAGACTAAGGTTGGAAGATCCTTACCTATGGTGGACACATCTAGTAAATTGATCTCCCTAAGTCCAGGATGCATGGTGTTTAAACCACTTGATCACTAAGGATCAAGTTTGGTGACCTAGGGTTGGAAGATCTGTATCACTTATGACAAGTCAATCTCCCCTATTGTCGAAGATATAGGGTTCAAAGATCTTTACCCTGGTGGTAAATTGATCTCCCGTATTATCTGGATGAATTTTTGATCAACCGGTTGGACACAAGGTTGGAAGATCCTTATAATTTTTGATAAGTTTTGGTCTCCCCTTTTGTCTTTGATATAGGGTTGGAAGATCATTACCCTAGTGGTGAATTGATCTCCCCTATGATGGTTATTCTTCTCTAGATTAGGACATCATTGTTCAGCTGAGATGGTTATGTATCTTGACTTGGAAACCTGTGAGGTTCGGAGAATCTTTACCCTTGTGGTAAATTGATCTCCCCTACCATCGGCTGTGGATTATTCTTCTTCTATGAGACAAGATGAGACATGATGCAGTGATGATGAGTCATCCGAGATGAGACTTATGATGCAGATGGAGATTCCTCACTAAGAGGGAGTATTGAAATTTGGGGTAGCTATGGGACGAATTTTCCCACAGAAACCCAACAACCCCAAGGAAATCCCATCTTGCCCCAAAGAAGAATTCAAATTGGACAAAATAAAATATTATTTTTAATGTGTTTGACACTTCTCATATTATTATATGATTTGGACTAGCAATCATTAAGACATGTGGTGAAATTTATTTGAATATTATTAAAAGTGAAAATTAATAAGCCCCTCTTCAAATCGAACTCATATATGGTTAAGTCGGTATGCCCTAAAGGACGCAATCATTTGCACATAGAAACAACTATAAATTGGGCCTTATCCTCCTCCATTTGTGAGATGAAAAATTTGGTGTTCTCCGAGGCAGATCAACTCGGATCTGTGGCTCGCATTAGTCATTCTGTGGCTCACATTAGTCTCTCTGTGCCTCGCATGACAGTGGCTCACAATTCTCTGTAGCTCGCGTCGTGTACAATGGCTCCCACTCTTTGTAGCCCACATTGCATTATCTTCAATGTGGCACACATTCTATTTATTTCATGCTTTATATTATCTGAGGCTCACATTATATCTAAGGACCGCATTGTATTCTTTGTGATCCTTATCTTCGAGGATCGCATTGTGTTCTCTGTGGCTCGCTTCAATATATCTGCGGTTCTTATTCTGTTTGTGGCTCGCTTGGTAATTTCTGAGGCTCACATTATTCTCCGTGGATCGAATTGTCTAAGGTTCACACGATTTTCTATGGCCCACATTTTTTCAGTGGCTCGCACTTGTTTCTCTATGGCTTGCAATTTTCAGTGGCTCTCATTTGATTCTCTGTTGCTCGCTTATCTCTCTATGTGTTGTATGGTTATGTTTAGTAATATATGCTGGCAGTGATCTTGTATGCAAATGTCAGAGAAGTATAGCAGTGTTGTTTGGGTTGCATGCCACTGATGTCTGGACAGTATAGCAATGCTGTTTTTAGCATATGCTAGCGATGGGTGACAATAACTTTTGATATGACAGTAACCTTGTATGGCAATGATCCTTGATATGGCAGTAACCTAGTATGACAACCTTGACATAACTCAATGATGTTTGATATGGCAGTAACCTTGACATAACACAGTGATCTTTGATATGTCAGTAACCTAGCATGACAATAACCTTAACATAACACAGTGATATTTGATATGGCAGTAACCTTGACATAACACAATGATCTTTTTTATGGCAGTAATCTTGACATAACACGATCTTTGATATGGCAGTAACCTAGTATGACAGTAACCTTGACATAACACAATGATCTTTGATATAGCAGTAACCTTGGCATATATATATATATATATATATATATATATATATATGTGCGATAGTGACTTGGAGGCATGACAATGATATATATGACAGTGATTTGGAGGCATGCCAGTGAACTTATATGGTAGTGATAATATACTCTTGATGACAGTGATAACAATATGTCTACCTTTGATATGGGAGTAACCATGTATGACTATAACAGTGACTTTGATGAAAGACAGTGACAGTGAAGTTGATATGGCAGTGACAATATGATGTATGGCAGTCTATCTGTGATGTATGGCTTGTCTCTATGACAATGACTTGACAAAGAAATATGTTACTTGGAGATCTACCTCCCTATACTTGTCTGCTGTCAGGTTTGGCCTAGGAGGCCTAATGTATTAGATGTTGAAAGATGTGTCTCATATTTATTGTACTTTGTATCTTAGCTGAATATATTGATGAATATCTAAGAAGAAGAATTTGGTTGGATTTTCCCCCTTGTGTGTTTTTTCCATGGTCTCTGACCTAAATCTTGGTGTCTCTATTCAAGTGTATGCTTTTCTTCTATTATTCCTTATTGTTCCACTGCATTGTTGATGCTATTGTTCTCTTTACATAATTGCTAATGATGAAATGATGTTATGGGGTGAATGTAATGTGAAAATGTTGAAAAAGTTTAAATTTTGCAATTATCTACAACAAAGAACAATCTGGCCCTAAAATTAACAATGACCCTAGTAAAGGTGTACCCATCAGTGAAACAAAATATTGACTTGACATGTTAAGCTTTTTCTATCTTATTTTACTGCTTAGAGGGTGATATTGATGATGAAGATCCCAATAAAGGCAATTGTTTTGATGATATGTAGTTATTTGTTGTAGCATGATTTTTTTGGATGCTAGAGGCCATCTAGAGCTTGTTTGGTGGTGTATTTTTGGTTCAAAGATGGATTGCACTCGGTGTTATTTTGGTTATATGCCTCCTTACATGGTATCTAAATTAGAACTTTGCATATTTGAGTATAGATGGTTTGCATTCATATGGATGCACATGAATATATATATGTTTTTCTTTAAAATTGAATATTTTATATATATTTTTGGTCCTATTTTTTTACCTTTTTCGGTCTCGTTCTGGTTGGTTCTCAGTTTGGGGGGGTTTATTGGTGCGGTCAATGGTTTAGTTGTGATAACATTGGAGCCTTCGCTTGCACCTCATACTTCATCAACTTTATGAAAGTATTGTGGCTAAGTAGCCCTTGCTTGCATTTTCCTCGTTAAAAGGGTTGAATTGTAGCCTTTGGATGACTTCTTCTAATTTATCCTTAACTATCTTGTGGCATTCTAGTGGATGGAAGTGATTTTCCAGCTCTATGCACACAAAAAGAAGTTGCTTGCACAATGGCATCTTTCCTATAGGTAATTCAACCATTAACCCCCCTAGCTAGGGTAAGAGATTGCAAATTCTTATGATTCTTTTTATGGGACACATTTGAAAGGAATAAAGTCTTATGCATTTGTATTTTCCAGCCCCCGTGAGAGCAAAACATAGATAGGTTGGTGGTTTGAAAGAGTGACCTCTCTGGACACCTAGTCAAGATTTCCTCCATTGCTTTTTCTTGTTAAAGGGGTTGAACTATAGCCTTTAGATGACTTGTTCTGATTTGCTTTTTCCATGTACTTGTTCTGATTTGTTCTTAACTGTCTTCTGGCATTTCTGGTGGATGGAAGTGATTTACCACCCATATGCTCACAGAAAGTTGTTCGCATGATAGTGTCTTCCTACCAAGAAATTGAACTATGTTCCCTCTAGCTTGGGTAAAAGAATTTAATTCCCTATGGTTCTTCAAATGGGACACATTTGAAAGGAAACAAATCTTAAGTATTTGCATTTTTTTGCCACTCATGAGAGTGAAAAATATATAGGCTGGTGGTTTGAAAAAGTGACCTCTCGCAAGACCTTGAGAAGGCTTCCCCCTTTGCAGTTGAAAAAGGTATTTTGGTCAGAAAGCATGGCTCTTTCCAACCTCTTTGTGACTCTTTTGTCATCGTTTCATTAATCAGACATTGTAAACCATAGCTCAAAAGACTCCTTTATTCAAAGTTTATTTTGGTTGTAAAGACCAAGTATTGCTTTGAGAGCATTGTAGGCAAAACTTTTGTGGAAATTTCATGCACTTGGCCAATTAATGCAAACCTGAAATTTCACCTTCTTCCTAGAAGGTTTTGTTGGAAAGTGTAACTAGGTTCAGTCTTCATAATGACTAGTAATTATGAATTTATGTAATGAAGAAGACAGATAATAAAATGTAAATGCTTGCCTCACGGGTTTCAAACTTTCATGAGCAAGGAGTTTTTATTATAGGTCAAAGACTTCTTCTTGATGTCTTTTAGGGTCTGTCATATTTTCATAAATATATATAAGTCAGAGTCATGTATATGAAGTGTTGTTACACTTATGACTGATGTAAATGTATGTCTCCTAATGACTGATGTAAATGTATGTCTCCTAATCTTGTCAAAGCACTCCTTGAAGATGGCTTAGAAGATGCTCGAAATATCCCTTGAGAAGTCGGCCTCATAACAGATGATAATGTTGGCTCATGAATAGTCACAACTATTCATAGGATATGTCGGCTGATATACAGGAACAAACAACTATATATACCCTAGTAGACTTCACAAAAATCAGAGAAGAACAGTTCGTACATCTTTGAAGAATTCGGATCAAGTTCTGTGAATATAGTGCGAGATAAGGACTGCAATGGAGTGCGAGGAAAGGAGAAAAGACAGAGATAATCTCAGCAAGAAGTAACTCTATGTTTGGGTCAAATAAAGGAGTAGCATTTCTGTGTTAGGGTCTCACATATCTCAGGAATAGCCGAGGCTACCTCAGCATGGAAGGAATCTGCTATACAGTGCGAAGGTAAGGCAGTATGTAAGGAAGGCCGTGGACAGTTCTTAGGAAGAGACTACTCAATGAAGAAGAATAATCATATCTGTTCTATACCTCGCTAATCTCAGAAAGGAAGAAGGGTATATACAGCGTGAAGAAAGTCTACAGTAGCTCTTGGTATATGGCATCAAGGGTGCAGAAGGGTAAGGTGAGAAGAAGTTTCTAGAAGGCTAAAGGAAGTGCAGAAAAGAAGATCTCTGTATCAGGATAGGAACTGAGCTTTCCTAATGGTGCAAAGCAGTGCAGAAAAGATGATCTCTCTATAAGGATAGGAACCGAGCTTTCCTAACACTGGTGCGAAGCAGTGCAGAAAAGAAGATCAGCATAAGAAGCCTAGTGGAGGAGTGACAAGGTCTTGGAGGCATACTGAAATCAAGGGTCTAGGTCATGGTCATGGTACTTGTCAACTGAAAGTCTATAAGAAGAATTACTTGCGGGTTCTTGGAGAGGTTTTGGCCTTGGCTTGAAGAGACTAAACTTTGTGTCTCTTGTGTTTTGATAATGGACTTGATGAAAAACATAATAAGCTAATAAAGAGAAGATCTAAGTAAGAGAAATTAGTTCACAAGTCATTATCAAGTAGAGAATTGAATTAAACAATGCCCTACCAAATTCTCAACAGGTTTCCCTGAGCTTAGCCCTAGAATTTTCAGCCTTTAGGACTGCTATAAATTACATTATAAAACAGCAGCAGAAAGATCACAATAGTTCACTTCAAACAGACCCAAATTTCCTGGCAATTCAAGGAGAAAAGATACCAAACAGAGAGGTAAGTTTCAGCCCATTCTAGGGCAACTTATCAGCCAATACTCAGATCTGAAAATGCACTTTTACAGCATTAATATAACAGTAGTAAAGACTGCTAGATGTCAAAATACTTAACAATTTTCCCTTTCACTTATATCCAATCAGTAAGACATAAATGGATGTAAATAGCAGAGCACAAACAACATATATAGCTGAAATTCAAATATGAAAATGACACAGAGTGACAGCTGAAAACTTCATATATAAGCTCAAGATATAGCTTAGCTTTCTCTCAAGGCTAGCACCAAGCATTGAGCCATCCAAGAATCCCTAGTTGGGTAAATCACGAAACCATAGCTCAACCTAGATGGTTCGATTGCAAATCTCTCCAACACAACCTCCTGGCCAACACAGCCTCCTCTTTTGTTCTTCTTTACAAATGCACCCTTGGGTTTTCTCTCAAGAGTCAAAACACTAATCTCCAATCTCCAAGGGATAAACGCTGATCCAAAAACTTTAAAATGCTCCAAGAAACTCCAAGAAGCCTTAGTGCCTCGCAAGAGAGAGAGAGAGCACATATACAAATACATGGTATTAGAGCAAAAGACGAGTAACAAAAGAGGAGGTTTTGCAATGGAGCGAAGGTCCGACAATGATGCAACATCAACTTGGAAGAGTTCACGCAGTCCTCTAGAACACATGGAGGAACAGAGGGGTCATGACTTTTTAGTTCTGGCATCCAAACTAGAAGAGGAATTTGCTTGTGTCAAGCATGGCCTCTCCATAGATCTGGTATATTGACAGTGGAGCATCTACTCACATAACGGGAGTTTGAGAATGCTTATTGAGCTACCAGGAGGAGCAGATGAATTTTCAAATCACTATGGGAAACAAGGCAAAATGTACCCCTGTTGGAAGAGGCACCATAATATTTCAAACAGAAGCTGGCAACAAGCTTCAGGCCACCAACATACTGCATGTACCGGGATTAGGGATGAACTTGCTCTCAGTGTCTCAACTTCAGAACAAGGGTTATGATGTATATTTTATTGGGAACAAAATTAATGTCAAACACCCAAGTTGGAAAAAGAAGGCACAAATTGGAGTCAGGAGCCATAAACTGTACAAGTTACAGCTTGAGTTCCCAATGGCACTGATGGGCAGTACTGATGAAAGAGATTTGAATGAATTATGGCATAAAAGAATGGGGCATCTACATCATGGAGCCTTGAGAATTCTCAAGAAGTCTGTCATGGGAGCTCAAGAACTTAGCACCAAGCGAGATGATGTCTGTAGAGGGTGCGTATTCGGGAAGTATGCCAAGGCAACATATTCGAAAAGCACCTATAGGGCCAAGAGTGTGTTGGGATTGATACACTTAGACATCTGCGGACCAATGTCCATGATTGCTCTCAGTGGTGCAAAGTATTTTGTCGCCTTTATCGATGACCATTCCAGAAAGACATGGATCTACTTTTTGAAGACCAAAGATGAGATCTTTGAGTGATTCAAAGAATTTAAGGCTCTAGTGGAGAATCTAACTGGAAAGCGGATCAAGACATTGCGATCAGACAATGGTGGAGAGTACATTGACAAGGACTTCACAAGGTTCTGCGCAAAGGGAGGCATCAAGAGAGAAGGGACTACTCCATATAATCCAAAGCAGAATGGGGTCGCAGAGAGGAAGAACAGGACTATTATGGAAGCTACGAGGGCAATGTTCTATGATCAAGACATGCCCAAATTTCTGTGGGCTGAAGCTTGTAATATAGTTGTGTATGTGCAGAACAGGGTTCCTCATAATACATTGGGTAAGGTTACTCCTGAGAGTGTGTTCACTGGCAACAAGCCTGAAGTGAGCCACTTTAGGATATTTGACAGTACAACGTATTGCCATGTACCCGATGAGAAGAGGAAGAAGTTGGATTAGATTGCTGAAAAAGGTTACCTTGTGGGATATAGAGAGAATGCAAAGGCTTACTGCATCTATATTCCCGAGAGTAGGAAGATAGTAGTAAGACGGGATGTGAAGTTCATGGAGGAGAGAGGCTTCAAGAAGTCCCGAGAAATGTCTTCAGCGACGCAGTTTGAGGAGGATTCGTTGGTCCAGCCACAACGACCTACGGATGATGGCTCTAATGCCTCTCCAAGGCACAAGGATCCTAAGGAAAGCTTTTCCGAGGATTGCAAGAAGGAAAGCAGGTGAATCTACCCACCACTAGTGGAAGGACGAGTAGAGAACTACAACAGGCTCTGAGGGATGCAGAGGAGTTTGTTGGAGCTCCTAGAAATGAGAAGAGGGAACGTAGGCAGCCAGACAGGTACCAAGCATTGGTAGCACAGGTTGGAGAACCCTCTAGTTTTCAGGAGGTAGCTCAACATTAGGTATGGGTAGATGCTATGGTGGAGGAGTACAACTCCATCATGACTAATGATGTCTGGGAAGTAGTTCCTAGACCTCCAAATAGGTCGGTTGTAGGTTCAAGATGGATCTACAAGATTAAATATGTTGCAAATGGCAGCATAGAGAAATTCAAAGCCAGATTTGTGGCCAAGGGGTACACACGGAAGGAAGGGATCGACTATGAAGAAATCTTTGCCCCTGTAGCTCGATATACTTCAATCAGATCTGCCATCTCCCTTGCAACGCAGATGGGATGGGAAATTCACCAGATGGATGTCAAGATTGCATTCTTGAATGGGGTGATAGAAGAGGAAGTGTACATAGAACAACCAGAGGGCTTTGAGACGCATGAGCAGAAAACTCATGTGTGCAGGCTTAAGTAAGCCTTGTACAGATTGAAGTAAGCCCTTAGAGCTCAGTATGGGCAAATTGACAACTACTTGCAGAAGATGGGATTTGTTAAGAGTGACGCAGATCACAACCTCTACTATCTGAGAGTAGGGGATGAGCCTCTAATATTGGTGTGATATGTAGATGATCTGTTTTTGACTGAATCATCTAGGCTCATCAAAGACTGCAAGGAAAATCTGGCTACAGAATTCGACATGAAGGATCTAGGGCGGATGCAGTATTTTCTGGGTTCGGAAGTTTGGCAGCAGAAAGGAGAAATCTTCCTTAGGCAAGGAAGATATACTAAAGAGATTCTGAAGAGATTTCAGATGGAGGATTGTAGACCCATGGCTACACCAATGATCACAAACTGGAAGAAAATCAACACATCCGAGGATGATGAGACTGATCCTACTTTGTATAGGCAGCTCATAGGATCATTGATGTACCCGGTCAACACTAGACCAAACATCTGTTATGCCATGAATACCCTCAGTTAGTTCATGGTAGATCCAAGGAGGGCTCATCGGGCAGTAACCAAACATGTTTTTAGATACTTGAAGGGGACAATCGAGTTTGGATTGACTTACACCAACGACAGTGATATCCAGTTGAGTGGGTTCACTGATGCAGACTAGGTTGGAAGTCCAGTAGATCGGACAAGTACCAGTGGGTACTGTTTCAGTGTCAGATCAGGAATGACTTCATGGTGCAGTAGGAAACATAAATCCGTGGCGCTGAGCTCAGCTGAGGCTGAATATATGGCAGCCAGCACAACTTCGTGTGAGGCCATATGGTTTCGTAAGTTGCTCATGAACTTACTCAAGAAAATGATGGAACCAACCAGAATTTTGTGTGATAATCAGAGTTGCATCAAGCTCTCTGAAAATCCTGTGTTTCATGATCGGTCGAAGCACATTGACATTAGGTGCCACTTCATCAGAGACTATGTCCAACGAGGAGATGTATAGTTGAAGTACATTCCTACAGGGGAACAAGTGGCAGATATCCTCACGAAAGCTCTGGGTAAGATTAAGTTTGCTTACTTCAGAGAAAATATGGGGATGGTCAAGAATCCATTCCAGTAAAGGAATGGATAGGCTCGAAATTCAGAGGGAGCTGCAATACGGATGAGGCAGTGACAGAGACGGCGTCATGGGCAACAATACAGAGGGCAATAGTTCAGCAGATGAGGGGCAGCAAGCGCGACATCAACAACGCAGTGGATGCTTCTGGTCAGAGCAGATGCAGTTGGTATTTTGCTTGAACACTTTCCTTGCTAAGAGGGAGTGTTGATTTTGTAGCATTGGAAAGTGTTCCAAATCTCATATTTTGTGAGGGGGCTTGGACATCAGTATTCCAAAGAACCCAAAAACCGTTTATGGAAATTCCACTCGGTTCATGTTTTATTAAAATAATTAATTATTTTAATGTGGTCCCTAAGTCTAAACGTAGGGAAATTAAATAATTAAAGGGTATTAATAAAACATAATGAGAATCTTCTAGAGAACGAAGATCGAGTCATGTTTTAATCGTAGCCATTGGTTAGAGATCTAGTCTGGGTCGTTGATTCATCAACGAGAAGATTATAAGAGAATGCTTGAGGGTCATTTGGAAAGCAAGCCGGGCACACACTCAGTACCTGAAGGAAATCGATTCTGAAGGAATAGAATTCAATTTTAGAGGGAGAGTTGTAGAGGCAGAGTTGCAGAAGCAGAAGAAGGAAGGGGAATTTAGCAGAGGCAGAGAAAGGCAAGAGGAGGACGTAGAGGGCCACAGAGGATAGTGCTGAGTAGCAGCACTGTGTCCCCACACAGAGTGACGCAGTCCAGTGTAGGGACTGCGCAGAAGATCACGTAGAGTGATGCAGAGGGAGCTAGGGTGTCTTCCGGGTGTCAGAAATTCTCCCAGAGGATTCGGAGAATTTATCTTAGGTGTATTCTAGAAGTCTGCTCGTCTAATTCTTGTAAAAGATTTTCCTTGCTGAAGAATAATACAAACCCTCATTTGCTGCACCGGTTTTCCCGCATTGGGTTTTTCCAGGGACCTAAGTTGCATGAAACGGGGAAACGGAAACGAGTTTCCGAAACGGGAAGCGAAGCGAAACGCAACCTCCCCAAATTTTGGAAACGGGGAAACGTGGTATATATATAATTTAACTTTATATTAGAATTTAGGACATTTAAGAAATATTATATGAAATCATAAAAGTTTAAAACATACATGATACATGATAAATTCAAAGCATAAACTATTACAAGTTACAACACATTTACTCATGAATGATAACAGACACAATGAAAATAGCAATCTCGGAATATCGGATTGGTGCTCTTGATTAAATATGAGTTCCATACCCTAATACATGACAAAATACGATGGAAACATTGCAATCACCCAACCCTGAAATCCTGAAAAACTGATAAGTCTGCTGGATTTTGAATGAGATCTAAAATTCTACTTTCTCCATATGAAATCCAATGAGGTCGAAACCACTCTCAAACATCCTGAGTCATTTCATGGTAATGTTTAAGAATTTAACATTACCATGAATCACATATAAATACTAGAGCCATAGGCTTTAAAAATCCATCTACAAGCATCCATAAACGATTACAATAATGTTTAAAAGCACGAAAACTGGAAAAAAACAAAAAAAAACCAACTTAAATCGCTTTAAAGGCAAGGAAACGTGGCCGTACGGCTTGGAAACGAGTTTCCAGCCGTACTGGCAACGTTTCCTGTACGGGAAACATGCTAGTACGGCCGGAAACGCGTTTCCAGGCCGTACGGTACGCGTTTCCGCGTTTCCGTACAGAAACGGACCCCTTGCCAGCGTTTCCTGCAACTTAGCCGGGGACAATTGTCCAAAAATAACTGTGTTAATGTGATTGTTTCTATTGCGTTATATGTGTTCTGTTCTATTTTCTGCTTATGGATAAGTGAATATTGCAGTTGTGTTTATTTTAGAATTTACTGGAAGAAAATCTGTAAATAACTTATAATACATAAGTAGGCGAAATAAATCTATCACTGCAGTAATGTTTCAGTTTTGAAAATTTCACATGAATATGTATTGTCATCATATTCGATATAATCTTCACCAAAGAAAAATCCAAATCAATATGTTTTCTTTCCCTTCCATAGCTTCTCCTAGTGTTTCCTTATGAACTCGTGAACACTATCAAATCTCTCCAAGAATATAAATACAAAGAGAAAGATACAAATGATGATTAATGGATAATCTCTCTCCTTTCTCTATTTATAGTAGAGGAAAGGTAGTCCAACATTACTATGTGGGCCTATGCTCTTACAAGTGTTAAATTTTCTAACCCCAATAAATTACAAATTATTTCCTAGCAAAAATTCCTTGCTGCTTGTTGAACAAAATGTACTGTTGGGATTTTTTTTTTGTAAGGTTAGGCAGCTACTTTATATTAATTTGCAGAAAAAAAGCTACATAACAGATGTGGAGAAGCTACTGGTCTACCACATGGGAAACCGGACCATTAGTAGAGTCTCAATAAGGGGTGCCCGAGCATGGGATTTGTGCCAGATTCCGAATAAACTGGAGAAGTTGAATAACAAAGTTTCGGTCTTAACCAAGAATATGGCAATCGTCACCTTCACTACATCCGAAGATGACAAGGACTCACAGCCATCAATTGAGCTAGACTCTCCTTCCGAATAACATTATCAAGCGAGCCTGCATTTCTGTTATAGTTTTTTATAGTGGCAATGTTGTAGTTCTGACTGCTAATATCGGACAATATGTTTTTATTTGTTATTCTTTCACTTTAGATGATAGACTTATAGAGTTGGGCGCTTAAGTCTCAATACCCATTGATCCTAGTGTACCATGCCTTGGGCGCTTGCATGAGTCTGAATAAGTTCCTCAATCTGCACACATTAGACTCCCTCCCATGTACCTCAAAGCCTCGAGTTTGCTCAATATACACCTCCTCCTTAATCGCCTTGTTGAGCAATGTCATTTGACATCTACCTGATGTATCTTCCACCTCATAACTGGAGCAATAGATATAACAACTCTAATGGAAGTATGTTTGGCGTCTAGAGAAAATGTCTCCTCATAGTCCATTCCCTCTTCTTGGATGAACCCTCTTGCCACAAACCTTGACTTGTACTTCTTTATGCTACCATCTATAGCATGCTTGATCTTGAAGACTAATCTGGGACACACCATTGACTTGCCCTTCAGTCTTGGCACAATATCCCATGCATCATTCTTCATAATTGAGTTATATGCCTCCATCATGGCATCCCTCTAATCCTGGTGATTTGTTTCCTCTTGAAAACTGGTAGGCTCGGAATTAGGAATGCTGCTTATAAGTGCCACGTAATTTGGAAATTTCTTCAGAGGTCTGCTCACACTGAATGTGCTTCTAGGAGCCTTCCACATGCTCTTGAGAATCCCTCAATGTCTGCTCAAACCATCAATGTTTCCTGATAGAACCGGTAGGAGGTGTTGTTGATGATTCCTCCTCATATGAAGTCTGACTTCCTAAATTGGAAGTAGCTGATTAACGTTGCTCATCCTTTGGAGCCTCTTGCTCCTTGTCCTTTGTCATTTGAAGTGGCTCACGAAACTGCTATGTACCGAGGCTTGTGCTGCGATCCCCTGCTACCTGTAGAGATTACCCTCTCTAATCCCAATGACTCCTCTTGAGTCAATACTAGCTCCCTCTGGACATATGAGTACCCGTTCCTTCTGAAATAACAAAACAAATCCTCTGTCCTCCATAGATTGAGAGCAATTTTTTATTTTTTACCTTGACACATATAACCCTTTCCTTTTCCTTTCTTGGCTTGACCAACCAAGGCCAGGTTCTCCTCTCCACTTCCTTGCCTATTGGCCATAGACTCCTCTCGAGTCTCTTCCTAGTTGCAATCATCCCAAGGCCTCTCCCAATTGGGAAGGTGCTCCCTAGCGCAGATCCCCTTGACAAATGGTTCCCAAAACTTGGTGAACCTATTCAGTGTCACGTTTACTAGTTCTGCCTCCACCTTGTTTCCAATTGCTGCAAGCTGATCACACACTTGGGTGATTTTCATGAAGTAGTTGGTCACATTGCCTGATCTTGACATCTGCATGGATCTTGACTTAATTTTCTAAGATCATCTTTCAATTCTCATTGTCGCTTTGGAACAAATCCGCTAGAGCTTTGAATATTACCCTGGCTGTGTTCTTTTCTACCAAGTGAGTTATCAAATGGTCCTTCATGACATCCATGATGACTTTGTGGGCATTAATATCTTTCTTCTCATGGGTTGCCAATAGTGTTGCATCTGTTATTTGTTTAATTTTCTTAGTAACGATTTCCCAAAGATCATTTCCCTTCAACAGCAAGGTAACCCTTGCTTTCTAGGGTAGGAAGATAGAAACCCCGTCCAAATTGTCCATAAACCTGAGACTAGTAGTTCCCATTTCCAGATCTGAACAAATAAAATTGCTGTGTGCTAAACCCTTTTAGCATCCATAAGAAATTACTGTTGTTTTCTGCTGTGCAAATTCAGAAATCGGCCTTCTCTTCTGAACAACTTTGATACCATGTCGAATTTTCTAATTCCAGCAAATTACAAATTATTTCCTAGCAAAGATTCCTTGCTGATTTCTAATTTATTTTTCAGCTTGCTGAAAAAAAGTATTACTGGGATTTTAAATGGTAAGTAAAAATTTAATTTTCAGTGGAAAATTCAAACAACCAATTTTATTTTCGCAAAACATATAAAGTTTTCCCTTCAAAATTCAGCTGTTCATGCAGAATTTCTTCCAAGCTTACAAGGGCTTTCCCAATCTGGGAAAATATTCCCATTGAGAAAGTACAAGCTACAACAATTTATTCAAGAAATTCTGGGCACTTGTAAAGCTGTATGACCCTCTGAAATCATTTAGAAAACTTAAATCAGCAAACCTACACCTGCAATCTGCTATATGGGCACACTTGCCGCTTGCTGTGCTTTTGTCGTACTCGCATGTGTGCATTGCTGTTGGGTTTTCCCATGTGTGTCTGTTGGATTTGCTACTGAAAATCAGTCCTTGACTTCTGCTGTTAGTTTTTCTCCTTACTGCAAATCCTCTTGTTCTCTCTGGTAAATCTGCACATTTGAGTGAATTTCTTTTTCCACCCAATCACTGAGATCCTCACTTAATTCACTGTGTCTTGTGCTCAATAATGTGTCTTCTCCTTTAATCAATGTTTTTTTTTATAAGTTTGAGTTATGACTAAATCAGCAACATTAATCTCCAAATTGATTGATGGTTGAGATTAAATCTCAACTTCACTTGAGATCAATGGTTGTGATTTATCTTACTCACTAATGCAAATAACCTTTGCATTTCATGATATTAAACTCATTTGCCTCATAAAAGAAAATTACTTTAATAAATAAAGTAATTACTAATGTTAAGATGTAATTAAGGGACTTCCACATGCCTTTACACTTTTATGCAGAAGTACTTGCATGAGCTACAAACATCAACAATAATGCCACACTAATGATATGTCCACTGTAGAGTACAAGTGTCATGCTCCAGTGGTGATGTTGTGCATAGTAATGATTCCAAGGTGATGTAGCTACACAAAGAAAAGTCCACGTGATTGCATCATGAGCCTCCACGGACTCCATCTATCCTCCAAAGCAATGGTACTACACTAGGTTAGCTACCGGTTACAAAAACATTGTTAAAATCCCAAGTATCCTCAAGTCATCTCCAATTCTAGCAAGAAACCAAGCTGACTAGGGATATGTTGGACACCTAAGCCTCAAGGATTGGGTGAGAAATTTGTAAATATGTAAATTATGGAATTTGAAGAGTTAGAATAAGAAGAGACCTTGGAATATGAATCCCAAAGGTCAAACCTAGCCTTGTTATATAATCATATTTACATTAATGCAAATGCACATTCGAGGGTCATTCCTTGGCCTGTCATGGTATCAAAACCAAGTTTAGGTGCCTCTGCCCGACTCATTGTAACTCCTTTGCTTGACATCTCTGTTGCCCTATCTGCACCCCTAGTGCATACAATGTTGTTGAAACCAATGTTTTAAAACTCCGACTCGGTATCGACTCGGCTTAGTTGATTTCAATGACTCGGTCTTTGTAAAAAATACATTAAATATTTATTTATTTATAAAAAAACCTAATTTCAAAGATTTTCATTCATGTTTCCAAACACAAAGCATTAGAATATAGAGAGAAGACAACATATGATGAAAGTAGGCTCATGAATATATCCATTATATCAAAATGGCAATCAGGTCATTGTTCAATACATGTAATATATAGAGATCAGAACAAAAACACATAACCAAGGAGGCTCTAAATGGCCTCTACAACAAAACATCACTAGTCATTACTGCTAAACAAGGCAAGATCATCTGGCTCAGACTCTGAATCAGAGTCAGACGGGGAAACCCATGGCTCCTCCTCACTATTGCTCCAAAAACCAACTCCAACTCTTCACTAACTCCTAAAAAATGATCACACAAATGCAATGAGATAACTGTGAGTAAATGTGAGGGGGTTGGATCACTTTTATAGGCTTGGGAGAGGGGTAGAGGCATTAAGAAAAAAAAACCCAAAAAAATTGAGTTTGAAGTCTTGAGTTGTTGCCTTTTTTCCCCACAGACTAGCTCAGCCGGTTTAAGACGGGCTTGGCTGAACCGACCAGTCTGTTACCGAACCTGCCGAATCGGTGTTCAGCTCGGCTAGTTCGGTAACGGACCGAACACTAGACCGGTTTTTGTACCGAGCCGACCTGGGCAGGGGTCAGGCTCAGTCGACTTGGCTGATTCCGAATCGGTTAGGCCGATTTTTAAAACACTGGTTGAAACACCTGACTTGTTGAAACACTCAGCCTGTTGAAACTTGAAACGATTGGCTTGTTGAGACATACCTCTTCCCACGATCATCCTGCTGAAACACTCGACTTGTTGAAATGCTTGGCTTGTTGAAACAAACCTTTACCCACACTCGGCCTGTTGAAATGTACCTCTGCCCACGCTCGACCTGTTAGCTTCTTAGCTTCTTTGTCCCTTGACTAATATCTTTATTTATTGCTCTAGCTAACCCATTCTCTGTGTTATTCATGTTAGAGTTCGTTGCCTTAAATGTTGTGAATGCAATGAATGAATGCCATTCCTCTCCATTCATCTAGTTTTGTGTATTGATTGATTAAGATACATATGAAACTAAGATGTGTTTGCATTTTGAATTTATTTAAATTCAAAATTGTTGGACACCTAATCCTTCGGGATTGGGTGAAATTATGTAAATATGTAAATAATAAACCTTGAATGAGAAGACTCGAGAATGTGAATCCCAGGGGTCACCATTCCATTGTATATATCGATGCTTATCTTAACGGAAAAATGCAATTCAGAAGTTATTTTCTTGGCCTGACATGGTATCAAAGCTCAGGTTCTAAATTTAGGCATTTTTCTGCCCTTTTGGTAACTCCTCTTTTGCCGCTCTTCTTAGTGGCATGCATTCTCTACTTGACATCCCTGATGTACATCACCTGATTTGTTAGGCGACTTGTGCCTCTATATGCCAGTCTTTTGTGCTCAATATTTGACTTACGCTCGCTATCTTGTGGACATAACACTTCTCACCTCAATTCCTATCTTGCAGATGTAACACCCCTTGCCTCAACTTGCACCAGTTCCGCTGTGTGACCATTCGTGGACTGTCAGAGAAATTCCCATCCTCGTTTTCCTCGTATTGATACAAATTGGAACATATTGGCCCAAAACTGTGACATGAGAGCCACAGGTTAGTGACCTTCCTCAAGTTGCGCTCTCCTTCCACGCAGCCTATAGAGTAGCTCTCTTTTTTTCGTTCACCTTTCCCTCTTCAACTCAGCTCTTTGTGCCTCCTGGAACTATAGTCGTAGATCCTCTCAAAGAAAAAGTTATATCTCAGAAACCCGTTCTGCAAGTTGTGCAAGAGACTTCTAGTTGGTGGTTCTATTGAACCCATGAATAAGGAAATCATCTAACACTAGTTGTAGTTGGTTATCATGCTGTCGTAGAAGGAGATGACCTGGTTATGAATTTGGGATTTTCACATCCTGTTTGTTTAGCAGTTCCAGATGGCATGAAGTGACGGTTGAAGGAAACATGAATGCCATTGTGAGATAAATGTGCTATTGGTCTATTTGCAGTTGACATAAGAAAATGGTGATCCCTAGAGTCATACAAGGGAAAGAGTATCAAGTATGCTGATGAGATAATAAGGAGAAAGGAGGTTACTGCTTGAAAGAAATAGTAAGGTTTTTGTTGGTAGTTTTTTTCGTTACTTTGGAAATTGAGGTACTTTCCTGGATCCATACATGGTTTTGTTCTGAGCTTTGGTCTTGCGGGTCCCAAGTCCACAATGAAAGCTTCTTTTCAACCATGAGCATGTCTAGCTAGAGCTTGGACATTGGAACCATGTGATTCTTAACATCAGTCGGAAACCATTGCCATTTACAAGAGGTATCAATAGATATATATTTTTTGAAATGCATTCTGTTATCTCCATTGTTGGACTAGTTCTCACTGGAAAAGAGAACTACCATTGATGATCCAAAAAAATTAGACACACCCTTATCTTCAATGATCTATGGAAAGGTGTATGTGAAGGAGAAAATGACAATCTGGTTGAAAATGACACATGAGATAAAGAGTTCGCGATGGGAAAACAAGAACAACAAGGCTTATGCCTTGATTGTTGCATTTGTAAATGAAGAGGTGAGTCGACACATAGCTGCAATTACAAATGCTTTTGGTTTTGATGCTTTAAAGAAGTTGAAAGATTTATATGACTCACACTTATAGCTCGAGGTAGTCCAGTTGTTGATCAAACTCTTCAACCTAGAGTTGAAGGATGATGATCCGTTGGCCCTAACGTATGAAGTTATAGCTATCATGCATGATGTAGAAGCCATTGGAGTTAAAATGGACGTTCCTCACAACTTTTGTCAAGGTACTATATCCCACATATTCTCACCATCTTGAATCCTTACAAGCTAGTGCCCAACTTAAGAATATTACTTTTGACACTCTTGTGGAGAAGCTTATTGAAAGGGAGAAAGCTTTTGGGAAGAGGAAGATAGCTGCTTAGTCTTCTGAAGAAGCTTTGTGCCTTGCACATAAAGAGAAGCATCAAACACAAGATTCTTCTGGAGGAAGAGGTGGTCGAAGAGGACGTGGAAAGAAGAATAACAGAGGCAGGGGGAAAACATTTTGAAGGAGGAAAATCTAATCTCCATTGTATATGCTGCAATAGAAATGGACATGATGCGTCCACTTGCAAACTCTCATTGGCACAAAATCCAACAAGAGCGAAATGAAGGGAAAGGTAAAACACCAGATCCAAGGAAAGGTAAAGCACCTAAATATGCCCATTATAGTGTGGCACATTGTAATATTGGAGTAACTGGAGTAACTTCATTTGCTTTGTGGAAAGATGCATGGTTGCTTGATATAGATGCAACCTGCCACATGACCTTTCGGAAATGCTTTTTTCAAAACTTTAGTGATGATGTAGATGGAGCTGTATACTTTGCAAACAAGTCAAGACTCAAACCATTCAGACTTGGCACAATTAGGCTCATACTGCCTGGACTCCTCGACTTTCTTCTACATGATGTTCTCTACCTCCTAGAGATGCAGAGAAACTTGATGTCTTTGGTTCACATTCGCCAACAAGGACATTCCATTCACATGTTTGATGGCAATGTTGGGGTGAGAAAAGCATCAAACAAACTTGTCATGATAGGAATAGAGGAAGAAAGACTCTTGAAGTTGCAAGGAACGTCTACTCGTGCACAAAACTATGTATACAATTCTCAATATAATGAAGGTATATTGCCATCCAATCTTTTATGACATGCAAGATTTGGACATTTGAATTATGATAGTCTTCATTTATTGAAGAGAAATGGTGTTACTGCTTTGCCAACCATTCCAAGGAAACTAAAGCAATGTGACGCTTGTATCATAAGAAAACATAGGAAACAACCATTTCATGATTTTGTTTCTAGAGTACATAAAAAGCTTGATCTGATTGATTTTGATTTGTGTGGCCCTATGTCTATTCCTTCTGCAAATGGAAATAAATATATGATGAATTTTATTGGTGACTACACCAGAATGTGTTTTTTTTTTTCCTCGGAAAAAATTCGTAATTTTCCATTATAAATAAGAAAAATTACATGTTATGACTACACCGGAATGATTTGTGTATATCTGTTGAAGAATAAATCTAAAGCTTTTGAAACTTTCAAAAACTTTCATGCATGGATTTCAAATGATGCACAATCTCATATTAGCTCTATTCTTAATGATAATGGAAAAGAATATACCTCAAATGAATTTGAAAACTATCTTCGCCAATATGAGATTCAACATCAAACAATTGTGCCATATAATCCTCAACAGAATGGTGTAGCCGAAAGAATTAATAGGACCATCCTAAATATGGTTTGTTTAATGATGTTTTTCAATAATGTAAAGTTGATGTTCTGGGTTGATGCAGTTCTATGTGCTATATATGTTAAAAATAGATGTCCATTTTATGCTCTCAGAAACAAGACTTCTTCTGAAATGTGGCATGGCAACATTCCTTCGGTAAGGCATCTCAGGGTATTTGGTTCCACCTGCCATGCCTTGATTCTGAAGGAACAAAGAAACAAACTTGGTGCAAGGATCCGAAAGTGTATCTTCTTCGGGTACTCAGTTACCTACAATGCATATCCTCTCTACGATGAGGTAAATAAGAAGTTTATACTGTCTAGAGATGTCATTTTTCTTGAATCTTCCAAGACTGACAATATTGTTGAGTGATAGCTTGATCGTCTAGATAGATTCGGTCATACAAAAGCTTTTCAGGAATCTAACAATGATATTCCACATCTTGAAGGGGTGATCCCTATCCTGGATCAATCTATGGAATCTCCTTTGGAAACACTCTCTCCCACTCATGAAGTCCCAACCACTTCTTCAGATCAGGAAGTCACTTTGAGTGATGTGATTGAGAGGGTTGGAAGGCTAAAACTTGATTCAACCTCATCTCAGTCAACAAAATAGCCTGGACCATCTCAGGAAGGTCCTCCAAAATGGCTCACTAAAACCTTGAAAGTGCTCATCTTGATGAGGTTGGAAAGTCAGGAACGAGAAGTTCCACAAGACAAAAATGAAGAAATTTTTCGGCTTAAAGACTGTAGTGAAAAATTATTAACGCAAATTAAGAAGCTTAAGAAGGACAAGAAGTCGTTGGAAAACAAGGTACAACAACTTATTGAGAAGGAAGCGTCGAAATCTTTAAATGAAGAAATTCAAGTTGAAGAGAAAGGAATGAATACCGATGCAGTGAATATCACAACTCAAGAAGAAGACGAGCCAGTTGAAGAAAAAACACACTCAAATGTTGCAGTTTAGACGAAGAAAATTCCAACTAAAGATTCTGTAACAAACTCAACAACATCAATACCTAAAGTAAATCAAAAAATTTCCATACACTTGATAAGGGAAAGTCAAACCAAAAGAATTCCTTATCGACATCCGAATCACAAGAGTAGACAACTCAATCAATCTGCATATCTGTATCACCCAAAACAAGAACAACAAAATAACCTGGACCATCTCAGGAAGGTCCTCCAAAATGGCTCACTAAAACCTTGAAAGTGCTCATCTTGATGAGGTTGGAAAGACAGGAACAAGAAGTTCCACCAGAAAAAAATGAAGAAGTTTCTCGGCTTAAAGACCGTAGCGAAAAATTATTAATGCAAATTAAGAGGCTTAAGAAGGACAAGAAATCGTTGGAAAACAAGGTACAACAACTTATTGAGAAGGAAGCGTCGAAATATTTAAATGAAGAAATTCAAGTTGAAGAGAAAGGAATGAATATTGATCCAGTGAATATCACAACTCAAGAAGAAGACAAGCAGGTTGAAGAAAAAGCACACTCAATGTTGCAATTCAGACGATGAAAATTCCAACTAAAGATTCTGTAACCAACTCAACAACATCAATACCTAAAGAAAATCAGAAAATTGCCACACACTTGATAAGGGAAAGTCAAATCATATCGACATCCGAATCACAAGAGTAGACAACTCAATCAATCTGCATATCTGTATCACTCAGAACAAGAATAACGAACTTATGTTCAAAATACTACTAATGTCTGTGAAATTCATCTGAAGTATCTAGTAACCGCAAGATTCCACAAAAGATTAATTTAAGATGGTCAGATCCCTTCTCAGTGCGACAATTTTGTTTATCACTCAGAGGATCTTGTCATCATGTATCAATGAAGATGACAATTCGAAGAACTCCGAAAGATATGAAAAGATTAAAAGAAAAAGAAACAATGACACGCATTGTCAAGCAATAAGCTTTGAGGACAAAGCTTTTTTGAGGAGGAAGACAATGTTATGAATAAAATATATAAAAATTAATACAATAAAGTAAATAATAATAATAATGAATAATGAATAATGATTAATTAGCTAATAATTAATAGTGAAGAGACATGTCTCTATAGACATAACCGTTTGTGAAAGGGTACCTGCCTAGCTATTTATACGATACCCTTAGTTGTAATCAAATCATCTCACTTGCATTCAAATATTCTTATATACGATTACTTTTCCTACGATGGATGTCTTTGTCTTAGAAGTGTTTTGAACATTTATGAAGAGTATGCACTTTGGTCATAACACGCAACCTGTCATATGAACTTTCGGAAAGATTTCGTTGAATACTTCAGACAAGTAGAGTCTCAAGCGATATGGACTTGGCACCATCAGGCTTAAACTACCTGGGCTTTCTAACTTTATTCTGCATGATGTACTCTACCTTCCAGAGACTTGCTGCCTCTTGTTCACATTCATTAGCGAGGACACTCCATTCATATGTTTTATGGCAAATTTGAGATAAGAAAAGCATTAGACAACACAGTTGTCATGACTGTAATAGAGGAGGAAGGACTGTTGAAGCTGCAAGGAACATCTGCTCGTGCACAAAACTCTGCATACAGTTTTCAGTACAATGAAGGAACATTGCCATCCAGTCTTTTATGGCATGTAAGATTTGGTCATCTTAATTATGATAGTCTTTTTCTGTTGAAAAGAAATGGTGTTTCTGGTTTGCCAACTATTCCAAGGAAATTGAAGCAATGTGATGCTTGTATCCTAGGAAAACATAGCAAAAAACCATTTCATGATTCTACTTCTAGAGCATGTAGAAAGCTTCCACTGATTCATTTTGATTTGTGTGGCCCTCTGCCTGTTCCTTCTGCAAATGAAAATAAATATATGATGAATTTTATTGATGATTACACCAGGATGTTTGGGTATATTTGTGGAAAAGTAAATCAGAAGCTTTTGAAACTTTCAGAAGTTTTCATGCATGGATTGAAAATGATGCACAATCACATATTGGCTCTCTTCATACCGATAATGAAAAATAATATACTTATAATGAATTTGAAAACTATCTTCGCCAACATGGGATTCAACATCAAACTATTGTTCCTTACAATCCTCAACAAAATGGTGTAGCTAAAAGAAGGAACAAGACTATCTTAATGGTTCGCTCAATGATGATCTTCAAAAAAGCTAATGTTTTGGGTTGATGCAGTTCTATGTGTGTATATATTAAAAGTAGATGTCCATCTCTTGTTCTCAAAAACAAGATTCCGTATGAAATGTGGTATGGCCACATTCCTTTGGTAAGGCATCTCAGGATTTTTGGTTCTACCTGCTATCCCTTGATTCATAAGAAACAAAGAAGCAAGCTTGATGCAAGGAGTTGAAAGTGCATCTTCTTGGGGTATTTAGATACCACCAAAGCATATTGTCTCCACGATGAGGTAAATACGGAGTTTATATTGTCTAGACTCTAGAGATGTGATTTTCTTGAATCTTCCAAGACTGATAATACTGTTGAGCGACAACTTGATTGTTTGGATAGATTTAGTCATTGAAAAACTTACATGAATTTGATAATGAGATTCCACATCTTGAAGGGGTTATCCCTATCTTGGATCTGTTGATTTTTGTGTAGCATCGGGAGGTAATCCCGCATGCTAGGTGGCCTCCTAAGTCGGACAAAGAAAAATATTCAAAATGGTAATTTTAATTATTGTTTACGGGTTCATGTAGGCTTCAAAAGGTCAAGTCGGCCCCATAAGGTGAATGGGTGTGACCCTTGTCAAAGTCCATCCCATTCAACTCATATAAATACACATAAGGCTCCTCCAACTTAATCAATTTGCATCATCATCAACTCTCCTATTCTTTTGTTCACATGTGCAATAAAGAAGAAAAATTCAAGAGTTCGACAAAGTATTGAAGCTGCTCATTGACCAACGTTGACCTCTCTTGTTTGACTGAGTTTTAGATGAGTTTGACTGTTGAAAGAAGACTACGTTGTCCACAGAAGATTCATACCTTTTTGACTGCAGATTTGAGGATGCTGACTGCAGGCCCGAGTTTGACCTCAGGCTGAATTTTGGCTTTTGACTAGCATTGACTTCTTGACTCTTTGGAGGCTTTGACCAACATTTGACTAGCTGTTATGTGACCATGTTTGACTGGTATTTTGCATCTGGATTTGGCATATATTCCTGGAATATTTTTTGTAAAGATTTGTTGAAGAATAAATTTCTCCTAAGAAGAAAAGTTTGCTGGGTTTTTCCCAAGGTTGGGTTTTCCCAGGGTAAATTTCTGTCTCTCTCGTGTTTGGCTGTCTATTTATGATCCTACTGTTATTATTGCATTATTGTTGAGATTTTTTATGTATAATTTCTTAATGATATAAGTGGTATAAAATAAATTGTTTGATGAATCATTATAAAGTAATTATCGGATTAGAAGATTTGTTTCTGTTATAGAAAAAACAACATGGTATCAGAGCCTAGGTGAAAAGGCAGCCATTAAAGAGACTTGAAGAAGCGAAGTTTTAGAAAGTTTGTCTTGAAGAGGTCATTCAACAACTTGACTATTTCCCTCAGAATAGAAGGCGAGGAAGCTAGTCTAGAACCAGAAGGAGCTAAGGAGAAAGCCTCAAGTTCTTAGTTCTCAGGTTGGGAACATGTTTATCTATTTTTATATATTGACTTTGGATCTTTGAGAAGTTTCATAAACTGTGGCTCCTACATGATCATACCTTACAAAGACGACATGATATGCATATATTGAGAACCCAAATATTATGTCGATCTAGAGCAGAATTGCTAACCTTGAGTGGATACCATGTGTGGTTAACTCTGGCTTGAGCATGTGATTTGGAATCAGTGGAACTAGAACACTCTAAACAAATGTAGATACCTCACTGGTTGTTTCAACATCACTAATCATGACACATTCTGATATCTCAGTGAATAGATTTTATGCAGAGATTGTCTTCACTTTTATTCCTAATACTGTCAAAGCTTTTTAGATATTGTGCTTCCTCACCTAAGCTGATAAAACTTGAAATACAAGAAGAAATCTGCCCATTCTTATCCAATTGGAGATTGATCAGATTCCCAAAGGACTAGTTTCTTAGGAATCTTCATTCGATCAAAATTGAAGTGCCAAAGTTCAGAGTCAAGACTAAAAATTTTAGTCATGCAAGCCAAAAGAGACAGTGCTAGTCAATAACGAAGCCTTACAAAGGCTATATTAGATCATTGATCTTGATACATTTGTTTGGACTGGAATACCATGGTGAATATTGGTAGTTTGACCGAGATGGAGCATTCCTTGATTGATTGATAAGTATAACATGATGGAATAACGCGATCACCTTGTTGACAATTTCATCACATATGTGGAGGCTTGGGGATTCTATGGCACATTCTTTTCCACTTATGGTTTTGGACACTTGGTTATGTTTTACGCATTTGCAATTGGATTCGAGGAATTGTCCCACCTATATTGACACAATCTCCTAGGTGCAGCCTACATAACACCACTTTGGGAAGTTCAATTGGTATTCATGCACATATGTTAAGGTCATTCCACTTTTTTATGATGGCATAACAACTACATGGACATTGGGCACACTTGTTTCAAGTTTCATGGTTTATGCAGGCCTGTTAGGGCATATTGATGATTGAAAGTTTCAGAATACAGACCAACTCCACTAGCTTCATGAATTGAATTTGGAAGCAGAAGATTCATGATGTTTCAGACCTGTTATCTTGGCCAGCGCTGTATTGAGTATCTTAGAAGTTCACCAAAAGTACTATATAGGGAATTTCTCTTGAAATAAGAAGAAATTTCAGCAAATCTTTAAAGGCTGTTGAATACCTCAGATCTGAGCTTGTGTAATCTCCATGATAGCGTGAAGAGACCCAAGAAAGAATAGCTCGATGATGAGGATGAGGATGACCAACCATCAAAAGATGTCTTCATTTAAGAGATTGACAATTTCTTTCAAGAGATAAGAAGACTTTTGTGAAGGCTGCCATTAACTTTTGTGAAGGCTGCCATTAGAATGATCCATGTAGTAAATGGAAGCATCAGAAAGTAAGAAGAATGTAGATGTGTTAAGGAGCATCCTTCCACATGACCGGGAACAAGAAGAATTTCTGTCATCTAAAGGAGAAGGACATGCAGTTTCAGATTGAGCTAGGAGATGATGGTCAATATGCAACTAGAGGAGTTGGTACTGTCAGTTTTTGGAGGGGGTCAGGTGATCCTCTTCATCTCAGAGATGTTCTCTATGTTCCAGGGTTGACGCAGAATCTTGTTTCGGTAGCTACCCTTGAGGACAAGGGATATGATATCATCTTTAGCTGAGATAAGGCGTGTTGATTTTTATAGCATCAAACATGTGTTCTGGTCTCAAACTTTGTGGAGAGGCTAAAACACATGAGAGCTCCAGAAGCCATAAATCGTTTCTGGAAATTCCACCTAGAGACAACTCAATTAAATTAAGTGATCGATAATTAATAATGCCTAAGTCTAACTTAGGGATATCGATTAATTAATGTGAATTAATTGAGAAAGGTGAAAATTCTTTAGAAACTCACATGGATCAACCTAGAGATGATCTTAGTCGCTGATGGGGTTTTAATCATGGCCGTTGCTGAGCTAATGAGAGATTATAAGAGGAGGTCGATGGAGTTGGAGCTAGACACACTAGTGAGAAGCCAATAGTGCGAGTTCCTTGGCATATCGAGCTATCCAACTTCATTGGTCAAGCAAAGGAAGAGAGTTCGAGCCAAAAGGGACTCAGAGGGGCAGAGACAGTGATTTTGGAGGAGGATTCCAGTTATGGAGAGTTTGGAGAGGAGGTCAAGTTATTTCTCTAAGAGGCTACGTAGGGACTGCGCAGTAGCCTCAACAAGGCAGCTCGATTTAGCTGAGCAGGAGGAGGATTCAATTGCTGGAGGTCAGAATGATTTTCCAGAGGGCCGGAGAATTCACCCCAGAGCAGCAATAGCCAGTCAGAGGCAGATTCGAGGCAGATCTGGCTAGTGCATGTGGTTGATTGCGTAAGGCTTGCGTTGAAGCTATGCAAGGGGGTCCGAGTTAGCCAGTTTGAGTGGTCAGACTGAGCCGGGATTGCTTGTGGAGGGTAAATTTCCCTCGGTTGATTTTGCCAGTATTTCTCTCAGATTGGATTGCCAATTGGGCATCCATAGATTGTACTCAAAATTTCGCTGCTGCATAATAATAAAACCCTCATCTGTTGTACTAGTTTTCTCCAATTTGGTTTTTCGGGGACAATTGTCCAAAAATAATCAAATTTTAATTGTGTGTTCGCTATTATTTTCTCAGTTTCCAGTTTATTTCTATAGTGTTTTTATTTGTGAAGAATTTCTGTGTGATTAATTCAATGTTTTTTCATAACAAAATAAACTGCATAATTTATTAGTTAGAAGAATTAATTCCAGTTGCTGCAATTTAAGCGAAATTTCACAAGGCATACCTCCCTACACTTTGCTTATGGATGTAAGAAGTAGATAGGTGTGAGGGTGAAGAATTTCTTCAAGTTGCAGGTAGAGACAGGTGCAACCTTAAGTAGCAAGGCATGGAGAGCTCAAAGTAGAGAAGTGGTGGTTGAGCGAGAGCAAGACAAAGCTCTCAAGATGGAGCCTCAACCAATATCTCAGTTTGAGTCTAAGCTAGTTGGTAGTTGGGCCGACCATGAGGATGATGAGGAGCAGAGCCCAAGGTGAGTGGAGGCAGCCACTTAGTCAGTGACTCCCAGTATAGGGAAAGTTCGAGCCAAGTGGGCAGAGGATTTTTTTACAGTCAATCGGGGGAGAGTTGGATCTTCTAGTATCACCTTTAGCCAGAGGAAGCAGCCACATAGGTACACATGATACGTGGCACTTATGACTGAAGTGATATACCATAGAGCATGGTGGGAAAGAATAGGTCTTTAGATCATGTTCCCCAGAGGAAGGCAAGTAAGTCTTCTAGTTCAGAGGGAGCAGCTACAACAACAGAGAACATAGTAGAATTGGAGATAGATCCTGGTGGACCAGTTTCTTCCAAAAGCAACTTTCTCGCTAAGAGGGAGTGTTGAAAATAGTAGTGAGAAAGGTCCTCTTTGACTTGTGCCTTAGTTAAAGAGACCAAGAAGTAGTGTTTCTTAACATGCACGAGTTCCTAAAATTTAGGTTGAATTTCTAAAAATTAGGCCGAGTTCCTATACTTTAGGATAATTCATGAAGTAGTTTGACTGATATACAAAAGTGGAAGGCTCAGTTTGGTATCTTCTAGTGTGAGTTATTTTTGGGAAAAGACAAACGAGTGAGACTCAAGTTCTAAATTGAGGCAGGACGAATTGCATGAGTTAGTTAACTCATTAATCACTAGTTTGAGTTCCAAAAGTAGAACTTTCCTGAATTAGCTAATTCAACTTGTTTATAAGGAGATCGAAAGGCACAATTGTATTCATTGTTTTGTGAGCAGGAGTTGGTGAAACAAGGTAATAGAGAGCATGGGTTTATGTGTGTGTGAGCTTGTGAGAGGACGAGTGTGCAAGAGAAGCTTGTGCACAAATTGTTAGAGGCTAGTTTCCCTTGAGAATTGCACTAGGAATTAGGAGGCAATTCCTAGTTAGTAGGAGAAACCTATGCACATAGATTGAGGAGGAATGCGCTATGAAATAAAGCTCTATGGGTGTGCCAAGAATAAGGGAAATAGATTAGGGGTCTTGAAAGGAGTGTTTCAACTTAGTCCAAGTAGAGAAAACCAAATTGGTTTCTACTGAAAAAAGTTGTATTGTAAGAGATTTGTTGCTCATTTTTTTCTGTCAATAAAATTCTCATATAAGTAGAGGGATTTCCCAATTGGGTTCGCTAGAAAAATATTGTGTTTTATATTGTGTGACTGTGTTATTTCTGTTCCTATTTCGCTGCAAAATTAGCAGGGAATTCTGTGTCTCTATGAAGAGAAATTAGATTTCAGATTTTTCATACAAGCAGTTGCAGAATTCCGTGGAATTTCTATAAGATTGATAAGAACATACGAGAATGTTGAGGATGTATTTGGGTTTCTTGACAAATTGGGATGATTGAGCTTTGGAGGATTTTCTAGCAAAAAAGACTAGTGTGTGAAAAGCGTTGATTTAAGAAGAGGGGGGAAGGGAAGGGGGAGGACTGCTCCCTCCCATAGGTAGTTCCATAGGGAAAACTAGGGAACTAGGGCTAGGGTTTGAGAGTGTAAAACATTGCCACTCGAGAATATTTCATTCTTTTAGGATTATCTGCTTGTTCACAAAGACAATGTTTACCATGGTTGCTCAATGCTCTTATTTCGACAATATCTCGTTATAATGCTTTCTTTGCTCTTTGTACATCCTTGTTTCCTTGGCTAAAAGACCATAGAGAATGAAATTACGAGATGAAATATTGAAAGTTGGGACAGTGGGAAGGTCAACATATTAACCTTTCTTTTCCCATTCCTGACTCTTTTAGCTCCTTTATTATTCTCATCTTTCCATTTAATTCTCAAATTTTCTCTTTTGTTTTATTCACTTTACATTGCATGTCTTTAAAATACTTTAGCAACCTTCAGTAATTGCCAAATTAATTTACTAATCTTCATTATTCTTGCAAGTACTGAATCTTTACAATCAGGAAACCATGGTGTGATGAAGAGTCCAGTGGATCCCCAGAACCACAGTCCTTTCCTTAGTATGTTATCTCTGGCTTCCGATGATGTAAACTTGACAATGAAGAAACCCTTTGAACATAGATGGATTTCACAATCCATGGTCCAGTTGGTAAAGATTCAATGGAACAACTCCATTGGTTTGGGCCAGAAGCAGTTGAATTTGCATATCATTGCTTGGGATTCAAAGGTGGTTCGATGCACATCTATATCTGGAGTGTCTATATTCAGTTCGGGCACACTATTTTGTTGCTCCACAATGTATGGCTTGGGGGAGCTCTCTGCTAGGGTAGCGGTTGCTGTAGTTGCTTTATTTTTTTCTCCCTGTAAAACATTTCTGTAAGTGGGTCCTTTTGAGTTTTCTATTTTGGAAGTACTGGCTCCCCGAGTGGATCCTTGGGCTTTGTTTTGGCCTAACTTCCCCCCCGCAGTCTTAGGTTGAGGCAAACAGAGGATCCAGAAACGATAGTATATGCTTTAAGAGTGCAGGAATCTGATAATGCTTTCCCCCCATAAATCAAGGGGTGGAGGTGAAAGGGAAAACGTGCAATTGATTGGATTTTTTCCTTCATATATAAAATCGAGTCTGTGTCCCGTACCCAGATAATAAAACTATTGCCTACAGGAGGCTTTATGAAAATTTGGAATGGAGCAGAGCCTACCCGTATTTCGTTTTCGGTGGTAACGCTGCAGCTCCCTTTGGCCTTTAGTTCTGCTGTCTTGGACGTTTTACAGTCAGGTTCATTCAACCGTATCCCCTAGAAAGGAGCAGTATGAGGGCGGCTACCATTGAAAGATGTTGCACGCTGATGGTCCAGTGGTCTAGGAAATCGCCTCCTCCTACAGATAGCCACCGGCATTGATTCAGAGCCAGAGAACCCAACAAAACTGCCTTTACCGCGGGCCAGAGAGCAGGTCCGATTCTCCATCGCACGAGTCCATCGTGAGTGATGGACGTTAGATGCATTGCAAGGCCAGTGGCTAGAGGGGTCGAAAGGAAAATAGTTTGCAGTCTCCGAGCAAAAGGGGGCAAGCCTGCGAGTAACAAATCCCCAACCCGACACTTGTGCAAGGTCAATAACCAAAGATGCAGTGCGGTTCGGCTCCTCTGGTGCCCGTCCATGGTAGACCACCGCCACTGAAGCCAATAAACTAGCGCTGTGCGTCTTAGTGTTGCTGCTGACCTCCATCGCTCCTCCTTTGAATCTCTATTGTACTTGATTTATTACAAAGAAGAAATCAATAAAAGCATTTATTCTTATTTGTTCATTTTGTGTTCTAAATATAAATGATCAAACTGGTAAAAATAACAATTGAAAAGAAATATTGATTCACCCCCTCTCAGTATTTCCAACACACCTAACATCTTTAGAGCGGACTAAAGACATATTTTGGAGCAGTCGAAAAACATTTGTTGAAGACATCTTACAACAGTGATGAAGTCATCTTATGGAGCTGTTCTGAAGGCATATTGTGAAGAAATCTTGAAGACTTTTTAGTCTATCCTTGGAGCACCCTTGAAGAGTAATTGAAGACCTGTTTGGAAATGTTGTGCACCTTTGAAACTACTGTATTTGAGCCTTATTGAAGTGTTGTTAAGGTAGATCTAAGCCATCGTTGGAGCAAACCTAAGAAAACTATTGAAGACATTACTGAAGTCTTGTTAAAGCATTTGTGAAGTACTTATTGTGCAAATCCTGAAGTAATGGTTGAAAAGTTGTTTTTGTGCAGTTGTTGGGGCAGAATTAAGAAACCCTTGTTGAAGTAGTAATTTATGAAGAAATAGTATTGTTGAAGTCCTCATAGAGTAACCTTTGAAGAAGATTGATTCTGCAAACATGAAGAGCTTTGGCGACACCTTTGGAGCAACATTGTTGAAAACTAAATGAGGACTTGTTGAAGAAGCCTTGGAAGACTTGAAGTAGTACTAGAACTATCTTGAAGAATTGGAGTAGAGGGTTGCAGCCCTAGAGGATTGGAGTCCTCACCCAAGGTTGGAGCCTTGTGGAAAACTAGGTTGGAGCCAGAATTATTGTAGAGGATTGGAGTCCTCAAGAAGACCAAGTTGGTGCTTGGTGAAGTACAGGTTGGAGCCTGGAGGAATTGAAGATTGGAGTCCTCAAGAAGACCAAGTTGGTGCTTGGTGAAGTACAGGTTGGAGCATGGAGGAATTGAAGATTGGAGTCTTCATCTAGGGTTGGAGCCCTGAAGGAATCATAGGTGTGATTGTACAAATTGGAAATTTAATTGTTGTAATAGAGGATTGGAGTCCTCACCATTTGTTAATAAAATTATTTATTTTTTTATTGTTCATTTTTTGTTCTGTTTATAAGTGATCTTAACTGGCATAAAAATAACAATTGTAAATGAAATACTGATTCACACCCCTCTCAGTATTTTCAACACTTGGAATTAGAGCAAGTACCTTCACTCACAGCCTTACAATTGGAAGGTAGATCCTTAGAACACAAATGGAAAAGTCAAGGAAGAAAGCCTCCAATCCCTCTAAAGATGTCTCTTCTTTAATTATGAAAACAAAATCAAATCAAGTTGGGAAAGCTCCATTATTCAATGGGACAAACTATGAGTCATGGAGACAGAGTGAAATTCTTTTTGATGGCTCAAGGATTTGAGGTATGGAATTCAGTGAGTACCGAAAACTCATAAGAGTCAAAAGAGTTTTATGCAAAAGCTATAAAAGCAATCTTGAGTGGTCTACCAAATCTTATAAAGGTCAAAGTGGAGAAATGTGTGAAAATTTCTAAATCTTATACTTATACAGAAATTTTAGTGTTAATCTGGTTATGCTCCTACTACTTAATTAAGTTATTAACTGAATAAATTCAGATCAATATAGAAGCAAAACACATAACAGACTTTCACCAATCTAGATCTAGAAAAAGTACATGCACACATAGACAAAGTGACACAGTGTTTTCTGGACAAATAGTCCCCAGAAAAACCCAATGCGGGAAAACCGGTCTTTTGGCTACTGGAGGGTTTTATTATTAAGAATTTTCTGAATACAACAAATCTGCGTTCTAGATTTGGAAAGCACGACAGAGAAATAATAGATCTACAACTAACTAGCTGTTTTGAAGCCAAAATAATGACTGATCCACACCCTTAAATAGGATTTACAAGACTTAGCCAAAATAAGGCCCTAGTAACCCCAGTGTTGCCCCTGAAACCTTTGCGTCAGCCAATGAAGCTCCTGCGTCTCTCAGTGCTAGCCTGGAAAGGGCTGCGTTACCCCATACTGGGTGACGCAGTCCTTATGCTGCCCCTTAGGGTCTTTGCGTAACCCCTGAGGGCTTCCAGCTGAATCATGCTGTCCTGAGAGGGACTGCGCAGCACCTGCGTAGCATAGTTGCTGCCATTCTTGCTGCAACTCTCCTACTTCTCTGCACTGCCTCTCTAAGCTGATCTCTGCCTCTTGCTAATTCTAGACCCTGGGATCAGATCATCCCCTTGGCCTAAATTCCCCTCTCTGCAGCTGAAACACTTTTGAGAATTCTTAGCAAACCCGCCCTAGAATCTCAGCTTAGCTTCAGTGCTCTGCCTCTGTGTGTCTTTACAAATGACCCCAAGCCTTTCCTTTATACTTTTCTCGTTGGGAAACCAACGACCATGATCAGATATTGAATCAATGGCTAAGATTAAAAGAAAGCTTGATCCGTGTGACTTAAGACAATTTTATCACATGTTTAATTAAATTCACTTCAATTATTTAAATTCCCTAAGTTTAAACTTAGGAAATACATTAAAATAATTAATTAATTTAATATCTCCTAAACTAGATGAAATTTCCCAAATCCTTTTTTGGGTCTTGTAGATCAAGTGTACTCTAGTCCTTCCTCAAAATTTTGGAGCTAGAGCACAACTGATGGTACCCCAAATACACAAAATCTCAACAAAATGTTCATTAGCAAAAGAGCTTTGGGAGAATCTTCAAGATCTTCACTCAAAAGGATTGTTGGTCATGACCTCTGATCAAGAAGATGATGACAATGAGCACAAAGATGAACTAGAGAAGACAACTGAAAGCATAGATGAAGGCACCAATTGCATAAAGGAAGATGATGATGAAGGGATATCTGAATTTGAAGTTGAAATAGACCTCAAGACAAAGCTTGTAGCTACTCTAGAAGAGATAAGCACTTTGAAAAATGAAAATGAGGAACTCAAGAAGCAGGTTAAAAATGTTGATCATGACCTTGACAAGAAAAAGGAGGAAGTTGTCCTTTTAAAGCATCAAGTACAAGAAAGGGGTGAGGATCTCACCAAGCTTAAGGAGGAGTCACATCAGATTGAGAATTGGCATAATGAAGAATTCATCTCCATGACATCTCAACTAGAAGAAGCAAAGAAACAAATTCAAGAAGTTGAAGACAAGAATTTGAAGGAACATTTGGTCCTCCTCAAAGGACAAGTTGATGAAGCAGAGAAGGAAAGAAAGACCATGTCATGCCAACTAAAGGAAAAAGATGAAGAGATCTTCAAATTGAAATCACAGATGTCATCTCTCTTAACGTCCAAGCATGTGAAGCAATAATGATAAAAGAATACATGGAGAATCAACTAACAAAGAAAGATGAAGACTGTGAGAAGATGAAAGAAGAAATTGTTTCTCTAAGAAAAGAAGTTGATCAACTAAACAAGAACTCGAAGAGCTCTCAAGCCTTGGATGACATCCTTAGTCATCAAAGATATCCTCTTGACAAATCTGGTCTTGGATATGCAGGTGAGTCTTCTAGCAAAGATGGTGCAAACCCTAAAGCATCAAAGAGCAAGGATGTGGAGAAGATTGAAAATTGTGTAAATACCTCCAGCTCCAATAAAAGCAAGACAATAAGTCAGAATGCTCCAAGAAGATATGTTGATGCAATAAAAAAATCCAAGTGAACGTCATCAGAGAATATCAAGGCAGAACAATTTCAGAAGTGCACCAATGCAATCTTCATTCTCCAGGTATAAATCTATATTTTTTGGTTATTGCTACTCTTGTACAAATTTTGGGCACGTGGCAAAGGATTGCAGGGCATATAACAAAGATGTCTATGAAGACTCCAATTAGTTCCCTAGAAGAAAAGGTGCAGAAAGATACTCTAAGAAACTCACCAACAGAAATTATGCTCCGTCATTCATGTACAGAATTGAATGCTTCAAATGTCTTTATACTGGTATATAGCTTGAAATTGCAACTTGAATTGGGCTCCTAGAAAATCTGAGAAGTCTTCAACCAACCATGGAAAAAGAATTACACAAGTTTGGAGAGGGAAGCATGTTGAACCAGAAAAACACGTGGAATGTGTCTTGAATACTCAAGGCATCAATCCATGCTGTTGATCAAATATGAGCATCATAGGCAGAAATTATGTCTCACCAAAATTCTGCCTATTAGTAAGAGGAAGTTCATGCATACTATTAGGGGGAGCACAGGTCAAAGAATGGCTACTTGAATATTGTCTCACAAAATCATCACTATGGCAGGAAATACAACATGATGACAATTACTTAGTGGAAAGCTGTCCTTGATGAAGAAAGGGGGAGAATATGGCAAAGAGCAAAAAGATGACGGGGAGTTAATATGACAAGGAGAAGCATGATGAAAAGGGGAGTACTTAATGAAAATACACTATCAAGAAAAGCATCCCATTTGCCATTGATGTCAAAGGGGGAGAGAAGGAAAAGGAGCTGCACCGTCAACAAGAGTTATGCCTGTATGTTGATAAGTTTGTCATTGATGTCAAAGGGCTATTGAGGAGTACCTGTCTCATAAGGACAAGTAGACCACTTTTGGTGAAAAGACAAGCAGTGAAGAAAGGACAAAGGGTCAGCTATCATTACCTCATTATATTTGCAAGCCTCCTATTACTTGAGTCCATATGGCAGAGATACATAACATGTCTTATATGATAAAGATATATGCTTGAGACATGCTTGACAGTGAGATGCCTTAACTGTGGTGCATACATGTGACAGTGATACTCACCTGACAGTGATACATCATTGGCTAGCAGTGACAGTTGTGATGACAACTCTTATGACAAGGATGAATGCCAGTTGACATATCCTATAGTACTGAAGTATACTCAAGTATATCACTAAGATGACAGCTGCATCATTACCCCAAATAAATTTTTAAGTTACAAAAATACCATGTCATGTCGGTCCTCCAAGATGAGAATCCTTTTAAGAACAAAATCTAATCATTTCAAAGTCATTGAAGTTGGCCCAAGAAAAAAATATGCTAACTGGCGATGAGACATGCCACAGTTGAGTGATTGTTATCAAGCAAGATTGTATCCAACATGACCGTATGGGGTTGTGGAAGCAGTTCAAAAAAAAAAAAAAAATTAATATATTATTTAAAATTTAACATATATATCTATGTATGTATGTATGTATGATAGGTTGGCCCTCATGTTGGCCCCTTCGCCCAACAGCCATGTCTCTTCGCATAGGGGCAAATATGTATAAATACAAAGCTAAACTCGTCATTCAAGCCATCAATTTGGTCTAACACAGATAAAAGCTCGGATCTGAGGTGAGAAAGAGGCCAAGGAGGACGAAGGTTGAAGCTTTTTGTTTGGGAAAATCTTGTTTTAATTTTTCTGTGATTGGCGTTTGGGCTATATTTTTTTAAACAATGACTACTCATTGCATCTTGGATTGGTTTTATTTGTGGACAAAACAACCCTCTTTCTCAACTGGAACTTGAGGCATAAAAGCTTTGAATGGTGGCATTTAAGTGCAGAATACAGTTTGATCCTATAGCTAATCGACTGTGACATTTAGACCTGTGGCTTAGACCTGTCCCTAAATTTTCGGACATGTGCCTAAAATTTCAGACTTGTGCCTAAAATCTCGGACCTGTAACAACTGTAGTGCTTGGACTTGTGGCAGAGGATTTGTGACATGTAAACCTTGGAACAGTGACAAATCCAGACTTCTGTGAAGTGACAAATCAGCTTGTGCTTGTGAGAAGACTTCTAGCAGTTTTTAAAGCATTGCTTGAAGCAACCTATTGATAGAACTGAAGGAACCTTTGGCTATTTTTGGCATCATTTAAGGACAAAGTTGGAGCAGAAATAGAGGAGTTGCCGATCCTTTTGCAGGCCTATTGAAGAAACCATTTTAGAGCAGCCTAGTGACATTCTGAAGCAGTCCTACAATATTTTTTTAGAGCAGCCTATGACATCTTTTGGAGCATCCCACTGACATCTTTAGAGCAGACTAAAGACATCTTTTGGAGCAGTCTAAAAACATTTGTTGAAAACATCTTGCAACAGCTTTGAAGTCATCTTATGGAGCTGTTCTGAAGGCATCTTGTGAAGAAATCTTGAAGACTTTTTGGGCTATCCTTGGAGCACCCATGAAGAGTAATTGAAAACCTGTTTGGAAAAGACTTACTGCCCATTCTTGGTGGGCAACTTCATCCTCTTGTTGCGAGAGGAATTGGAGCACATATGGGAATTTGTATAGTTTGAAGAAGAGCAGGCTTGAGCAGTCCAGGATAGAAACAATGGTGTATGTGCACACCAACCTTCATCTTATTTACAGGCAACGGGAGGAGTGGTGTTATGAATAAAATATGTATAAAAATAATATACATATAAATAATGATGATAAATGTAATAATGATTAGTTTATTAGTAATTAGTACTGAAGAGGCATGTCTAAATGGAACGTGACCTTCCATGAAGAGGGACCGGCCTAAGGTATATAAGCAGCCCCTCGCTCTCGTTTGTAACTTCATTCTCAATCATACATTTTAATATATATTCTTGTATCTTCAATGGAGATTTACATATTCCAAGTCTTCTGGAGTATTTAACTTGAAGTACGAACTTTGTTCATTCCAAGTGGTTGAAGGGAAAGACAGAGATGTGGAATGTGTTTCTTGATGACATGGATTTGGGCAACAGTTTTGAGTTGGCAATGGCCAACTTGGATCTTAATGATCCAGTGCTAAAGTTTGTCACCTTTGATGATGGCGATACTCTTGAGGGGTCATCCTCCACACCAAAAAATTCAGAGATTACATTGGATATAAATGAGGAGGATGCGTAAGAGAGCAGTGGTGGCATTGATGCTGATTTTGATGTTGATGACTTTGAGCGGTAGCAGGCTGCAGCCTTTGAGATTCTTCCTTCCTATTCTACTCTTCCGCATTCAAGTTTCTACCTTGTTTTGTATTTGCTATGTTCCATTGGCATTCCTAGTTAGAAGTCCTTAGGACTTGGTACCTAGTCAGGAGTCCTCTGTCTCACTTAGACCCTTCATGGACTTCATTGCAAATTGAAAATAGTACACTTAAGTTTCCTAAAGCTAAACTGCATTTTACTAATGTTTAGTGGCCAATAAGACCCTTCATGAACTTCATTGCCAATTGAAAATAGTACACTTACATTTCCTAAAGCTAAACTGCATTTTACTAATTTTTAGTGGCCAATAATGAAAAGTCACTCAATTTTTTAGAATTGGCAAGTGTAAGCATTGTGCACAATACTATGGAGTATATAGCTTGTTATGCTTATAAACTTGAAGCAACTACAAATGCTAAATGTGAATTTTGAATATATATATATATATATTTTATTGCCGTCCCCAACTCAGTCCCCTGAAAAATTTGGGGGTGGGTTCTAGACGTTCCAGATGCGACCCCCCCTCCCTGCAGTTCCCCTGTCCCAAAAATCAGTGCAACATAGGTTGTGATAATGGAGAGACTCCATGGGAGAATGATTGCTGCTGTGATGTCAGGTTTCCATTGATAATTAATCTACTTGAAATTGATTTAGTTTTTTGTTAAAAAAATGTGTTATGGTATAAATGTCATATAAAGGAAATGGTCAGGTGCAGACTTTATGTTGAAGTTTTCTTGTAAATTATTGACATTATGTATAGTCACTTATATGTAAACTAAAGCATAATAACTTTCACCCTTGAAGATAAGTAACATGTGTATATTTGTATAATGCCTGTGCATGTGAAATCCTTCTATCAGAATTTTCTTTTATGGTGAGTTACCTACCTGTGTTTTGAAATTAATGTAAAATTTATTAAATTTTTTAAATTCAATTTTTTGGGTCTTCTTTTTTATTTGGCTCATCAAAATTCGGACCTAAATGCAATTCTTTTGAATTAGGTTTCTTAAAATGATTGATAACATCTTTTTTCAACAACTACTAACAAGTGAGCAAACTAATTAATTAAGGAAGTTAACATTATAGGGCCTTGATATTGAATGACTAACTGAAGATTCAAATTATGTTCAACAGACCTTGTTGTTATTAGTGCACACACACATATATATATATATATATATATATATGAATAATGACAGTGCTATGTCCTTGCACCAAATATTTGACATGATATAGTACTTAATATATATTAGGCGGACTTATATTTTTAAGGTTGTTTGTGTCCTGGGATGATTTTATGCTTTGCAGTTCCTCAGGACATGACGGGCCCACGGGGTTGTGCTGTGCTGGCTGTTTAAGTCCTGAAGGCTTTCTAGGAAAATTCCTTGGTGGTCCTGTTGGTCTGGTTGATGGTTGATTGATGGGTGGCCCCATGTAAATATATTTTTCTGTTAAATTTATTTATTTTCAAAGTACACTTTTGTCATTTTGTCAGTGTTCCACGGGGATGCGTCCCCCAGGGTGGGGGACATGCTTCCCCACTTCCCCACGCTCCCGAGATGGGGAAACTCCTGGGGAAATTTTCCCCACGTCCTCTTTTTTGGAAAACTTGGGGAAACTCTGGGGGGGCGTTTTTCTAGTGACGAAATGTGTCTCTCTTGTGGGGGGGAAGAGGGGATGCAGGGGGGATGCAGGAGGGATGCGTCCCCCGAATTTTTTCGCTAATAACAATTAAAAAAACAATTTTTGTATTTCACTGCTTTCTATGTTTATTTTTAGTTCAGTTTTGTATGGTTGTTTTAGACTTCAAATGTCATTGTCATATGATGAATTTAATTTTTTATGTGCATTGCGTAGTTTCAATTGTCAAATGATGAATTTAATTTAGATGTACCTTGCATAATAATAATGCCCATTGCCAAATGATGAATTTAGATGGAACATTGCATAATGTCAAATAATAGATTCAATTTAGTAATTTATTTTTAGATTTACATTGATGATTGCAGAAATGTCAAATGATAATTTTACTTCACAACAGTGTAATACAAACTGATCATCATATTTAGATGTGCATTTCATAATTAATAAGATTTACTATCTACTAATTTAGTTATTAAAATATTGTTAGGATTTTATTTTTTATCTTTTATATATTAAATTTTAAAAATTTGTACGGCTTTGACGTCCCCCCGTTTCCCTGAAATTTCCCTAAATTTTGGGGTTGCTTATATACGTCCCCCTTGTGCGTATCCCCGCTCCAGCGTTTCCCCGTCCCGGAAACTCGATGGAACATTGCATTTTGTTGCATGATGATTTTTTTGGGAATTTATTCTTATATAGTCCACATATTTTTGTATTTCATTGCAATATTAATTTTTTTTATCTGGCAAACGTAAGGAAGTTTTTGAACATGTTAGCTACGTGATGAATGCTTAAAGTTTACACCTATTACAAAATATTTTAGTTATTGGTTATTAATGAAGCTCTTGTGGATTTCAGCACTACACCCATCTTAATTTGAAACATAAACTTGCTATAATTTGTTTTTCCATTGTCTTTAGGATTCTTCTTCTTTCAACTGAGGATCTGCAGCAACATTTTGAAACTGAGGCCTCCGATTCCATAAAACATCCTTCACGGTATGCTCGGAATTTTCTGGAGTATTGCTGTTTCAAAGCACTTGCGGTGTCAACTCAACTCACTGATCACTTGAGCGATAAAAATTTTCGCCGCCTGACTTTTGATATGATGCTTGCTTGGGAAGCTCCTGCTGCCACAAGTAAACCCCTGCTTAAGGTGAGTCCAGTTTCAGATTTCCCTTTGTAAATTAGGAGCTATTGGAAGAATATGATTAACAATGTTTATTATTTCCGAAACAGATTGCTGTGTATGTGTACTAGTTAAAATTCCTGCTTAAAGAACACAGGAAAACTTGGAACTGTGTGTTTCACCTAATGTGCATAAGGGGATCAATGAAGATAAAAGAATATCCTTTCTGTGACTGGGAACTCTATTCTCTGCTAGAGAATTGATACTGCTCCTAGATTGCTGCAAGATATTGCTATTTTGCTTCATTAGATTATCATCTATGCATGTGAAATGATAATTTGCTATGGAAGTATATGCATTTTTTTTTCTTATGTATTCTATGACAGGTTGATACAGAAACCTCTGTTGGGCCAGAGGCTTTTGCACGAGTAGCTCCTGCAATTCCAACTATTGCAGACATGATCACTGCTTGCAATCTTTTTGACGTGCTTACAGCTTCAAATCGAGGTCGGCTTCCTTTCCTCATCTACGATAAGTACCTTGGAGGGCTGGAAAAGTGAGCTCTTATGCTCTAACTGGTTCTTTTAATTTTTTTTGGTTCTTCAGAAGAGGAAGAGTTCTCATTGTATTTACAAGGAAGGAAAATGTTCTGGTCTTAGGGCTGTTATTTGGTAGACTGTCTAATATTTAAAATTTTACACTTCGAGATGAGGAATTTGGGTAGAATTTTCATAAATAATTTACTGATTACTTCTCATACAACTAAATCATATTTAATTTGTGCCTGGTTTTAGTGCTTATGTTGATCTGTTAACAAGAAAAACATATCTATTATTGATCATTACACTGATTGGACATTTAGCAAGTTAGGTTGTACAACAGAAGAATCAATTCAAATTCCAATTCTTTTTCTTTTCGGCAATGATGATTCGATTTCATAAAGTGGGATAGTTACAGTGAAAATACAATTAAGTTGGGCAATGTATAGACACACCCTTAGCACAACTCGGTACATATGTATAGACATACCCTTAGCACTACTCAGTACATACTCCTTATATAAAATTGCCTAAGTTTGCTCCAAGGTTTTGGAATTGGGAGATTGTGGGGGGCAGGGGGATATCAGGGAACAGTGGGATCGGGGAGTGGGGATGGAAGCATTAAACATTAAAGCTATTGAAATTAGTTTAATCTTAAACATATGCAGTTGCTATGTAAATGTAATGTACCAAAGCTAGAAAATGCTAATACAATCCACAAATATTAAACATTTTCTTTGATGTATTTTGTCAAACACTTAGAGCACTTTCATTTATTCAAACACTTTGTGGAAAAAGTAGTAAACATTTGCAACAGAGAAATACGAGAGGCAAACAAAGATTTTTATTAACTTGATTTGAAGGTTTACAATGCACAAATCAATCTGCTGAACATGATTATAATTCTGGCAATAATGGATCAAGTCGGCCTGTAAGGAAAGTTGATTTCGGCTCAATAAATGCATTGGAACTTCAGCAATTGCGCCCTCCTTGCTAATTGATTCGGCCTCCAAAATATGATAAGCTCGGATCCCCTGAATAACTCGGCCCTTCTAAGAATAAACTCGTGTTCTAAGTGAACTCAGCCCTTCAAGAAGATGATCTCAGTCCTGGAAAAACTTGGCCCTCCAATGGACTAATTCGACCTCAAATAAATATGGAAGTGGCAAGCAATTTCATCCTCCAAGCAAGAAGAACTCAGCCTCAAGAAAGGTACTCTCGACCCTTTAGAAAAATATGTACTCGGCCTCCCCAGAAAAATATGAATTTCGGCCTGCCAAGGGAAATAGAACATGGCCTCCAAGTGTAGATGAATCTCGACCTCCCTAGTGCTAGAATAAGAATTCAGCCTCCTTCAGGAAGATTCAGCCCTCAAAAAATACAAGCAACTCGGCCTCTTAGTGTAATACAATTCGGCCCCAGAAATACCAAGTAAATTCAGCCTCATAGAGAAATGATGAACCCGTCCTATTTGAGGAATTACAATTCGGCCCCAGAAATACCAAGTAAATTCAGCCTCTTAGAGAAATGATGAACCCGTCCTCTTCGATGAATTTTCCCCGTAATACACTTAGCTACCATAAATAAATTCGACCCCAAAGAGAAGTGTGATTTCCCCTCCTTCAACACTATGGATTTGGCCCTTTGGCTGGAGATAATTCAACCCCTTTGTCTAAATGAATTCAGCCTCCTTGAGTGATACAATATGGCCCAATAGATGACCTGCAAAATTAACTCGACCTCGCAAGAATAGCAACTCGATCTGCTCCAATAGCACCTGCAATTTTCACAATTAGAAAAATCTATATGATTTCACCGCAAGCCAACTAGGGTGGCACTCAAAATCCACCGAAATTAGTTGAGAGCCAACTAGGGTGGCACTCATAGTCCATCGAAACCAGTTAGAGAGCTTCGCCTGAAACCTTCATGCTAGACTCGCTTGAGCCCTAATCAATCATCAAGAAGTAATCACAAATCAGAATGATGAGAGTATGGCCACCTTTCTCCTTTTAAAAGATTTTGCTAGACCTTCTCCGATCTTCTAGAAACGTCCTTATTATTATTTTATTGATGAAGTCACTTATTTTTCTTGAAGTGACTTTTCCCCTTTTTATTTAATAATAATTTGCCCCTTTTTATTTAATAATAGTAATTATAAAAGTGAAGTTGGGCAAAACTCCTTTGTCTCCTTAGAAAATTTCCCCTCCCCGCTAGCCTAAAGGAGACAGTCAGGCAAGCGAAAATGATGCCTCCGTGCTAAAGTAAATGGGGACATTATAGTAAACATATATTTAGTCAATCACCACAACCTTGCATTGGATATGTACCAAAATTAATGAATGATCAATATTGCTAAGATAATGCCACCTTCACAGAATGTCTAAGTTGTGTTTGAGGGAGGGTGTGAGAATATTTAATCTAAACCCACTTGAGGGGTTTATTCAAACTTCGACACTGCTTGATCACTACTACATTTATGGTAAACCACTTAAGTGGTTACTGTGGTCCCAACTACCACCCTTTGAGGTCTTAGGGGTAAATCCTAGGGACTAAACCTATTTATCGGTCAGGCTCTAGCCTCATTCGACATACACGTTGTACACAAAGCATTTTGTTCTTTGGGATCTTCTTATGAAGATATACTTCATTGTTTAAATGTTTTTTAAAAACCATTGTGACTAAACTTCTGTGACAGGCCTCCTAATCCAAGTTTGCGACAGACTCTGTACTAGGGCTACGAGGGAGTGCACCCCCCCCTCTTGAATCCACTCCCGAAGCACGCTCTACTTGGGAGCGCATCGGGAGTGAATTTCGGGAGCACGTTCCCTTAAATTTTTTTCGCTCCCTGACCTTTATGGAGCGATAGAAGAGTGGTCGGGGAGCAATCATTCCTGTACTGCTCCTGTTCTCTCAGGCAACGAATTTCTAAATCAGGGAACGGTAGGGGAGCGATAGCTCCCGACTGTTCCCACACGCAAAAAAGGCCCACGCGAAAAAAGATAAGGGGAGGGGCCAAAAGAAATAAAAGGCCTCCCCCCCTCTCACAATGCATCATTTGCATGATTGAGAGAGCAAGAGAAGGCTTTTGGAGCTTGAGTTGAGGAGGTGAGTGAGAGGAAGATTGAGAGGGTTTGAGCTTGAGGAGCTTGCAAGGGAGATTGAAGACTGCCATTTGAGAGAGCTTGGGATAAAAGGCACCACCATTGGAGAGCCAAAGATGTAGGGTCTACTCCCGTTCTTTTTTTTTTCCCATGTAAAATTTGTGTTTTTTATATGTTGAATGAAAGATGTTCTCTTCTGTCTTTCCCAATTCCCATCCGTCCATTTTATTGCAAAAAAGAAAGTATAACTCCACCAAACAAGATGGGTATATGGCTTGACATTCTCTTGTTGGTTCCTTTTTTTTATTATGGTGGTGTTGGGGAGCAAAAGGAATGGTGAAGATGATGAAGAAGTGGGTAGTGGTGAATTTGGAAACCTTGGAGAAGAGGAGTATCAAGAGGAAAATTAGAGTTGAGATGATGATGGAAAGAAAACCAAGGTAGACCAAACCCCCTTGTGGAAATATGTTACTAGGCTTTTAGGAGGGAAAGGGGGTAAAACCACTAAATTTACATACCCCCATTGCAAAATCACTTACATAGGTTCATTTACTCGTGCCAGAAAGTATCTCTGTGGGAAAATGGCATGGGTTGGAACTAAGAAAATAGGAATAAAAAACTGTGGAAGTGTGTCAGCACAACAAAGAGCCAAATACACAAGGGAAGATGAGCAAGCCCAATACAAATCTAAAATATCAAAGGGTGAATTTGAACATAACACCACTAGCCCACAATCACATAGGCTAAGAACTCCATCAACATCCCACCCATGGTAGTGGATACAGAGGCATAAGCACAGACATCCCTTGATCAAGGGTGTAGGGATGATGTGGATGCAAAAAATTTCCAGTTTCTTTATGCATGCGAGATACCATTCAATGTTATTTTCTCACCTTATTGGCATGAAATGGTTTCCGCCGTCAATGATGCCCCTAAAGGATACAAGAGCCCTATTTATGACAAAACTAGAACTGTGGGTCTTGATCATGAAAAAGCCAAAATAACAAATGCTTTGGGTAAATTCACAAATGGTTCGAATGGCTATGGGGTATCCATTGTATTTGATGCCTGGAAAAATGTAAAAGGCAAGCCATTGATTAGTTTTCTTGATGTGTCTGCTACTAGTGCAATCTTCCTTTGTTAATTTTTATGGTATGTTCTATGCTTGCAACAATTACTTCAATGTCTTATTAACCCAATAATAATTCCACTTCAAATTTCAACAACAATCACAATAAACTTCAGTAGCAATCAATTAACATTCATTTTAGATAACGATTGTCAGTAATTGTAGATAGAATATCATCAACAATTCAGAAGAAGAAAAGCTAACACAATGAACACAAAGATTTAGGCTAATTCTAGGGGAAAACCCCACAAGGGGGAAAAGCCAACTAACCCTTCTTATTGATCAATATCAAATGTTCAAGAGAGAGAAATTCCAATTAAGTACAATGATGACCAACCAATATCCAAAACAAGAAGCATGATCTGCTCTATCAAAGTCTGCAAATCTGAGATTAGTCAATCGTAGTCAGTATGCCCTAACCAATCCAGTTAACGATGGTCAAACAACAGTCAACAACAGTCAAACAACCTCCAATTAATTCGGTCAATGCAACAATAGAATCGACCTCTTCAACAGGTCAAATTCAGCCCAAAATAGAGAGAAGATCAATCAAATTTCGGTCAACAACTACGCCATTGTGGTCAATGTTGTTCAACCTGCCCAAAATTCCTCATTTTGTGTGCAAATGAATGCAACTTGCCCAAAAAGAAATTTGCCCAAAAGATCGAAGTCAAAATCTGCTCAGAAAGTCAAAGTCAACTGCAAATTTTCGACCCCCAACTTCAGAACTTCAACCCAAGAAGATGAGAGAAAAATGTGATGATGAATTTTATGTGTATATGATGTAATGCAATTGTCAAAAGCAAAGAACAATACAACCCTAAGGAAAATTAACACATTAGACTATCCTTTATGGCATTCTCCTTCACCTCAAAAATCATTATTTTTGGACACAAACAAATGCCTCATTTTCAAGTCGGCGTCAACTTCAAGTCGACCCCATTGGTGAAAAGACATGTCTCTTGACCCCACGTTAACCACTATAAATACATCATAAGGCCTCTTCATTTTGGCATCTCATCATCACATTTTTCTCTTATCTTCTTGGGTTGAAGTTCTGAAGCTGGGGGTCGAAAATTTGCAGTTGCTGGGAGATTGAAATATATGCAATAGTTGCAGTAACTGAGATCGAAGTTTTGTTGGGATGAAGCTGCTGAACAAGAAGAGAAGATTGAAGGCTGCTGCATCATTGAAGGCTGACTTGGTGGAGGAGGAAGTTCTGTTTGTCTAGGGTCTTAGTTTTCTCACTGTCATATGAATCTACTGAAGGAAGAGTTCTTGACTGGGGTTTCCCCTATGTAGGGGTTGTTCCCTAGCTGCTCGCCTACATATGGTGCCCATGATCTTCATGTTTTATATTTGATAATTGCTTGATGAAACAAAGATAAAAAAGGAACATAATAAACTTAATAAGAACACAAGGGATTATCATCACAAGAAAATATTTTTGCCTTTCTGATTTTCCAACATGATATCAGAGCTAAGGTGAAGGAGGAGGAAAAAGGTAGTCTACTGAAAGGAGAATAAGGAGTCTTGAGAAGTGGAATAAGTGCCATCAAGAAAAGGGATCATATAATGGGATAAACCCACTATCTACAAGAACTATGTCTAACACATTGAAGGGAGAAAACAATCTAGAAGGAGCCTCCAATTATAGGGCATGGAAAAAGAGGATAGACCTCATGCTCAAGAAGAATAAAGTTTTGGATCTAGTCAAAGGAAAAGTAAAGAAGCCTACAAATGAATCAAGTGTAGCAAAGAAAGAAAAGTTTAGAGAAACAAAAATATTGGCCATGAGTCTAATAGTGGATGGAATAAAGGACAACCTCATTCCATATATATCCAACATAGATTCCGCTCAAGAAATGTATGAGGCCCTATCCAAATTATTCATAATCAAGAAGATTGGTTAAATTGCAAGCCTCAAGAATGAACTAAGAACTATGAAGATGACAAAAGATGATACTGTGGCATCCTTCTTTGTAAAAATAGCTAGAATCAAAGCTCTAGGCAATAGATGAAATAGTACCTGAAAAGGAGCTCGTGATTACTGCTCTTCTAGGATTACCAACATCTTGGAGCGCCTTTGCATCAAGGATCAACAATAGGAAGGATACTCCTACATTCAAACAATTATGGAATGCATGTAGTCAAGAAGTCAAAATATCATCAGGTGGAAAATTCAAGTTAAACTTCGCGTCAATGTCATTGACAATATGTTCAAACTTTGCATTAACAAAGGACTATAAAACTAATTCTTGTATATTCACTACTAAAACATCTAGGTATCACCTCCCCCAAATTTTGTTGCAGGAGGGGCCAAAATTCTGTTGTAGGAAGCTGAAATTCGAGATTGGTGCAGTTTTGGAGGGTTTTGTCACTGGTTGACTTGGTTTGACCTTGACCTAGTTGGAAGGTCTGTTTGGAGGGCTGACTTGGTGCTGGAAGGAGGGCTTGGTCTAGGGTTTGGGTCTTTGTTGTCTCATCTGAAGCAGATTCTATAAGAGAAGATATTTTTTGGGTTTTCCCTTGGAGAGGTTTTTCCCTGGCTTGGAGCTTAATATTTGTGTCCATTGTTCTTTTTGTTTCGATCCTGATATTTGTTTGATGAAAAGATATAATCACGAAACACAAGATAAATAAAGTTCACAAGCAAGTATTAAGGAATAAGGAAAATCCTAATTAATACCTACCACATTGCATTTTCTAACATGGTATCAGAGCTAAGGTGAACAAGAGAAGGAAGTTGAAAGGATCTCGTGGACACAAATAAAGGTTTGTTTGAAGAATTAAGGTTTCTGCAGCTACAAGGGAGGCCAAAGTTGCAGGTCAGAATTGCAGAAGATGTAGTTGTAGTATCAAGTTACTAAGAGGGTATATTCTGTTTTGATCTCATTAATCTTATATTGAAATCTTTTTGGTAAAAATCACGTGAGAATTTTTGAGTTGTTGCGTTTCAAACCATCCAATGTGGTTCATTGTTATGACTAAGATGAAGAGTCTGATCATTAATCTTGAAAGGATTTGTCTTGCTTAAAGGAGGAACTTTTAAAGGATTATCTTGTACCAGATCTAGGGTTTCTATAGCAGTTGCAAGATCAAAGGTGCAAATCTAAGTTTGCAAAGTCAAAACTAAGGATCGAAGGTGTAGCTGGTAGCTAGCTGATGCAAGATTGAATCTTGCTAATCTAACCTACTTGGAAGACATATTTCTAAGACATCATTGAAGTCTCTTTGAATATCTTGAAAGGCTCAAGATGGTTGGAGACATCATCAGAGAAGGGAAGATTCTTGACTATCAAGTAAGTATCGTATTGTTGCTCTATGCTTGAATCTAAATGTCTTATGGGTTCTTTTTGCAAGGAAAGCAATAAGCTTGTTGGCTCAACAAATTACATAGCATGGAAGAAAAGGATTGACCTGACACTTACTAAACGTGAAGTAATGGAATATGTCCTCGGTGAAGTGACTGAACTGAACAAAGATAGGACTCAAGAATTAGCAAAATACGAGAAAGGGGAAGTAAGGGCACAAAGGATCATTGCTGAATCCATTAAGGATCATCTAGTTCCCTTTGTTGCTAATTTGAAGCTTTTTAAGACGATGTATGGCAAGCTAGTGAATTTGTACTCTATAAGTACATCAAGATAGAAGATGTCTTTGAGAAATAAACTTTATAAAATGAAGAAGTCAAAGGATGATGACATGGCCTCCTTTCTAATGAATATCTCTCAAATAAAAGATCAATTGCAGGGGCTTGAGGAGACAATTTCAGATTCTGAAATGACCATATGTGTACTGAATTCTTTGCCTCCATAATGGAGCAGTTTTGCAACAAGTATCTACTCTAAGAAGGATTCAACTCCTTTTGATAATTTGTGGGCTCAATGCATCTTGGAAGAGACTAGGATCAAGGCAAAGGATGATATCGAATCAAATGAGCAGTCTCAAGCCTTCATTGTGAGAACTAAGAAGCTGAAGAAGGGAAAGTTTGGAAAGTCCAAGAAGAAGCAAGACATGTCCAAGGTTCAATGCTTTGGATGCAATTAATTTGGAAACTTAAAGAGGGACTATCCAAATAAGCCGAACAACAAAAGAAAGGAGAGAAGCGAAGCTCACACAATTGAGGAGATGAGAGAACCTGAGAAGAAGCCGAAGAAATAAGATGTCAAAGATCTTTACCATTAAAGAAGGCATCCTCCCTATCAGGTTCGTTAGGAAGTTGGTCTTTCCTTTAGAATAACATCCATTGTTGTTTGCTTTAAAAGAATCTTGGTTTGATAAATGCACAACATCATATAGTAACATATTTAGAAGTGTACTTAATTGAGTTGCTTTATAGGAGTCATCCATTCTTTCAAGATCGAAATGATTGGACCATTTTGCATATTTGTGTTCATCTAGGCTTTCTAACATAATGTTAGAAGTAGTCATTTTGCTAAGACGAATCATTACGATCCTGGAAGAACCATCATTTTTAGAATGTTCTTGGAAGAAGAATTTTGACAAAGATTAGTATACATTCCATATAGTAAGGAAATAATACTCTCAAGGGAAAAAGGAATGCAATTGGTCAAGTTGCAGACTATTTATAGGACACAACTAGATGATGAAATAAGAGCATAGGAATGCATATTGAAAACAACTCTTGGATAAGATTCATATGTACAAAATCTTGGAATATGCTTTATATGATTATGTGATGTCTAAAGGAAGAATTTGACTTACTCAAGGATGTATAAAAAATTAGGACTCTCTCTAGATTATGTAGAATAATGATTAACATCCAAAATAGTCTTCGAAAGAAAATTGTAACTTGGTAATCAAGTTTTATCCTTGGGCACACTGATGCATGAAGGAAGGTTCGTGTGGAGATGGACCATGAGGATGTTGATGCCTTGATGAAAAAGACACCACTATGAGGTAAGTGTATTATTTTTGTTATCTGGATAACATATTGTCTTGCTACCTTGGAGGATATTGCAGGCATACATGATGACAATTGTGGCAAGATCAATTGTATGGATTGAAGCTATGGTCCCGACAATTATGAAGTCAAGATGTATTCATCTTGGGATTAAACGGTAACAGTGCGAGAAGATAACATAAAGGCCAAGTTGGTACAACAACAAGGAGATCACTTTCATGAGGAAGCTATGATCAACTGCTTGTTGGAAATACTGAGAGGGGTGTGGATCAATATTTCTTAACAATGAACAATTTATTAGTCTTTTCGGAGCATTCGTTAATCTTCCGCAATATTTAATCAGATAGCAAAAAGCAATAAACAACACCATTCAACAATGCACAATAATCAAGACAATGGTCGCAAATTTTTAGTTGGAAAACCCCCTCTGGGTCAAAAACCATCAAACGCTTCTTAATATTTGTCTTTTCCTTCAAAAAGAATAATTACATCAAGTTTTCAACTCCAACTAAAGGAGGCTCCAACCCCTTGATTTACAAGCTCCAACTTGTAGGATGCTCCAACACCTTGTTTACCAACTGGAACTGGGAGGACGCTCCAACACCCTAGATATCAGGTTCCAACCTGACGAACGCTCCAACACATTGTGTACCAGCTGCAATTGGATGTACGCTCCAATGCCCTATGCATGCTCCAATCTGCCCTAGCACCACCCTGCCGCCCTGAAGTGTTCTTAGGCTACAACCTGAAGGTGACTCCAATCTCCTGCCTTGCACCACCCTACCACCCTGAAGTGTTCTCAAGCTCCAACTTGAAGGTGACTCCAATCACTTGCTTTGCACCACCTTGACACCCTTATCAGCGCGCGGACCACGTTTCACAATTTTCAGTCTAGATCCCTCTGCGCTTAAAATCAATATAAAGAAACTTTAACAAAGATACTGCTGCTCTGTTCGGTATATATATCACTTGTCAAATCCTGGCAGCACTCACACTGTGACTGCTTCTGTTATAACAAACCCAACTCTACCAAGTGTCACTATGTTATGTCAGTCAAGTACTTTCATGCAAGAGAGTTGTCATGTACAAGGAACACTATCAAGTACCAAAAGACACTGTCGAATACCAATTGCACTCTCATGTAGGTCACTGTCATGTATATCTAGGACACACTGTCTGTAATATTCCTAATAGGAAATTAACAGTAATAACAATGCATTTAAAGACATTAACAATAGAAAAAACAATTACGCCATTAAAACAAAAATTGGAGCCATAAAAATCAAGTTTGAGCCATTTTATTAATCTGCTGTGAATGTGTACAATATGGGTCCTAGAATGATGGCACCTGGACTTGCTCAAGGCAAGCTGAAGATAGCCTCGGAAGCAAGTTGAATCCACCCTCAAAGAGTACATTGCGCTGTCTTGGGCCTATGCAGTTCTGCCCAGAAATGTTGCTGCTGTTCCTTTAGATCTGCTAGTTGGGCCTGGAATAATGCTCAAAAAATTTCGGGCTTTTAACTCTGGTCTCTACTCACAAAACCCACAATAACCTGCAAAGGATTTGTGGATTGGCTAACCTCGGAAAGTGGCCCTCTTGGGCTTGGATCTCTGCGCTGCTGGATAAATCTGTGCTCCTGGAAATTCCGCTGCAGACTGCTCCCAAAATGTATTTAATATCCCTGTTAGGATGCTCTCAGCGTCCCCTCCAATTCCCAACTCAAAATTCCCAACGCTCCTCAGCTTCCGGATGAATTCTCTCTCAACACTGCGCAGTCACTTTGCTGCTGGGGCTGCTCTACGCTGTCTTTGAAGATAATCACACTGTGGATGAGTCACATAGCTCCCCACTGGATCGAAAAGGTAAAATCTCCTCCCTTGGGCAGGCACTCAAAGTCCCCCGAAACAGAGGTTGAGATTCCCGCTCCGGAACACTCGGTTGCAGAACAACAATGGCAGACTTGGCACTTGTTCAAGCGTGCTCTGTTAAAAGACTAATTCAAAAGATGATGATAGATGAATGAGCAAAATGAGTTGCCTCTTCTCTTTTGTCCAAGGAAGCCCAATGTTCCTCTTGGGTCCCACCAAGAGTTGCAGTGCCCCTCCTCGAGGCACTACTGCGATGCCTTTCCTCGACCAATCCCAGTGCTGCCACCAAGGATGACATAGTCCTTTCTCATTAGCTCTTTCAGCCCCCACCAAAGCCGCAATTTGTGCCTTCCAACTATAGGAAAAGTCCAGAGTTTTCTTTAATCTAATTTGTGGGTCCTCGACCCACATTATTTTTGGCTAAACATTAGGAAACACAAAATTATCAAAATTTAATATTTCTAATTAGAAATATGGCTAAATTAGGAATATTACAGTCCTCCCCGCTAAGATGTTGTTTGTCCTCAAGCAACTCCAGTGATGGGTGCTGGAGGATCTGTTCTCCTTCCCAGGTGGCATCCTTATCCGGCAAATTCCTCCATCTGATCAAAACCTCCTTGACCACCCTACTCCTCAAGTACCTCTCCTTGGTGTCCAAAATGGCTTCTGTCTGAAGTACCAAGTGCCCCTCATCATCCATAGGAAGCAACCTAGTTGCTGCTGTCACCTGTTGTCCCAAGGCCTTTTTAGGCATGATACATGAAAGATGTTATGCACTCGACTCCTCGGGGGTAGCTCCAACTTGTATGCTACCTCTCCCACTCTCCGAGTGACTCTATATGGCCCATAGAAGTAAGGCTTAAGCTTCTCGACCCCCTTCTGCTTCAGCGTGGACTGCTTGTATGGCTGGAGGCGGAGTTACACTAAGTCCCCAACCTCAAACTGTCTCTCCACGCGAGCCCGGTTTGCATAGACCTTCTGCTGATTCTGCGCTGTCCTCATATTGTCCTTGAGAGCCCTCAAAATGTCGTGCCTCTCTTGGATCCAATCCTTGGCTTGTGGGGCCCTTCTGTCTCCAAACATGACATCAACAAATGTTAGAGCATCATAACCATACAAAGCACAAAATGGAGACATACCTATAGACATGTGGAAGGTGGTGTTGTAGCAATACTCCCCCCTGTGCAGGCACTACAACCATGCCCTCTGCTGCCCTGTAACGTAGTTACGCAAGTACCCCTTTAGTCACTTGTTAACTATCTCTATTTGGCCATCCGTTTGGGGATGGAGCGTGGGGATGGTAGCTCGTATTAGGAGTGAGCTCCGTACCCACCAACCAGAATAACTCCTGCCAAAAACTGCCTATGAAACGACTATCCGGGTGGCTGACGATGGTCTTGGGAAGACCATGCAACTAGAATATCTCTCCGAAGAACAAGTCGACCACCTGTGAGGCTGTGTACTTGGATGAGATCACGAAGAAGTGAGCATACTTCATCAAACGATCAACAACCACATAAGTACAGTCCTTGCCCTGCACCATGGGCAATCCAGTGATGAAATCCATCGAGATGCTCTCCCATGTCTCCTTAGGGATGGGAAGAGGATGCAACAACCTTGCTGGATGTGACAACTCCCCTTTGTTCCGCTGGCACACCTCACACTCCTGGATGTGTTGCTGAACATGATCCTTGAGGCCCTTCCATGAGAACCTCTCTCTGATGGCCCTGTAGGTTTTGTTGAACCCTTGATGCCCTGCCAATGGTGAGTCACGGGCTGGCTGTAGAATCTTCTCCCGTAGCTGGGAGTTGGCCACCAAATAGATTTGGTCTCTATAGTATATCACTCCATCCATCACCCGGTAGCGGTCATCAGTCACCTGCCCCTTTAGGACCTTGTTGAGTTTTCTTGTGTGATAGGGTAGCATCGGATGTGCTCTAGCTCCCAAAATTTGTGGAGGGACTAGAGTACATAATATCTCCAATACCCAGAAAGGGATTTGGGAAATTTGATCCGGTTTGGGAGATATTAAATTAATTAATCTTTTTAATTAAGGACCCTAAGTCTAACTTAGGAAAATTAAAAGATTAAAGTTAATTAAATTAAATAGGTGATGAAATTGTCTTAAGTCACACGGATCAAGCTTTCTTTTAATCTTAGCAATTGATTCAAGATCTGATCATTGCCATTGGTTTCCCAATGAGAAAAGTATAAAGGAAAGGTTTGGGGTCATTTGGAGAGGACACACAGAGGCAGAGCACTAAAGCTAAGTTGAGATTCTAGGGCAGGGTTTGCTAAGAATTCTCAGAAGTGTTTTAACTGTAGAGAGGGGAGTTTAGGCAAAGGGGATGATCTGTTCCCAATGCCTAGAATCAGCAAGAGGCAGAGAGCAGCTTCCAGAGGAAACATAGAGAGGCAAGAGCAGCAGCAGTAGAGAGGGTAGTAGTTGCGCAGCGCAGGGGCAGCTACAGCTACGCAAGTGCTACATAGTCTCTCTTGGGGCAGCGTTGGGCAACAGGAGACCCGTAGGGGTTACACAGAGTCCCTCAAGGGCAACATAGGGTTTGCGTCACCCATTCTGGGATTACGCAACCCTGTCCAGGCCAACACAAAGGGACGCAAAGGCTTCAGGGGCAGACTGGGGTTTCTAGGGTCAAGATCTCGCTGAGTCCTGTAAATCCCGATTGAGGGTGTGGATCAGTCAATATTTTGTCTTCAGAATAGCAGGTTAGTTGCAGATCTATATTTTCTCTGTCAGGTTTTCCAGATTTGGAACCCAGATTTGATGTATTCAGTAAACTCTTAATAATAAAACCCTCCAACAACCAGAAGACCAATTTTTCCGCATTGGGTTTTTTCGGGGATTATTGTCCAAAAAATCCTTGTCACTTTGTCTATGTGTGCATGTACTTTTATGTTTTAGATCTAAATTGGTGAAAGTCTGTTATGTGTTTGCTTCGATGTTAATCTGAAGTTTCAGTATTAATAACTTAATTAAGTAGGAGAAGCATAACTAGATCTAACAGTAGGTTTCTGCATAAGTAACATTAAGAAATTTTCACATGGTATTAGAGCAATTGCAAATCTAGCAGAATCGCGAGCAGAAGACTGAAGGATCTTGCCGCAGAAAGCAACAAGAAGAGTAGCATCAACAACAGAAGGCTAGATCTGAAGGGACAACGCAGTTTCAGAGGGAGTAGAATCACGCAAAGGGCAGGGTGACTCAGTCTTACGATGTCGCCCACGTACTTACTGCGCAAAGTCAGTGCAGAGGCAATGCTGGGATTGTCTGAAGCCAACCAGGGTGACGCAGATCTGAAGCTGTCTGATCCAGAAGTGCCTGAAACAGAGCTGCGGAACTTCAGAAGGTGCTGGTGGGGTTAAATTTCTGAAGTTTTCAGAATTTTGCCTAAGCACTAGTTACAAAGAGCGGGAGGAGATCAGCTTCTCAGAGGGTTTCTAGCTAAAGAAACTTGCAGATCGGTCAAAGGATCGAAGAGAGCTGAATCATTGTTTGATTTGGCAGATTTCCAAGAAGGGAAATTAGTTGTCAGAGGGAGCAGAAGGTACCTGTTTCGCCAAGGACCTTAGATCCAAAATCTTTGGCACAGAGAAGAGGAGCTTCGACAAAATTCTGAGCAGATGGCACCTCACGGACTGCGTGATCAGGATAGATTGGATGGCCTATCCAACTTTGCAGTTTGGAAGGCTAGAATCTTGATAGTCCTAGAGGCATATTGTTTAAGAGACCATGCAAAACGAGTCCTGGCCACTCCGACCGATGCAGATCTCCCGAGGAAGCATAATGAAGCTGCGGCACATGCCAAACGACTCATAATGGATGGAGTTAAGGACCAGATTGTCCCACACATAGCTGAGAAGAAAACAACTAATGAGATGTGGAAGGCCTTAACATCCCTATATGAGGGAAAGTCTGTCCAGAGGAAGATGCTTCTGGAGACTCAGATGCGGTCATTCATGATGACCAAGGGGGAAGACATGGAACATTTTCTCTTCAGATTACAGTCGATCAGAGCCTAGTTGACTGCCATGGGTGCAAAGGTGGAGGATGATGTGATGGTCAGGACTGCACTCAATGTGGTCACAAATGAGTGGGAAACCTTTGTCCAAAGTATCTTGGGCAGAGTAGACCTTCTTGACTGGAACAACTTGTGTGCAATCATGCGTCAAGAAGAACTCCGCAGATTCACCAAGAAGCAATACAACACAGGATCGAGTAAGGTGAAGAAGGAAGATGAAGAAGATGTAGCCTTGGCATCAAAGAGGCAGCAAGGGAAGAAGAAGCGGGATCTATCAAGGATCAAGTGCTTGCAATGTGGCGAACTAGGACATTTAGCCAGCAATTGTCCTTAGAAGAAAAAGGACAAGGAAGCTTCTTCTTCCAAGGCTGCTGTGGCGGATGATGGGTCAGAAGACGATGCAGCCATGAGTGCTCATGAACCACGAAAGTGGGGCGACATGGATCTATAGAGAAGCTACAGAGTGGGGCGGGATCCTTGAGCAGCTCATCTCTTGGATCACATCCGAGCTACGGGAGCCTTAAGATAGTAGTGAGACAAGTGGAGTAATGGGTGCAAAGATCACGGATGAAGTAGAGGTGAATCTGAAGGCTGGAAGGAGCAGTGTAGTGCAGATGCAGCAACATCGTAGCAGCAGCAGCGTAGGGGCTGATGTGACTTCAGCAGCGCAAAGCAGAGATGCTTATGCAGAGCAGAGCTGCAACAACGTGGAGGCTTCATGAGGATAGCGCAACACAACAACATCGTGAGAGATTTCAGCACAAGGGACTGATGTGACTTCAACAATGCAAAGGGAGTCTACTTACGCAGTGTAGAGCTGTGGCTGTGCATCATCCTCCAAATGATAGCATAGATTAGCAGCCGATGGAGCTTCAATGGTGAGCTTGCAGCCCAACTGGCTTGTCTGTCAAAGCTCGGGTAGGAGATTCAGTTGCTTCTCTCAGCAACTGAATATGCAGTGAAGCAGAGGGCAACACGGATGCAACAGATTGAGAGGGAGCTGTAGTACAAATGTAGCAGTGGCAGCGTCATGGGCAACAGTATAGAATGGCAGCAACGACACAATGATGAAGGGCAGCAGGTCCAGCATCAGTGCAGAGACCCACACCATAGATCAGTGCAGAGCTTTGGGATGAAGCAAAGTTTGTACTAGAGCACATTCCTCACTAAGAGGGAGTGTTGAGTTTTCTTGTGTGATAGGGTAGCATCATATGTGCTCTAGCTCCCAAAATTTGTGGAGGGACTAGAGTACATAAGATCTCCAATACCCAGAAAGGGATTTGGGAAATTTCATCCGGTTTGGGTGATATTAAATGATTTAATCTTTTTAATTAAGGACCCTAAGTCTAACTTAGGAAAATTAAAAGATTAAAGTTAATTAAATTAAACGTGTGATGAAATTGTCTTAAGTCACACGGATCAAGCTTTCTTTTAATCTTAGCCATTGATTCAAGATCTGATCATGGCTGTTGGTTTCCCAACAAGAAAAGTATAAAGGAAAAGCTTGGGGTCATTTGGAGAGGACACACAGAGTCAGAGCACTGAAGCTAAGCTGAGATTCTAGGGCATGGTTTGCTAAGAATTCTTAGAAGTGTTTCAGTTGCAGAGAGGGGAGTTTAGGCAAAGGGGATGATCTGATCCCAATGCCTAGAATCAGCAAGAGGCAGAGAGCAGCTTCAAGAGGCAGCACAGAGAAGCAAGAGCAACAGTAGTAGAGAGGGAAAGAATGCACACAGTAAGGGCTGATAACTGATACAGTGCTACGCAATTTCTCTCTGCACATGGCAACAGAGACCTCGTGGGGTTACGCAGAGTCCCTCAAGGGCAGCGTAGGGTCTGCGTCACCCATTCTGGGGTTACACAACGCTCTCCATGCCAGCGCAGAGGCTTCAGGGGTAGCGTTGGGGTTTCTAGGGTTAAGATCTGGCTGAGTCCTGTAAATCCCATTTGAGGGTGTGGATCAGTCAATATTTTGCCTGCAGAATAGCAGGTTAGTTGCAGGTCTATATTTTCTCTGTCGTGTTTTCCAGATCTGGAACCCAGATTTGATGTATTCAATAAACTCTTAATAATAAAACCCTCCAACAACCAAAAGATTGGTTTTCCCGCATTGGGTTTTTATGGGGACTTTTGTCTAGAAAATCCTTGTGTCACTTTGTCTATGTGTGCATATACATTTCTGTTTTAGATCTGAATCGGTGAAAGTTTGTTATCTTTTTGCTTCGATGGTAATCTGAAGTTTCAGTATTAATAACTTAATTAAGAAGGAGAAGCATAACTAGATCTAACAGTAGGTTTCTGCATAAGTAAAATTCAGAAATTTTCATAGACCTCACATGCAAAACGATCCTTGGAGTACTCCACCAATAAATGAGCTTTCTAATCTGGTTCAATGCTCATAAGAGAAAGAGAAGCCGACCTCTTGGACACGCATCAACTACTACGTTGTGCTTCCCCTTGACATACTCAATGTCAACGTCATAGGCCTAGATCTTACTCATCCACTTATGCTGTATCTCCTACAACTCCTTCTGCTCCACAAAGAATATGAGGCTGTTGTGGTCTGTCTCCACCCTGAATCTGTTCCCCACTAGGTATTGCCTGAACTTGGCTAGTGCATGCATGATGGCTAACATCTCCTTGTCATAAATGGGGTACAACCTCTCATGAGGCAATAACTTCCGACTCTTGAAAGCTATGGGGTGTTCTCCTTGCATCAAAATTGCCCCCACTCCTTACCTAGATGCATTACATTCCAGAATAAAGGGCCACGTGAAGTTAGGGAGAGCGAGCATCGGACAACTGCTCATCACCTGCTTGAGGCGCTGAAAAGCTTCCTACGCTGTTGTGGTCCAGAGAAAAGCTCCCTTCTTGGTCAAATTCGTGTGGGGTGCTGCTAACTATGAAAAACCCTTCACGAATTTCCGGTAATAGGTGCATATGCCCACAAACCCCCGAAGCTTACGTTCTTGGGCTTTGGCCAATCCCGGATGGCCTTGATATTTTCCTCATGCACCCTCACTCCATTAACACCAATGATATGCCCCAAATAAAACATCTCAGTCAACCTAAACTCACACTTGGACAACCTAGCATAAAACTGCTACTCCTCTAGGATACATAGTACTGGCTCCACATGCTGCAAGTGCTCCTACCAAGTCCTGCTGTAGATCAAGATATTGTTGAAAGATACCAACACAAACTTTCTCAATTGACCACGAAATATGTGGTTCATGCAAGACTAAAATGTGGCCATAGCATTGGTTAGCCCAAAGGGCATCACCAAGAACTCAAAGTGTCCTTAGTGACATCTGGATGCATTCTTAGGGACGTCCTTGTCCCTCACCTGAATCTGATGGTACCTAGACCTCAGATCGATCTTTGAGAAGAACTTAGCTCCCCTCAACTCATCCATCAACTCGCCAATCCTGTGAATGGGGTAGCGGTTCTTCATGGTCTTTTTGTTTAGGGCCCTGTGATCGATACACATCCTCGTTGTTCCATCTTTCTTCTTCACCAGGACAACTGAAGAAGCAAAAGGACTGGAACTGGGCTTGACGTGCCCCACTGCTTTCCCTCCTGATCCAAAAACTCCATCTCCGGTTTCTTCCAGTTAGTGGTGTCTTTGCTAAGTGTGAAGAGCCACTGGACTCCTAGCACTATCTTAGTGTCCAAAATGTCAACCACGAAGAAGTCGTCGGTCACGGAGTAATTCCCCATGGTCACAGTCAGCGCTGAGACATAATGTGTGCATTGCATGGTCCTGTCTCCCGTCACTAGCACTAAAAATCCCTTGAACTCCTTTGTAGCAATGCCCCTCCTCTACACCATCTGGGCATCGATGAAGTTGTGCGTGGCTCCACTGTCCACTGACATGGAGACACACTGCCCCTGTACTGCTCCTCGGATTCTCAAGGTCAGATACTTGGGTGTCCCATGCAGTGATGCAAGGACCCCTCTTGTAGGTGCAAACGCAGATCCTCCTACTGTCGGTGGGGGTGGAGGTGGAGGCCCTCCCATCTGGGGTGTTGAGCTGTCCTCTCCTCCCATCTTAAAGAATGCCTCCTCATCCTCGTCAGTGTCTGAGAAGACCTCTATATAGTGTGCCTTCCTTGCTGCACATTTGTGGCTTGGTGCCCATGGCTCCTGGAAAGTGAAACAGAGTTTCTTCCTCTGAAGATCTCTCCTGGTGTCATCATCTAGTTTCCCTCGACCCTGGTTGCCTCTTGGGGGTGGAGCTCTCATGTTTCTTCCCTTTTGCTGAAATCTCGTTCTGTTGGGCAGTGGTGCTCTAGCCCTGGGTAGGGCATCCTGCAAATGTCTAGCCCTTCCCACTGCGTCCTGTAGTGTAGCAGGTCTGTTGGACCTTACTAAGCCCCATAATGGTTATGCTAGTCCCTCAACAAACATGTATATCCTCCTGGACTGAGACAGATTTGGAACCATCATTGATAGCCTCAGAAACTCATAAATGTATGCCTTTGCGTTCCCAGTTTGCTTGAGTTTGGTCAGCTCCCTGAAGTACTCGTCCGGGTCCTTCCTCTCAAACCTCTCAAGCACTCTCCTTGTGAAATCATCATATGCTGTCACCGCTGCGTGACCCAATGTAGTCAGCCCATGGAACCACCAATCGTGGGCTTCTCCCTCCAGATGCAGCGTGGCAACCTTGATTTCCTCTGTCTCAGTCATTTGATTCAGCAGGAAGTACACGTCCAACTTCTCCACCCATGCCTTTGCTGAACTCTTGGAAGATCCATCAAAAGTTGGGAGGAATATCCTTCCCACAGTACATTGCAAGTCACTTCCCTGCGTGTAGCGTCCTTCGGTCTGTCCCTTGGGTTTGTTGCCGGCCCTTCAACTGTCATAAGTTTTTGAAAGTGATGGCCCTCCCAAATTCTAGGCCATAAGCTTGGTACTCAATGAAGTACACACCACAAGGGGGTCTCCTCCTCCTCCTAAGGCTAAGAATGTGGGTATAGTGGATGGAGGTGGTGTATAAGGCACTGTAGGCATAATTGGGTTTTGTGATGCCTGGTGTTGTGAGATGCTGGACCCTTCACCCACTTGGAACTTCGCTTGGATTGTCTTCTCCTTGTTCTCATTGTTGCTTCAGTGTCCCATCTCTTCGATACTCTTGGAGAGATCTTGCACTGCCTTCAACAAGAGGTGAGCAAACTCCTCCTCCTTGCTCTGCTTCTCTACTGCGTCTCCAATGCTTTTCTCTTCAACCTCTGGTTCTTTATCCACAGGGTCTGAAGTGATTTCGAGTTCCCTTTCCTTGCTCTTATACCACTGTCTTCTGTAGCTAACGTTCTTCTGGTCTTCTGGTGTCATAGACTGCGCTGCTCTCCACAGGCTGAGCTAAGTCTATGAGCTCTATTACCACTGTAATATTCCTAATAGGAAATTAACAGTAATAACAATGCATCAATAAACATTAACAACAACAAAATCAACTACTCCATTAAAACATAATTTGGAGCCATAAAAATAAAGTCTGAGCCATTTTATTAATTTGCTGTGAATGTGTGCAATAAGGGTGTTGGAATGATGGCACCTAGGCTTGCTCGAGGCAAGCTGAAGATAGCCTCGGAAGCAAGCTGAATCCACCCTCAAAGAGTACACTGTGCTGTCTTGGCTCTACTTAGTTCTGCCTAGAAATGTTGCTACTGCTCCTCTAGATCTGCTAGTTGAGCCTGGAATAATGCTTAGAAAATTCCGGGTTTTTAACCTCAGTCTCTACTCACAAAACCCACAATAACTTGCAGGCTGCGAAGGATTTGTGGAATGGCTGACCCCGGAAATTGGCCCTCTTGGGCTTGGTTCTTTGCGCTGCTGGATGAATCTGTGCTCCTGCAAATTCTGCTGCAAACTGCTCCCAAAATGTATGCAATATCCTTGTTAGGATGCTCTCAGCCTCCCCACCATTTCTCAACTCAAAATTCACTACGCTCCTCAGCTCTCGGATGAACTCTCTCTTAGCACTGTAGTCACTGCGCTGCTGGGGGTGCTCTACGCTGTATCTGAAGATAATCATGCTGTGGATGAGTCACACAGCTCCGCACTGGATCAAAAAGGTAAAATCTCCTCCCTTGGGCAGGCGCTCGAAGTCCCCCGAAGTAGAGGTTGAGATTCCCGCTCGGGAACACTCGATTGCTGAACATCAATGGTAGACTTGGCACTAGCTCAAGCGTGCTCTGTCAAAAGACAAATTCAGAAGATGATAGATGAATGAGAAAAATGAGCTGCGTCTTCTCTTTTGTCCAAGGAATCCCAAAGTTCCTCATGGGTTCCACCAAGAGCTGCGCTACCCCTCCTTGAGCCACTACTGCGCTTCCTTTCCTCGACCAATTCCAGCGCTGCCACCAAGGATGACGCAGTCCTTTCTCATTGGCTCTTCGAGCCCCCACTAAAGCCGCAATTTTTGCCTTCCGACTATAGGAAAAGTCTATAGTTTGCTTTAATCTAATTTGTGGGTTCCCGGCCCACATTGTTTTTGGCTAAACATTAGGAAACACAAAATTATCAAAATTTAATATTTCTAATTAGCAAAATGGCTAATTAGGAATATTACACTGTCATATCAACAAGGTTTCTTTCATCCTTTCAATAAGATCACTGCCAAAATCAGTTAACTTCAGAATCCCTTTAATGATATAAAAAATATATATCAAAGAGCACACAGCCATTTATAATAAGTCACTATCTCACTGTTACACTGAAACATGGCAATCACATAAGTGTCCTCACTGTCATTCCTTAAGACACTGTCACTGTTTCTCTGCTCAACAATAGCTGTACCTTACCCTAGTTACAAGGTTAGCCAACACTTTCTCACTATCAATATCATGGGTTTGAACATCGCGATTTTTTCAACAAAACGATTAAATCGGCGATGTTTTGCACGATTTTTTGAAAAAATCTCTAATCGGGAAAAAATCGCGATTTTTACCAAAAAAATCGTGGGCCCATCAAACAGCAACCCTATAAGTTCAAAAGTCGATTTTTTTTTTTGTCATTTTTGCTGACGACAGTTAATGGTAATGTTAAATTCTTAAAGTAAAAGGATGGAAAGTGAAAGTAAAAGGAAATATCACTTTCCATCCTTTTACTTAAATTTTTAACATTACCATGAAATGACTCAGGATGTTTAAGAGTGGTTTCGACCTCATTGGATTTCATATGGAGAAACTAGAATTTTAGATTTCACTCAAAATTCAGCAGACTTAATGGTTTTCAAGGTTTCATGGTTTGGGGATTTGCATTGTTTCCATTTGATTCTATTATGTGTAAGGGTATGAGATTGGCATTTGATCAAGAGTATGAAGTCCTTTAAGAACCTTGATGTTGGTGGCATTGATTGTTGAACTTTGTTGATGTTGGTGGTAGTGATTGTTGAACTCCCCTACTGTGGCCTTAACAAGAATGTACCCTTCACTCAAAGGAAAACAACTGGTTAGGCATGTTAATCTTTTTCTACCGCATTTTAAGGTTGAGGAGATGAACCCTTCACTCAAACCAAAATCATTGGTTAGGCATGTTAAACTTTTCAATTTCTATCATGTTATAAGGTTGAGCAATCCAAGTCTGAAGACTTTGAGCTAGATGATGTTTATGTATCTCTTGTTGATGATCCCATTTCTAGTAGTGATGAATCAATGATGAGTTTCATGAGGAGGAGGAGGAGGAGCAACAACAGGAGGAGGAGGTGACACCACCTACCCCTGCTACCGGTAGAGGACGTGGTCTGCCTCCTTTAGCTCCTGGTGCTTCAGGATCTGGAGCATAACGGAGTCCATTGCCAACCCTGCCAGCTTCTTCGTCTAGAGGGAAAGCTGTTACATTTTCTCGCAAGAGGGGCAGAGGAAATCAATAGTATAGGTTATTTGGTGCATTCCTTTGTATATAACATTATGACTCATGATATGAGATACATTATTATATTTTTTGTTGATATTTTGAGGTTGAGTTGAGACTCGGGACTTAGTATTCAGGACATGATTCACTATTATGTGTGATGTAGCACTAGACATGATATTACACGTCTTATATATATATATTTTTTTCATATTTATGTGTCAATGCATTTATTTTATGTTGTGGGTGCTTTAGATATTAAAAAAATTGAAAAAAAATGAATATTTTTGTATGTGCCGATTTTTTCCCGATTTTCCCGATTTTTACGAGTTTTTCCGATTTTTTCCCCTCGCCGATTTAATCTCGATCGCGATTTTCAAAACATTGGTCAATATATCATATAGCACCAATATAGTCACAAACCACCTGAAACTTGGTGGAACATAGTTTAATATAACTAATGATCAACATTGTATCATGCATACAGCTTCAAGATTAAAAGTTGTTTCATATGGCTGATCAAAATGAGCCAATGCATTTATTGCTATATTTGTTGATGGATGGGTGACCAAACTAATATGACAAAGGAAAAAGCAGCAGGCAGATCATGAGAATGACTAGGAATCGGAAGGCTTAAATTTTTCAATGAGGAAGCCACAGACATGGGCTTTAAATAGCTTGCAAGACCAAAGTAGTTGATGTGAATTAATAAATCTAGTTGAGGATGACTGGGAGACCTCAGCTGACTATCCTCTGCTCTCAAATAGTAAATCAAAGAAAATCCATGAACGGAAGGTTTTTGACCAAGAAAGATGTATTGATCCAATACCGTCATTCAAGTACAACAGGAACACAATTAGGTAAATATATATTGAATAATTGATAATAATAAACAATAATAATTGTTATCAATTAACTATAACGAATAGCTTGTGAAGAGCCATATCTGTTATTGAATACATTGGAAAGCAGTATATATTCTTTTCTCCTACTGTAGCAATTCAGGTGGGAATATTTAGTTATTGTTGCTGTTTTGGCTTCACTATGAAGGATATAGGAAAATTATTACACAGTTAATTACATTCGTATTTGGCTTTATGACGTCCTTGACATTTAGGTATCACCTTACAGAGTAACTGCAGATGTCAGGATATAGGATTTTGGCTTTAGGCTTGTTTAAGTCTTTATCGAATGGCACAGATATACTATTGAACTCTCAATGTAGTTGCTTGACAAATGGAAACGTCAAATTAAAACGATGGCGAATGAACTCAATTTGGAAGGACATCTATCTAACCTGCATGTATAGATTTTAGAGAAGGTAAGCAGCAAGGAAATGTTTAAAGAATGAATCTCTTATTATTATTATTATTTTAAAGGATTTAGACTTCTTACTTCAGTTTTTTATTTATCTTTCTCCATCACAAAAAATCGGAACTTCTCGTTCTTATAAAGAAACGAAATTACATTTTGCATAAGCAACAAGAGCATTCATAAATAGCATGTAAAATGCATTTCCAGCCTCATAATAACTTATAACGAAGTGTATAAGAAACTAATAAGGAACAATTCCTGTAGTGTAGTCTGTGTGTTTGTTTCTCTAAGTTACCATGATCCGGACTTGGATACGGATCCGCCGATGTTTTGAAAAGCCAGGATCCATATACGCCAAGGAAACGACAAGCACAAATAATATAAATATATTTAAAAAAATACAAATTATATATATATATATATATATATATATATATATATATAGAATGTAACACTTATATAAAACGATTAATATATTTCATTAATAAATTTAGAATTAATATCCATAGATCTTGGATAGATGGTGATCAGGTGCTTTGTTAAAGCACTCCTTGATGTGAAGTTACTGGTTCAATTCCCCGCCCCGATTAGGATGATATATTGGACATGATGAAGATGTAGTCCCACCAAGCTTACAAACAAAATAAAAAATTTAGAATTAATATACTATTTATAAGCATTAAATATTAAGTGTTCATACAAATTAAATAGTTTACAATTAGTGTACAACATAATATCAACTATGTTTATCAACTATGTTGAGATTTTGGGGTAGCATTGGGTGTGTTCTAGCTCCGAAACTTTGTGGAGGGGCTGGAACACATGAGATCTCCAAGACCCAAAAAGTGTTTGGAGAAATTCCATCTGGTGTAAAAGTTATTCAAATAATTAAATTTTTTAATGGGGACCCTAAGTCTAACATAGGGAATTTAAAAAATTAAAGTGAATTAATTTACACCTGGGATGAGAATGTTCTAAGTGACGTAGATTAAGCATTCTTTTACTCTTAGCTGTTGATTAAGAGATTAGATCACGACCGTTGGTTTGCCAACGAGAAAAGTATAAAGAAAAGGCTTGGGGTCAGTTGGAGGACACACACATAGCCGATGCACTGAAGCTAAGTCGAAATTCTGGGGTGGGATTTGCTAAGGATTTTGAAGTGAGTTTGCAGTGCAGTGAGGGGCAAAGATCGAGAAGGGATGATTTGATCCAAGGCCGAGAATACAACAACAGAGAGGCAACATCGTACTAGGCAGTGCAGAGGCCAGCCAGAAGGATGTAATCCAGCCACCACACAGAGGACTGCGTAGAGGCAGCTAGGCCCAGTCAGGGTGACGCAGGCCTAGCTAGGGCAGCGTAGGGGCAACAAAGACCTAGCCAGGGTGACACAGGCTCAGCCAGGGCAACGCAAAGGCAACGTAGACCCAGTTAGGGTGACATAGTGGGTACGCTGGCTAGTAGAGGCTGGCGCAAGGGTTGGAGGAGTAGCGCTGGGGTTATAGTGGGCCAGAAAGGGCTCGTTATCTGTAATTCCCGATTGAGGGTGTGATTCAGCCATATTTTTTGTCTCCAAGTGATAAGGTACAACTTCCGTGTAATTTCTCTATAGGGCAAACCATTTTTGGTGCCCAGAATGTTGTATTCAAATTCTGCATAATAATAAAAGCCTCTAGAGCTGCTGCACCGGTTTTCCCGCATTGGGTTTTTCCGGGGACATTTGTCCGAAAAATCTGTGTCATTTGTCACATGTGCGTGATGTTTAGTAAATGATTTGTATTTGTGTAGGCTGCTATTTGTGTTTACTTCGAAATTTTTTTCTGAACATTCAGTTAAATAAATTGTGTAATAAATCAAGTAGGAGAAGTAAATCAATAGTTAGTAGCAACGTTGCACGAAGCGGGGATTGGAAGCGGGGACGCGGAAGCGTCATTTTCCAAAAATTTAGGAAGCGAAGCGTTTCAGAAGCGTCTAGTATATATATATATATATATATTTTATATTTTTTTGCATTTATATTCAAAACAACAATCCCAAATACCATATTAGTTGTAGAAGACATGAAAACATGCATATTCTTACATAAATCAAGATAGATATGACATCCATGATTGCATTGTACATCAATAATTAATTATTCGAGCATCATAAATCTAGAATCTAGATTCTAGATCCTAGCAATTGCAAACATACATCAAATAATTAAGCATGAATCATGATAAAACATTTAAGCATGCTGCATACTATAAAACATAACACATTTAAGGATACTATAAAACATAAATGATAAACATAAAAGTTAAAAGTTAAAAGTTAAAACATTTAAGCATGATAAAAATTTAAAACATTTAAGGCAAAGCCGCATACTATAAATTTTAAAACATAAAACATTTAAAAATTAAGCATACCATAAAACATAAATGATAAACATAAAGCATTTAACCATATTATAAAACATAAAGCATATTATAAGTGTTAAAGTGAGCAACTGTCAACATTAGTCCTGTCCAAAATTCAAATAATAATGTTGACAAAATAGGCCACTTGGCCACCACCAACACAAAAAAGTTCAAATTCACAACAAGCCTACAAGTCTAATGATAATCTATGACAAAAGCAGTAAAGTAATCTATGATAATCTATGAAAATATCTACTCATCTCTCCTCCTTCCACCACGAATAGTACGTGATGGTGCGCCTCCACGTGGTGGCAATGAAGAAGATGGTGGCTGTGGAAGCCGTGGCAATGGCACTACAGTCGCTGAAGACGAAGCCCTTGCTGTTGGTGTTGAACCATGGGACCTAGGAACCAAGGCACTAGTGGGGGGTGGCATGTCAACTCGATCATCATCATCATGGATAAGAGCATCCTCTAATTGCTCTAATCGCAACACTCCATCCTCCAAATTGCTCTCCTCTGGATGCTTGTCCCAAACAATAAGGTCTTTGTTGCTCTTTGCATCATCAGAGTAATGGGACAACAATCTCAAGTTGTAATGAACATAAACCAAGCTCTCTGCCCGGTCTAAACTCAACCTGTTCCTTTTAACACTGTGGATGAAAGAATAAGAGCTCCAACACCTCTCTGCAGAAGAAGTGTTTACCACCTGTGATAGAACCCGCAATGCCAAATTCTGTAGAAGTGGAGTAGCACCGCCATGCATGTTCCACCACTTAATAGAAGAAAAACTCTCTCGATCTCTAATAGCATGCATGCTCCCAAATGGACCAGTGGAAAGTGTATAACTGCTCAACTGTTTCCGTACCATGTGTGCCTCATCCTCATCAGGGACTATTTTATCCAGTGCAAGCATATATTTTTGTAGGACCTCTGGATCTAGGTGTGGTTTTCTCCTGCTTGCCCCCCCAGGTGCTGTTGTAGAAAGCCATGATGGACTATAATATTTCGGTGTAAATACACATGCTAATGCATGCAATGGAATATTTAGCATATTCCATCGCTTTACCACCTCTGCACGAATATATTTGTACAAGGTGGTATCTCTAGGCTCAACAATGTCTTTAATCTGCCCCAACATGTTATCCATTTGCTCATACACCTCCCCAATTATTGGCTTATCTGAATCGCCAAACTTGATCATGTAATAAATTGGTTTGGTGAATTGCAAAACATATTTAACCTGTGACCAAAATAACATGTCAAGAATAGTGTCCTTTGCTGCATTAGCACCATCTCTATCAGTGTTAATCTCCTCCTATGATTCAGCGGTGACCATATTAGTTAGAGCTTGTCTCACCTTCACTAGCCGCCTAAAGGTGAGGTAATAACTTGCAAATCTGGTTTTTGCAAGTTTAAGCAACTGCAACTTGGAGTAAGTGCCATAGAAGTAGTTTACCCTTGTATGCCCTATGATAAATTTAATGAGCTTCTTCCCTCTCTTGTAAAGCTCATTAATCCACCCACATTCTTTATGCTTCACAATATCATGCATCAAAAGGTTCAATGTGTGCACCAAGTACCCAGACCAAAATATGTGTGGATAAGTACGCTCAATAATTTTACCTACTCCCTTACAATTTGCTGCATTATCTGTGATCACTTGAACCACTTTGCTAGGACCAACATCTCTGATTGATTGCAATAGGAGATCTGCAATGTTTTGGGAAGTTGCACTGACAGAGGAGGAATCATGACATGCAATAAACACTGCACCAATAGTAGAAACACCAAGAACATTTATCAAATGTTGGGTTCTGATATTTGTCCACCCATCTAATACAATGGATACCCCACTATCTACCCACTCATTTGTAAAACGTGTCAAAGCTGCTTGAACCTTTCCTTTTTCTCTTTCTAATAACACTGTTCTAGCTTTCTCATAGTTGGGGGACTTGTATCCTTTTGGGGCTTCATTGATGCCCTTTACCATTTCATGCCAATAGGGAGAGCGAAGCACATTGAATGGTACACCGCAAGCACAAAGAAATCGGACTATCTTTCCATCCACATCATCCATCCCAGCAACATTAAGGAAATCTGCTATTGTTTTTTTACCTCCAGAACTTGCAGAAACACCATGAGCAGATGAGCTACCAAATTTAGAGGTTGCACTTGATTCAGATTGAGTTTTTTGTTTTTTATTTTTTTGTTGTGCAGCCTCCTCTATTTGGCTGTATTTTCTTCTTTGTTCAGCTGAAACCTTGGGGCAAATTGCTATCCCCACAGCACCCTTTTTTTCATCACTGTCCTCACCCCACAAAGATGCCTCCTCACACGGGTATATGAACCGCTATATGGTTTTCCTCCATGACAACCATGAGAGCACAAAAACTTGTAGCTTCCACCACCTTTTCCCCCTTTTAGTTTGGTCACATAGTTCCACAAGGGTGTCAATGCAGCTTTCCCATCTTGTGATTCAATGTTTTCATCATTGTCTTCCTCTTCAAAGCCTTCCTCCTCATCATACATTGGGTCATTCATATGGTAACCACTTTCCTCTTCTTCTTCATATTCCCCTCTTCTATTTCTACTCCCCCTTACCATCATCAAAACCAAGAGGGGAATGATACATAGAACCCAAAGAAACATCATCTTTGAGTATGAATATAGATGGTGGACAACCTGCAAATAAATGTACAAGAAGAAATAATGGGAAAGTGTAGGAGAGGGAGGAGAGAAAATACAAAAAAAAATGACAAAAAAAATGAGAGAGTTTGGGGTTTGCACTTACCTCTTTAGATCTTGTAGATAGAAGCCCTTCTTTACTCCTCCAAGCTCCTCCTCCTTCACTCCTCCAAGCTTCCCTCAACTCTCTCTTCTCCAAGCTCTCTTCTCCTCTCTTTCTCTTCTCTTCTCCTCGCTCTCTTCTCCTCTCTTCTCCAAGCTCTCAAAAAACATAAGTGAGCAAATAAGATGAAGAATAGAGCTTATAAGCTTTTCATTTAATCCCTAACCCTAAGCTAACTCACTAACTAACCAAGCTAACATAAAAAATCAAAAAAAAAAAAAAAGCGCATTTTTTAAGTCCGCTAATCGGATCCGTCCCGGAATCGCGGCGGTTCCGTACAGCGATCCGCCGTACGATCCGCGGATCCGCTGTACGGAATCGCGGATCCGGGCGTACGGATCCGAAAAACCAGGAATCGCAATTTTTTTTAGGATCCGCGGTTCCGAAAATCGGATCCGCGGTTCCGGGTACGGAACACGTACGGTTCCGTACGGGACGCGGTTCGGGCCTTGGAGCCAGGGGGGGGACGCTTCCTGCAACATTGGTTAGTAGTAGGATTTCTGTAATAAGGATTCAAAATTTTTCACAAACTATTATAAATATATCAACTATTATAAAATTATAAACATAAATTAAAATAAAGGGATACAAACTATTTAGATTGGACTACAAAGTGAATTGGATTTAAGAATTTAATATAAACCATCCAAGACTAAAAGTATAAACATAAATTAAAATAAAGGAGACAAACTATTTAGATTGGATTATAAAGTGAATTGGATTTAGGAATTTAATATAAACCATCCAAGACTAAACACATGGGAGCTGGCAATTTAAAATTCACAGCAGAATAAGGTAATGTCAGACCTGGCCGGCCACTAAATAATCGTGGGATTCAGCAAAGGATTTTTCAATAATATTTCAAATGTCCAGATAAGCCACTAAATATTTGTGGGATTCAATAATGGATTTTTCAATAATATTTGAAATGTTCTGATACACAGTTGTTTTTAGGACTGCATATGTTGTTGTGTGGCCGGCACAATTTCCTTTTCGTTTTCAGACCCTTCTTACTAGGAATGGCCCATTCTTCGAAAGCGGGATTTTAATGTCAAATGTTTCGACACATTTATTAACAAGTCTGCACATGTTGTTACTCGATGGGTCCGAACCGACACACCTTCCTTTGCAGACTTTTCGATCAAGCAGCAGTAAAACACATTTGATTTTGCAGGAGTTGTTTACTACAAAGTATTCACTCTTGAAAAGCGACTTTTAAAGTGAACTGAGCAGATCTTGGCGCATCCGCATCCATATCTGATTCGTTGATCCACGGATCCAACTGGCCAGACCCACGGATCTTGTAACGTAGCTTTTTATCCTTTGTTCTTTTTGACCTCAATCCACCCCCTTTCAGAGGATTCTACAGGAACTATCTGTAATTCAGCAATCTGATTTCTGAAATTCAACTTAGAAGCCAATTCTTTATCAGGGTCAGTTTTGTCGGACTCATGTAGATACCTTGTTTCCCATGTTTGATATTTTGAAACCACTACCTCTTGCAGAGTGACATCCTTTGTATGCATTGCTTCTTCCCTGTGTGTGGGAGGATGTAAATCTTCAACTTGAACTTCAGGATCATCATTAGTATCCATTTCTATTTCTGAAGTATAAATTGGATCTGCGTTCTGATCTTCATCTTCCTCCATTGATGATGGCTCAAATGTCTGCTATTATTTTGGGTCAAGATGAGGATCCTTTTTCCATTTTGTGTGAACTCCTGCTTGGGGACACGATCCTTGAAGATGGCTTGGTTGAGGGCAGATTTGGCACCGGAATGTTTTGTTCTCATAATCCAATCCAATAATTGAGTCCAACAATAGGGTTCTTTCTTTAATAACATCCAGTCGGCACACCTTTGCTTAGATCAATCTCGATGCATGCAGGCATTTGTGAAGAAACCCAAAGCAACCCTATCAGCATCTATTTTTATATATCCTCCTAAAGGATTCCCAATACCCATTAATGCTGAGATATGCCAGAAATGTAATGGCAAGTCTGACTATCACACAGAGATGGACATTTTGTTGAGACCCATAGAGGATGGATAAAATACAGAAATCCATGGGGTAACGAAAATCCTGCTGGACCCCAAAATCCAGAACGAGGGATCTTTCTTAAAAACTTTATGGTAATCTTCAATAAGTGCAAATTGAACAACAAAAGTGCCTTAGAACCGAGATATACCTGGCTGTTTTTTGTCCGGTTAAAGTGAATCCATTTATACAGGTCTGATGTAGGAGGACAGAATCTGTTTAATCTGCAAATTACTTCAGATTCTTCATAAAAATCAGGGATTCTTTGATCTCTGGCTCTGTAATCTCCAGTGATGGCGCTTCTTCAAGTTCTCTAGTGATGGACTTGGCATAGGAGGAAGCGGTACAGCTGAAGAAGGCAGATTGTTTCTGACCACATTTTTGAATGATATAGGTTATGAAGTTGAAGGTGCAACATGGTGTCTTAATCCATGCAACTGCCACTCTAAAAATTGGTCGAATCTCTGATCATACTGTATTCTGACGACAGAAATAGATCCTGAAGTTGTTAACCCTTAAATATCAGTGGCACTGAGTAAAAGGGATCTGTTGCAATTGGTTCAACTTCTGCTTTAAAGGCACCTCATATTCAGAAGAATTTATTCAGAAAAGTGAGGTTTTCCTAGTGGGTAACTTTACCATAATCTGAAAACCTGCCTCAGAAACAGAGTTGGGATCAAATATATTATATATGTTGACTAGAGCTCTCTTCAAACATTTGGCTTTCCATTTTTCTTTCAAACACTTGCTTGGCATGCTCTGCTGAACATTATAACACTGTTTAAATAACTCAGCACATCTTAGATTGTTCCATCCAGACCTTGGCACCAAAAATCATTCATTGATCATGACAATGGGACCAAACCTCATCAACTTTTATGCGCGTCACAAAAGGCCTAAGTTACCAGGATTCGTATATGGATACGGATTTGGATCCGGATTTGCTAGATTTTTGAAAATCCAGGATCCGGATACGGCAATGATACGTCAAGTACAAAAAATATAATAATATTAATAATAGACACAAAATTGAAAATATATACTTCTCCATAACCTTTTTTTTTGTCTTAAGCATTTAGAAAAAATTATATTATGCACTAGTATAGAGTGAGACCTACAAATTGTTTGATAACTTTAAGAACCTTTTACTAACGTAAGTCTTAGAAATTTCAAAGATATAATGGCTATCATAATTTTATATGAATGCAAACTTAAGATATATTTTAAGATTATCAAGACAAAACCAAATTATCAATCATGACACACCTATATTTAAGATTATCATGATAGAACTAAATTTTTATAAAATTTATATATCATTTTAAATTTTAAATTAAGTAAAAAGTATATATTTTTAAATTTCAATATATAATTCAAAGCTAAATTAAAAATAATAAACAATATAATAAAAATATATTTTAAAATTTCAATATATAAATCAAAACTAAATTAAAAATAATAAACAATATAATTTATAATCTGTTTCCATGCCCATAATCGGATCTTCTGCCAGCGTGCAAAAATTGAATTTAAATCCAGATCCTCACTAACAGAAAAGCTCCCATCCCTATGAAAAGCAGGTTGGATGGCCATTCATTTTCCTGCAAACAAACGGAAAGGGCTGCTATCGATGGATGGCGAAATTAAAAACTAAATTAAAAATAATAAACAATATAATAAAAATGTATTTTAAAATTTCAATATATAAATCAAAACTAAATTAAAAATAATAAACAATATAATTTATAATCTGTTTCCACACCTATAATCGGATCATCTGCTGGCGTGCAAAAATTGAATTTAAACCCAGATCCTCGCTAACAGAAAAGCCCCCATCCATATGAAAAGTAGGTTGGATGGCCATTCATTTTCCCGCAAACAAACTGAAAGGGCTGCTATGGATGGATGGCGAAATTAACTATGACACTGCTATGGATGGCCTCTTTACTTCCCGTTCGGGCGATTATAGTAATCACTCTGTAGATATCTTTTCCCCACAAATAAATGGATCAATTTCGACAAAATGGACATGGACTTGTGTATATCGATGCTTTTGAATTGCATAAATAAATGAGAAAATGCCTGCCCTGTGTGGTTGGGAATAAATATTTAGCTATCTTTCTGTTACTCATTGAGCTAGCTGACCTTACGCTTCCATCGAGAGGGAGATGCATGCCCCACTCACCGTGCGAGTGTCGAATCTTGGTCCTGAGAGCAGCTTATCTACGGGTGTTCTAGACCAAGGTAAGCGAACCTTGTTAGTAGTATCTTTCCTCTGCTCTGAACCTATTTTCGGGTATTTTTGCCTACGCCTATAAACGGGATCTTCTGTGGGCGTGCAATACAAGAGCCTAGCAATCTTCTCTGTGAAAATTTCTAAAAGTTACTATATGCAGAAATTCTACTGTTAGATCTAGTTATACTTCTCCTACTTAAACAAGTTATTAATGCTGAAATATTCAGATTAACTTCGAAGTAAACACATAATAGACTTTCACCGATTCAGATCTAAAATAGAAATGCATGCACACATAGACAAAGTGACACACAAGATTTTCTGGACAATGGCCCCAGAAAAACCCAATGCGAGAAAACCGGTCTTTTGGCTGATGGAGGGTTTATATTTTTAAGTAGTTTCTGAATAAAACAAATCTGGGCACCTTACTGGTTAACCCGACAGAGAAAAAGATAGATCTGCAGCTAACCTGCTATTCTGAGACCAAAACACTGACTGATCCGCACCCTCAAATGAGATTTACAAGACTCAGCCAATTTCTGGCCCCAGAAACCCCAACCTGCCCCTGAAGCCTGTGCGTGCCTGTGCGCTGGCTTGGAGAGGGTTGCGTAACCCCAGAATGGGTGATGCAGACCCTATGTTGCCCTAGAAGTGTCTTTGCGTAACCCTGGAGGGTCCCTTGCTGCCCAACGTTGCCCTAGAAGGGCTTGCTAGCTGAAGCTACTCTCTGCGTTGCGCAGCTGCTGCTGCTTCTGCTTCTCTGCGCTGCCTCTGGTTGCTGCTCTTTGGTTGTTGTTGATTCTTGGCATTGGGATCAGATCATCCCCTTTGCCATTACTACCCCTCTCTGCAGCTGAAACATTTTTGAAAATTCCTAGCAAACCCTGCCCTAGAATTTCAGCTTAGTCTCAGTGGTTTGCCTCCGTGTGTGTGTTCTCCAACTGACCCCAAGCCTTTCCTTTATACATTCTCGTTGTGAAACCAACGACCATGATCTAATCTTGAATCGATGGCTAAGATTAAAAGAAAGCTTGAGCCGTGTGACTTGAGTCATTTCCATCACATGTTTTAATTAATTATCTTTAATATTTTAATTTTCCTAAGTTAGACTTAGGGTCCTTAATTAAAAGTATTAATTAATTAATTATCTCCCAAACTGGAAGAAATTTCCCAAATCCCTTTCTGGGTCTTGGAGATCTCATATACTCTAGTCCCTCCACAAATTTTGGGAGCTAGAGCACATTCAATGCTATCCCAACACTCAAGAAAACTCAACACTGCCTCTTAGCGAGGAATGTGCTCTAGTACAACTCCGGTTCTCCCCGAAGCTATGCACTGATCTCTGGTGTGGGTCTCTGCACTGATGCTGGACCTGCTGCCCTTGATCACTGTGCTACTGTTGCCATTCTGTACTGCTGCCCATGACACTGCCACCGCCACTGCTACATCTGTACTGTACTGCAATTCCCTCTCAATCTGTTGCACCGTGCTACTAACTGCTGCACTGCAACTTTAGTTGCTGAGAGAAACAATTGAAGCTCCTGCCCAATCTTTGACAGACAAGTCAGTTGGGTTGCATAGTCATCACTGAAGCTCCATAGGTTGCTGATCTCTGCTGACTTCTGGAGATAGCTACACAACTACAGCTCTCTACTGCGTAAGAAGACCTCCACTGTGCTGTCCTCCTGAGGCCTCTACGCTACTGCAGCTCTGCTATGTGGTGCTAAAGTCACATCAGCCCCAACGCTGTTGCTGCAGCATCTGCACTGCACTGCTCCATTCAGCCTTCAGCTTCGCCTCTGCTTCATTCGTGATTCTCTACACCAACTGCTCCACTTGTCTCGCTATTGTCTTGAGGCTCCCGTAGCTCAGATGTGATCCAAGAGCTGAGCTACTCAAGGATCCCGCCATCACTTTTGTGTTTCATGAGCGCTCATGGCTATGCCATCTTCTGACCCATCGTCTGCCGCAACAGCCTTGGAAGTAGAAGCTTCCTTGTCCTTCTTCTTCTGAGGACAATTGCTGGCGAAATGTCCTAGTTCGTTGCACTGGAAACACTTGATCTTGGATAGATCACGCTTCTTCTTCCCTTGTTGCCTCTTTGATGCCAGGGCAACATCTTCTTCCTCTTCCTTCTTCACTTTACTGGATCCTGTGCTGTACTACCTCTTGGTGAATCGACGAAGTTCTTCTTGACGAAAGATTGCCCACATATTGTCCCAGTTGGGAAGGTCCGCTCTGCCCAAGACACTTTGGAAAAAGGTTTCCCACCCTTCTATGGCCGCATTGAGTGCAGTCCTTACCATCACATCATCCTCCACCTTTGCTCCCATGGTAGAAAACTGATCTCTGATCGCCTGTAATCTGAAAAGGAAGGGCTCTATTTCTTCTCCCTTGGCCATCATGAATGACCGCAATTGATTCTCTAGAAGCATTCTTCTCTGGACATACTTCCCTTCATATAGTGCTGTTAAGGATTTCCACATTTCATGAGCTGTTTTCTTTTCAACTATGTGTGGAACTATATGATCCTTAACCCCATCCATTATGAAACATTTGGCATGTGCCGCAGCTTCCTCATGCTTCTTCAGGAGATCCACAACAGTCAGCGTGGCTAGGACTTTTTATGGATGGTCTCTTGGACCATATGCCTCCATGACTACTAGGATTCTGGCCTTCTAGACTGCAAAGTTGGATAGGCTGTCCAACCTATCTTGATCACGTAGTCCGTGAGGTGCCATCTGCTCAGATCATCTCTATCGGAACAGATCTTCCTCACCTCGCTTCTCTACTGAAGCTCAGATCTAGGGTCCTTGGGGAAAAAGGCATCCTCTGCTCCCTTTGACAACTGATTTCCTCTCTTGGAAGTCCGCCAAATCAACAACGAAACAACTCTCTTCGATCTTGTGATCGATCTGCAGATTTCTTTGGCTAGAAACCTCTGATAAGTTGATCTCCTCCCGCTCTTTGTCACCTAGTGCTTAGGCTAAATTTTGAATCTTCGGAAATTTAACCCCACCAACAACTTCTGAAGTTCTGCAACACTTTTCTGGCACTTCTGAATCATCACAACTTCATATTTGCGTCACCCTAGCTGGCCTCTGCGTAAGCAGATAGTCCCAATGCTGTCTCTGTGTTGCCTCTGCGCAGTAAGTACGTGGGCTTGCGTGGAGACTGCGTAAGACTGCATCACTCTGGCCTCTGCGTGGCTTTGCTCCTTCTGTTGCTGCGCTGCCCCTTCAGATTTGGCTTTATGTGGCTGTTGCTGCTCTCTCTGCTGCTTTCTGCAGCAAAAAGTTTCAGTCTTCCGCTGGTGATCCTGTTAGATCTACAATTGCTCTGATACCATGTGAAAATTTCTGAAAGTTACTATATGCAGAAATTCTATTGTTAGATCTGGTTATACTTCTCCTACTTAAACAAGTTATTAATGCTGAAATATTCAGATTAACATCGAACTAAACACATAACATACTTTCACTGATTCAGATCTAAAACAGAAATGCATGCACACATAGACAAAGTGACACACAAGATTTTCTAGACAACTGTCCCCGAAAAAACCCAATGCGGGAAAACCGATCTTCTGGCTGCTGGAGGGTTTATATTATTAAGTAGTTTCTGAATACAGCAAATCTGGGCACCTTATTGGTTAACCTGACAAAGAAAAAGATAAATCTGCAGCTAACCTGCTATTCTGAGACCAAAAGACTGTCTGATCCACACCCTCAAACGGGATTTACAAGACTCAGCCAATTTATGGCCCTACAAACCCCAGCGTTGCCCCTGAAGCCCTTGTGCTAGCCCTGTCAGCCTCTGCGTGCCTCTGCACTGGCCTGGGTGACATAGACCCTACGCTGCCCTAAAAGGGTATCTGCGTAACCCTGGAGGGTCCCGTGCTGCCCAACGCTTCCCTAGAAGGGCCTGCATAGCTGAAGCTGCTCTCTGTGCTGTGTAGCTGCTGAGTAACTGCTATTGCTGCCTTTGGTTGTTGCTCTTTGCCTCTTGCTAATTCTTGGCACTAGGATTAGACCATCCCCTTTGCCGATACTACCCCTCTCTGCAGCTGAAACACTTGTGAAAATTTTTAGCAAACCTTGCCCTAGAATTTCAGCTTAGTCTCAGTGCTCTACCTCAGTGTGTGTGTTCTCCAACTGACCCCAAGCCTTTCCTTTATACTTTCTCGTTGGGAAACCAACGACCATGATCTAATCTTGAATTGATGGCTAAGATTAAAAGAAAGCTTGATCCGTGTGACTTGAGTCATTTCCATTACATGTTTTAATTTATTACCTTTAATATTGTAATTTTCCGAAGTTAGACTTAGGGTCTTTAATTAAAAATATTAATTAATTAATTATCTCCTATACTGGATGAAATTGTAAAAATTTATAGTTTCCCACTCCGGTTTTCAGTTTTCACCTTATTACTCCAAAATAGTTAAATGCCCTTTCCCATATCCATACATTTAATACGCTGGAAAATAAATTTTGCTGAAAACACAAATTCTGGAAAAATTACAGAATGCTGGAAAATGCAGAAATAAATATCAGCACACATAAAACAGTCATTCACACATTTTGACACATATTTTCGGTCAAGGTGACCCTGGAAAAACCCCCTACAACTCTTGGGGAAAACTAGTGTGAAAGCTTCTCTTTATTTTTCTGAAAAATGCTTTTTACAGTGAGACAGAAATATACACAGCAAAAATTACAGCAACCTCAAAAACTGTACTTATCTCGAAAACAGTGCCAAAACTCCACCTTAGTTTCCGTGCCCACAAAAAACAGAAATTACAGCAAATAGTCCAGCATTAAATGCTATAAGAACAACATTGAAATCTGTGCTGTACGACTGTACGACTGCCTCGAAAAACGTGCTGTACGGCTTGTCAAAACTGTTGTACGGCTGCCTCGAAAAACATGTTGTACGGCTGCCTTAAATATGCTGTACGGCCTCGATTTCAGTGCTGATTTTTCTGCTGTACGGATTCAGAAAACAACCCTCTCTCTCCTGCTGTACGGACCTCGATTTCCGTGCCTTCAAACTGCTGTACGGACCTCAAAAACGTGCAGCATTAAATGCTGTCTTTCCTCCCTCGAAATTTGTGCCCTCTTGCCTCAAACTTCGTGCTCTGCTCTTGCTGTACGGATTTGCTGAATATCACTGTCGCTGCCCTCCTCTTTCTCACCGCTTCTAAAATTCCGCCCTCTCCTTCTCCTTCTCTCAACCGCTTCATGAAAGAATGAATGACCTTTTCCTCCTTTCCTCCTTTAACCTCCAACCCCATGACTTTTTGGGGAATCCCTAAATCCAATGGCTGAAACAGATTGAGATCTAGGGCTGAGATTAAATGCTCATTTAAATCTCACTTTCTATTTTTTAATTCACCCCACTTTAATAAAGACCCACTTAGTCATTTATTTCCAAAGTCACTTTTCCTTTCTAATTTTACATTGACTTTATTAAAGTCATTTTAAAATTAGACTTTAGTAACTTTATCACTTAAAGTCACTTTTAAATTAGATTTTATAAAGTCACTTTAGTAACTTTATTACTTAAAGTCACTTTTAAATTAGATTTGACTTTATAACTTTATAAAGTCACTTTAGGAGAAAAATTAAATTCTTTTGGACACTTTTCCCTAGGCCAAAGATCAAAGCCTTAGGGAACCACTTGTCCTCCGGTACCAAATTTCAACACTCCCTCTTACCGAGGAAGGTGTTCCTCACCACACCCATCTTGTCTCTGAAGTAGACATGCTTGCCCCATGGTAAGGCTTTGGTAAAAATATCTGCAACCTGCTCATCAGTGGGAATATACTCAAGCTTCACAGCTCCCTTCTGAACATAGTCTCTGATGAAATGATATTTGATCCCGATATGCTTTGACTTGTCATGAAATACTGGATTCTCCGTGAGTTTAATGCAACTCTGATTATCACAGTAAATCACTGAAGGTCTCAACGGCTGACCAAATAAGCCAAACAACATCTTGCGAAGCCAGATGGCCTCACAACTAGCTAGACTGGTTGCCATATACTCTGCTTCCGCTGAACTCAATGCTATTGACTGCTACTTTCGGCTGAACCATGACACAACTACCGAACCCAACCCAAAACAGCACCCTGAAGTGCTCTTCCTATCAGAAGCACAACCTGCCCAATCAGAATCAGTGTAACCTGCCAATCTCACTCCATCCCCCTGCCTGTAGTCCAGACCATAATCCATTGTCCCCTGCAAGTATCGCAGAATGTGTTTTGCAGCCACCCAGTGAACCTTCCTAGGCTCACACATAAACTGACTCATCGTGTTGACTGCAAAACAAATATCTGGTCTAGTGTTGACCAAATACATCAAGGAACCAATCAGCTGTCTGTACAATGTGGGATCCACCAACTCGGAATCCGAAGCATGGAGCTTCTTCCAGTTGGTGATCATCGGTGTCGACATGGGTTTACAATCCTCCATGTGGAATCTGCCAAGGATATCCACAATATACTTCCCCTGCCCCAGGAAGAAATGCCCCTCCTCCTGCCACAACTCCAAACCCAAAAAGTAATGCATCAAGCCGATGTCTTTCATCTCAAACTCCGCTGCAAGATCTCTCTTGCAGTGCTCTATGAGTCACTCTGCACCTGTAATGACCAAGTCATCCACATACAGCACCAGAATGAGAGGCTCCTCACCTATCACAATATAGTAAAGGTTCGGATCTGCCTCACTCTTTGTGAAACCCATCTTTTGCAAGTATGTATCTATCCTGAAGTACCAAGCTCTGGGAGCTTGCTTCAGGCCATAAAGGGCCTTCTTCAGCCTGCACACATGGGACTCCTTCCCATGCACCTCAAAGCCCTGTGGCTGCTCAATGTACACCTCCTCCTGTATGAAGCCATTGAGAAATGCGGTCTTCACATCCATCCGGTGGATCTTCCAACCCATCTCTGCTGCTATCGATATAATGGAGCGAATCGAAGTATATCGAGCCACGGGAGCGAAGGTCTCCTCATAATCAACTCCCTCTACCTGGGAGAACCCTCTAGCCACAAACCTCGCTTTGAATTTCTCAATGCCGCCATCTGCAGCATGCTTTACCTTGTAAAGCCATCTGGAAGTAACCACGGATTTGCCCTCAGGCCTCGGCACCACCTCCCAAACATCATTCTTCATGATAGAAGAATACTCCTCCGGCATGGCCTCTCTCCAGACCTGCTGGCTAGCTGCCTCCTCATAGCTAGAAGGCTCAGAGTCAAGGATGCTGGTAGCCATTGCCATATAGCTACAAAACCTCTCAGGTGGTCTGCTCTCTCTGACCGGCCTCTTAGGCTCAGCAACAGATGTGGCATCTCTCAAGGTGTCCCGAAGCCACTTGGGCTTCCTCTTCCCTGAGTGCACTTCTCCCGCCGGAGAATAAAACTCCTCCTCCTCAACAACATCGTGGAGCCCGAACTCCCCGACCGTCCGTCCGCCGTCTCCTCGCCCGCCGCACCCTCGAACCTCGTAGATGCCGAGGTACCATGTGAACTTCCGTCCATCGCGGGACCCCGTGAACTCGCTCCGTGGACTGCTCTGCGTGCTGCCCATAGCTCCACCCCTCTGACTCTGTGAGCCACTCCCCACTGACGGACCCGACATCGTCATAGATGTACCTCCGGATCCTCCTGATCCCTGCCCACTGGATCCCTGCGACTGACTCAACTGCTGCTGAGGGTCTGGCTGATCCAGATACTCTAACTCCCGTGACCTCCTAAAGGCCTTGTCCTCCTCGAACTTCACATCCCGCCTGACAACAACTTTCCTCTGCGCAGGAATGTAAATCCGAAAGGCCTTGGAGGTCTCACTGTAGCCCACAAAGATACCCTTCTCTGCGGTGGGCTCTAGTTTGGTCCTCTTCTCCCTGGGTATGTAGGAGTATGTCATGCACCCAAAGATACGAAGATGACCCATATCAGGCTTCTTCCCAGAAAAAGCCTCCTCCGGAGTCATGTGCCCCAAGGCACGATGCGGACTGCTGTTCTGCAAATAAACAGCTGTGTTGCAGGCCTCTGCCCACAAAAACAATGGCAACCCCTGATCATGTAACATGGCTTTGGCAGCCCCTCCGATGGATTTGTTCTTCCTCTCCGCAACCCCATTCTGCTGGGGGTTGTAAGGAACAGTGAACTCCCTCCTAATGCCTGCCTCCGCACAATAGTCAACAAACTCTCCAAGGGTGTACTCTCCTCCATTGTCCGACCTCAGGGACTTGATCTTCCGACCTGTCCGTGTCTCCACAAGAGCTCTGAACTCCTGAAACCGCTTGAAGACCTCACTCTTGGTCTTCAAGAAATAAATCCAGGTCCTCCTGGAGTGATCATCAATGAATAAAACATAGTACTCATATCCACTCAAGAAAACATGAGACATCCGACCGCTCACATCGGAATGAATCAAATCAAGTATCCCAGTCGCTCTGCTGTCACTGTTGGGAAAAGGGGATTTGGCAAACTTGCCCATCGCACATCCTCTGCAAGTATCAAAGTGATCAGTACTGAAATCTGGCACACCTGTAGTGATCTCCCGCAAGGTCCTCAAGGCTCCATGATACATATGCCCCATCCTGTGGTGCCAAATCTCACACAGCTCAGAACTGCTAGCTCTGCTATTGGTACTACTGCTTAATGCCAAAAGGGGCTGGAATGCAAACTTGTACACCTTTGCATGGCGTACACCTATCACTCTAGCTGAATCAGCTGGAGTGCCCCTGGGATACATCAGCACCTGTCCTCCCCTGAACAGTATCTCATATCCTCTATCCTCCAAAGCTGAGACGGATATGAGGTTCTTCCTCATCCCTGGCACATAAAGAACATCCGACACCTTCAAGGGAGGTTTGGACTCCCTCTGAAATGTCAATGTTCCCACACCGACTGCTCTAACAACTCTGTCATCACCGAGTACTACCTCTACATCAGTGCCACTCTCTGAAAGCTCTGAGAAGTACTCACGGACTCCTGTCATGTGACGTGAAGCCCCACTGTCCACATACCAGATACCCGAAGATGCTCCGCTAATTGAGGGAAATGCATGCTCCCTCTGAACCTCTATGGCAGATGATCCCGCACTAGAGGATTCACACGCAGTGAACCCAAACTCCCGGTCAAAACGATCTGCAAAGTCCTCAACCTCTGCTGAAGCTGCCATGGTCTGGTTCTTTCCCTTTTTCTTCTTCTTCTCCGGACACACAACTACATAGTGTCCCATCTTCTGACAATTCCAACACTTCACCTTGGAATAGTCCTTCTGTGTGTTATCCTGTTTACCTTTACCTTTGCCTTTGCCCCCACGATTGCTTGTGGAAGCCTGCTTCTTCCTTTTGCCTTTCTTGCGTCCTGCCAACAATGCTACATCCTCATCCTGCTCAACTGGCTTGGCTGTCCCAAGCTGACCTTTCTTGATCTCTGTCTGAATGCAATCATCCCAAAACCTCTCCCATGTGGGAAGGGTCTCACGTGCACAAAACCCATTAGCAAAGTTCATCCATGAACTGGGGAGGCCATTCACTGCAATCCGCACCAACTCAGTGGGTGGAATGGCCTCTCCAATCGCTGCCAACTCATCTCTCACATTAGTAATCTTTGTGAGATATCCAGCTGCACTATTAGTCTTACCCATCTTAATGTTCTTCAGCTTCTCCTTCAGGACCATTTTCCGGTTTTCATTGGTACTCTGGTAGAGGTTGGTCAATGCTGTCCACATCTCATGAGCATTTCTCTTTCCTCTCACATGAGGAATGCAATGATCTTTGATTCCGTCTAGAATCACTCTCTTACCCTTGTTGTTATTTTTATTATATGCTGCCAACTGAGTAGCATCAGTAGGCACATTTACAGGGTTCTGTGCGGTATGCACCATTATGTCCCAGACTTCTGCCTCCTCAAAGATACTCTGCATTCTCTCCTTCCAAACACTGTAATTGGTATGCCCATCCAACCTATCCTCCACCCTTAGTCCCAAAGACATTCTGCTGTCCTAAAACTGAAAAATAGCCATGCCGTAGTACAGGTAAAAATTCTGTTTGTGAAAAAATCAGCTTGCTGGAATTTTCTGAGTGAAAAATCAGCAGACTGTATTTTTCTCCTTGCTGTCCCAAACTGCTCTTTCAGCACTCAAGCTCTGATACCATGTAAAATTTCTTGTTTTTCCACTCCGGTTTTCAGTTTTCACCTTATTACTCCAAAATAGTTAAGTGCCCTTTCCCATATCCATACATTTAACAAGCTGGAAAATAAATTCTGCTGAAAACACAAATTCTGGAAAAATTACAGAATGCTGGAAAATGCAGAAATAAATTTCAGCACACATAAAACAGTCATTCACACATTTTGACACATATATTTTCGGTCAAGGTGACCCTGGAAAAACCCCCTACAACTCTTGGGGAAAACCAGTGTGAAAGCTTCTCTTTATTTTTCTGAAAAATGCTTTTTACAGTGAGACAGAAATATACACAACAAAAATTACAGCAACCTCAAAAACTGTACTTATCTCGAAAATCGTGCCAAAACTCCACCTCGGTTTTCGTGCTCACAAAAAACAGAAATTACAGCAAACAGTCCAGCATTAAATGCTGTACGAACAACATTGAAATCTGTGCTGTACGGCTGTACGGCTGCCTCGAAAAACGTGCTGTACGGCTGCCTTAAATCTACTGTACGGCCTCGATTTCAGCGCTGATTTTTCTGCTGTACGGATTCAGAGAACAACCCTCTCTCTCCTGCTGTACGGACCTCGATTTTCGTGCCTTCAAATTGCTGTACGGACCTAAAAAACGTGCAGCATTAAATGCTGTCTTTCCTCCCTCGAAATTTGTGCCCTCTTGCCTCAAACTTCGTGCTCTGCTCTTGCTGTACAGATTTGCTGAATATCACTGCTGCTGCCCTCCTCCTTCTCACTGCTCAGAAAAATCTCCAGCTCTCTCCTTCTCCTTCTCTCAATCTACTCATGAAAGAATAAATGACCTTTTCCTCCTTTTCCTCCTTTAACCTAACCCTAAGTGACTTTTGGGGAATCCCTAAATCCAATGGCTGAAATAGATTGAGATCTAGGGCTGAGATTAAATGCTCATTTAAATCTTATTTTCTATTTTTTAATTCACCCCACTTTAATAAAGACCCACTTAGTCATTTATTTCCAAAGTCACTTTTCCTTTCTAATTTTACATTGACTTTATTAAAGTCATTTTAAAATTAGACTTTAGTAACTTTATCACTTAAAGTCACTTTTAAATTAGATTTGACTTTATAACTTTATAAAGTCACTTTAGGAGAAAAATTAAATTCTTTTGGACACTTTTCCCTAGGCCAAAGATCAAAGCCTTAGGGAACCACCTGTCCTCCGGTACCAAATTTCAACAGAAATTTCCCAAATCCCTTTCTGGGTTTTGGAGATCTCATGTACTCTAGTCCCTCCACAAATTTTGGGAGCTAGAGCACATCCGATGCTACCCCAACACTCAAGAAAACTCAACATTCTCCATGCGGATGACATGATAGGGAACATTCGAACTCTGTACAATGAATTGAATAAAATATCAAACCACGGAATCGGTTTCCAGATGTCGGGATCCGTTTCCAAATTTCAAGATCTGTTTCCAATTGACATTGATATGCCACGTGCCGGTTCTTGGCCGTATTTAGGCGGATCTGGATCCGGATCAGATCTGTGGATCCTGGACCCCAGAGGGCTGGATCCGGTAACTTAGCTTGAAAAAGCTGCTGACACAATCAATCTACAAAATTCCTGCATTGATTATGGACTGGTGGAGGGATTCTTCACAAGGGAAGTATTCAGAACAAAAAACCCAAGTCGTGTTGTGATCAACCATGCCTGCCTGAATACTTGGCTTATGGATTCTGGGTCTTCCATTCCAATGGGAACATTCCTCTTCCAACAAAAGGCAGAAATTACATCAAACAAACTGAAATGGTGATTTGTGACTCGGAGAAACTTAAAAAAGCACCATCTGGCTCTGATCGGAAGGGAAAACTGGTGTGAATTGGGGATCAATGCCTGTGCAGACCATAAGAAACTGCCAGAAACCACACCTGACTTGATAACAGAAGCTGCCATGGCCTTGTGAGGGTAGATCAAAGCAAGAAAATTGCCACCGGCTGCTAGGGTTCCTCAGAGCATATAACTACCTACCTCTAAGAATATTGATTTCAAACAATTCAAAAATAATCTTAAATTTCAATCCTGAATAGATCAAATTCAATATTGATTTTTCTCATTCTTCTGCATATTCTTGTAACAAAAATCATTTTATCAATATACGATTGGTATATATCAGTAAAAAACTGAGTTCTTATTCAGTCATTATATCCCTTATTTTATATCTCTGCTTGTAAACAGGGAGCACACTGTCACTTTGCTCCATGATTGTAATCTGTTCATTGTGGCTAATCAATATGCAGGACAATCACCTCTAGCAATTTATGTTAAACACTTTACATGAGCATGAGTGAGATTAAAAAATATGTATCTAGATGTATCTTGATTCTTTATTGATCTTTGAAAGTTCATAGTTGCCAGTTTGGTCTTGGATGATAAACATATTAAACAGTTTTGGTGAACATTGTCATAATTTTTCTTTTACAGAGCTATCAAAACCATGAAAAATCAGTCAGTATCGTCTCATCTTTCTAGTCTCCGTTTAGATAAAGGAGAAATGATCATAGATATTGATGGTACTGTGACCACTCAACCTGTTCTCCAGCATTTGGGAATCTCTGCATGGCCTGGTGCGTGTCTTATTTTCATTCCATGAAGAGTTTGTGCTTTTTTATTTTCTGTTTGCATGTGACCTTTCTAATGAGGTTCTAGCTGTATATATTTGTTAGTTGCATTATATGCTGTTTGTGTTGCAGGACGGTTGACTCTGACAGACCATGCCCTTTATTTTGAAGCATTGGGCATTGTATCATATGATAAGGCCAAAAAATATGATTTGTCAGCTGATTTGAAACAGGTTGTTAAACCTGAGCTGACTGGACCATGGGGTGCACGGTTGTTTGACAAGGCTGTTTTGTATAAATCAATTTCTATGTAGGTGACTTGTCGTGGGCATTTGTTGTATGTTATCTTAGTTGGGTGATAGGTTGTGAAGCTCTTGAACGGTTCATTAGCTGCTAGATTCTTTAGATGCTTGCAGATATTTGATTGCCCATATAATTAAACTTTCAAAGTTCATTCTACAGACCAGAACCAGTGGTTATGGAGTTTCCAGAACTTACAGGACATTCACGTCGTGACTACTGGTTGGCTATTATTGAGGAGATTTTGTGTGTGCATCAATTCATCCGAAAGTTTCATCTTGAAGCTGTTGGACAGGCAGAAGCACTTTCAAAGGCTGTTTTAGGCATTTTACGTCTTCGTGCCATTCGGGAAGCATTCCATATTTTACCACCTCATCCTGAAAGACTTCTCACATTTAACTTTGCAGAGAAGCTTCCTGGAGGGGATCTGATCTTAGAAGCATTAGCAGAGCTTTTGCCCTCAGTGGATGCTGAAAGTACAAAAAATGATGGTGGATATTCTAGTGAGAAGATAGAAAAAAATGGCCTCTATTCAGCTTCTGCTGTGGCTACAATGTCCAACTTAGGATTCATGTTCACAAAGGGTTCTGGGGCAACTGATGAATCGGGTCTTCCAGTTGGTGAAGTTCTTGTTGGTGAATGGACTCCTTTAGAAAGAGCAGTTATGCAATCAAGAAACAACTTTAAAAAGCTGGAGGAGGCACAGGCCACGATAGATGGAGTGAAAGTAGAGGGTATTGATACAAATGCGGCTGTAATGAAGGTTTGTTGTCTTTTGTCTGAATTTAGGCCTTCGAAACCATCATCTTTTTTAATCATTTGTGCACTGATATAGGATGTGTTCAAATGCATTTAAGTTTTATGTTGTTTGGATGCCGAGGTGTAGTGTGTTATGTCCATATGGAGATGATTTTGGAGTATGTATACTTTTTCTAGGGCATTTTGGGAACTTATCTAAGACTTTCTTTTATTCTGCTTATTATTTGTGTTCCGCTTCTTTTTGTGTGCTACTTCATGTGCTTTTTATTCACAGTTATTGCGATCACTCTTTTAGTTACCTCAGATATTATTGATGTTAATAAAATCTAGTTGAGAAGTGCACTTGTTTACTTTACATTTGGCATGCTTTGTATTGGAAATGCTGACAGTAACAATAACATATGGATGTAGCGGAACAATTACTTATGTTAAAATCTGTATCAGTGGTTTGCAGTAAACCACTTTTTGGTACTGAACTTGATCGTCCTAATAAATAGGTCAAGTTTCTTTTTGGTGCTTCTTCTTCTAAATGCCTAATGTATAACAGTACTTGCAGGAATTACTTCTACCTGTTATACAGTTTGCGAAATGGCTTCAGTTTTTGGCATCATGGGAGGATCCCCTTAAATCAGCTACATTTTGTATAATATTTTCCTACACAATTTACAGGTATTTTGTTTTGTTCTTGGACATTGTTATTTGGTTTTATGGCAGGGCTGTGTTACCTTTGGCAAAGGAGAACTTGTTTCTATTCACTAAAATTTAAACCAATCATATGTTTTTTTGAACTAAAGCTTCCTTTAAATATTAATATTAACAGTTTGTACAAGGCTTTAATGCAAAAGGATGGTCTGTGGATGCACCTTCTATAGGCATAGCCCATAAAAGAAAAAAATTCCATGGGATGGCTTAACCACGACAACTAGGAACTAGATGTCTGTTTTGAAATACTGAGAGGGGGGTGAATCAATATTTCGCTTTTTCTTACAATATAGTATCAAAATCATTAACCAATAACATCACATCAAAGGAACAAGATATATATGAACATTATATATATTACAAGGGAAGTTACAACATCCGGTTTACTAGCTACAACTGAAAGGGCTACAACCCCAAGATATTTACTAGCTACAACTGAAAGGGCTACAACCCCAAATATTTACCAGCCACTACTGGAAGGAGCTACTACCCCGAGATATTTACTAGCCACTACTTGAAGGAGCTACAACCCTTGGTTTATCAGCATCCACTGGAAGAAGACGACGACCTCTTGAAGGCAGCTACAACTTTCTTCCCTAGCACCACCCTCAACAATAAAAGAAAGAACAAAACTCTTGGGCTCCCGTGGCAGGGATAGTGACCCAAATACAACAATGTACAATTACTGCTATCTCTGCCTAAATATATTCAACTTCAGATCTGCTCCAATAAGAATGACACTGTAACTCTGACCTCAGATGCAACAAAAAAGATTCTAATTCATACCTTCAATCAGCTGCTTCAGATATCCCTTAGAACAGACCTCAGATTGTGCTTGTAGTAGCTCAGATCTCCCTTAGAAACTCTGCCTTAGAAAAGACTATTGATCTGCCTCAAAAGGTAACTCAGATCTGCTACAAGGATGGCATCAGGGTCCGCTCTGAACTTCTAGAAGAATGAGTTCAAGATCTGCTCGAAACTTCTACAAGAATAAATTCAAGATATGCTCCAAACTTTTACAAGAATGATGCCAAAAAGAACTTCAAAAACCGTGCCAAAATCTTTTAAAAATGTGCCAAAAGTCCTTGCATAGATACCCTCCCCAATCCGTCCTCTCCTCATTTCCAGTTCATTAGATGTGAACCCCAGAAATACTTCTTTTCTTCGCTTGTTTCAACAGATTCAAAATTTCCTTGAGCATATTGCTAAAATGCATCCTCCTCACACCTATATAAAGTGCATTTGGGGTCTATACTGGGCCAACTTGTCCACTGGTTTGATTGGTTTGTGCAACTGGGAGAACGTATAGTGAATATTTAAAAAAATATTTCTTCTCAATTGTGAGGAGTCAGAGGAAGTTCCATACACTGTTGGAAAGATATTGGAATAATCTTTCCAACCATGTATGTTATACTTCCATTTGAGCTAGGTAAAGGGAGTAAAAATGTATTCAAAGATAGGGTTTCCAAATGGAGCATCAAAAGTCCAAAAATCATTTCTCTTCAATCGTGAGGAGTTAGAGGGAGTGCCATATACTATTGGAAAGGTCTTGGTGAGGGCAACATGATGATATAGTATTTCCTTGAGTCTGATTTGGCTTTGACCACCTTTTCCTTGATTTTCTTTTGTCTGTCAGTGTTTCATTTGAGGGATTAAACCCTTTTTCTCTTTAGGGCTTCTTCAACTAACATCACATGCGTTGATTATCCCAAAGTGGGCCAAATCATGATCACTCGATAGAGCAAAACATATACTGAGATATCTACGAGGAACTATCCATTACTGCCTGAAATATGATAGGAGGAATGATGTCCACTTGATTGGATATACAAATTCTGACTAGGGAGGCAATGAGCAGGATGGAAGAAGCACTACGAGAGGATGTTTAAGTTTGGAATTCTCCATGATCTCATGGATGAGTAGAAAGAAAGACATAGTTGCTTTGAGTAGTGCTGAGGCTGAGTATGTTGCGGCTTGTGAAGTAAGCAGAGAAGCGGTCTCGTTAAGGGAGCTGCTATCTGAACTATTCGAAGGACCAATGGACCCTATAGTGATACATTGTGACAACACCAGTTGTATACGATTGTCCGAGGACCCAGTGTTTCATGGAAATACAAAGCATATAAACAACAAGTATCACTATATTTAGGAGCTAGTACAAAATGGTGTGCTGTAGCTACAATATATCTCCATTGATGAGCAGGTAGCTGACATATTGACGAAATCTCTTCCTAACAAGAAGCTTGTGTACTTGAGAGACAAGCTTGGCTTGGTTGATATATCCTCCCTAGTTGAGAGGGAGAGATAGGCACATCACTCTTGTCTTCATTTTGGAAGACAAAATGGAGAATTGGGTAACCATTTGGCATCCGATACTCTTTGAGGATAATGTAGGGCATCCAAGATAAGAGTAGTCGTGGACTGATATTCTTTGAGGACTAGCTATCCAAGACAAATATTGTCCAAAGAAGGTCATACTCTGTGAACACTCAAGTGGAGTATGTACCTTGAGAGACAATGACGATGGCGTCTATAAATCATTGGTTTTGCCATCATTTTGCTCTGATCTTTTGGAGAGATAGAGTTGTTAGTCAAGGCCTTGCAATGAGACATTGCTGGTTGATATGATGCTAGACAGATGGGTTACCAATCCGACTCTTCTTATGAGATCTCTTCAGATTGAGAATGTCCATGTGCCTCTTATGAATACCTCCCTAGTTAAGAGGGAGTGTTGAAAAATGTGTAATTAGGTTCGGTCTTCATAAGTATGAAATGTATTTTTGATTATTGTAAATTATAGAATAAAAGGAAATTTATTATTATTAATATATTGGAGCATGGGTTTCATGCTCAAGGTATTTTATTTTATAGGTCAAGCAACCATTGAGTGCTTGTAGGGTTTGTCCTGGGTCAAGAAGTCAAAAGAATCATTGTCATAAGTTGAAGACTCCACTAGGCACATTGTAACTTGTAAAGAAAATTATTTTTGTCTTTAAAAGTGTCAGAATACCCTTCAAGGCCAACTCAGCCTGGCAGCAGACAAGTCGACCTAAAAGGAAGAGCCATGTCCACCTTGAAGAGCCTTTATATAGAAGAGAACTCATCCTCCTTGAGACACACTCACTCATCACTCATTCTAGTGAAGGAAGAGGAAGGAGAAGGCAACGAAGAAGGAAGACGAAGGAGATTTGTTTTTGGGTAAATTCTCTCTCTCACGTGCTATAGAGGACTAGGGTTTAACAAACCTAGGGAATCCATCTACAAGTTTGATCTTGGAGAAAGGAAGGAAAAGAGGTCAAGCGAAGGTCAACAAGGGTCACTCTCAAGCTCCAGGACTCAGGGAAAGGAAAGAGAAGGTCAGAGGAGGGCTCTAGAAGAAGATCGAAGTTTCCACGTGTGGCAGCTATAGTTGCAGGGGGGCTGAGATTTCAAATCTGCAATAGGACGTCGAAAATCTTCCAACAGGAGGTCGAAAAGGTGCTACTTTAAGAGGTTTGACTGGGTTTGACTAGATCGAAGTTGGCACATCATTCGAAGAGGTTGGTCTTGGTCTTAGTGTTAAGGTCATGGAATTCGTCAATTAAAGAATCTATAAGGAAGAGAAGAGATTTAAGGGTTTTCCTCTGAAGAGGAGAGGTTTTGGCCCTCGCTTGCAACCTATATACTGTGTCATTGTTGTTCTTATTTTGGTCGCTGTTTGATGCTTCACACATATAATAATAAGGAACAAAGCTATTAAACAAAAAGGAACCACAAGCAGTTATCAAGTAAAGAGAAACAATCATAATCACTGCCCTATAGAATTCTCAACATATGGTGGGTCTTCAATCCAACGTTAGAGTCTATGAAATCATGATTAACATTTCTTTTGTTCTCCTCATGAGTTTCATCTAATATATTTTTGCCATTAGGAAGCATGTCTTGTAGCAACTTTGTCAAACCTTCCTTCAAACCTTCCATGTCTTCTTTTAAACCATCCTTGAAACCTTCCATGTCTGCTTTTAATCCATCCTTCAAACCTTCCACGTATGATTTTAAACCTTTCTTCTAACCACCCATCTTAGCTTCCATTTCATTTTTAGTTAGTCTTTGCGAGAGCCAAATTTATCGCACTTGGTCTCGTAATTTTGATATATCCTGTTGGATTTCTTCCTCTTCTTTATGCGTCATAGTAGAACTCTCTGGTTACTTACTACGTGTTTACTCTCTGGTTACTTACTACGTGTTTCCATTTTCTTGCTTCGAGTAATTTTGGAATCAAACAATGATATTTATGCTTCACCATGCCCCTTGAATCACTTCAAATTGATTTTTAAAACAAAACTTATGCAAATTTAAAAAAAAAATACACACCTTTTTCTTGCTTTGTATGAGCTCAATATTGAATTTGTTGTAGCTCTGTAATTTTGGATCTCCAAGGTCTGGAATTTCGCCGTGTGGTAGCCCTTTGAGTCTTCTTTCCAACCCCACAAGTCAGATCGAGATTGGATTCTTCAAGAAAGAGTTATGCCCGATCTCCCACTATGTCCTGATTATAGACTGGTTCAATAGGGAGAACTTGTACGAAGTGCCACGTGTCACTGTTTCCACCTTCGGCCTTGAAAACGATACACAAGAAACTAGAGTCCGTGCATTTTCAATCACTTTTTATGAAATTCTAATCTAAGGCTGAGAGAGAAAATTATGGCGATTTTCCCTAGGTCACCTATTTGAGATTGAATTCTGGAGCCTACAAAAACCTAACTTCTTCTTATCATATCTCTGAAATTATAGCGAACCAAGTTCTGAAGCTTCTGAAGCTTCGTACAAAAATGTTATAGCGAAAATACCAAGATGACCTGTTTGAAGCAGCGAAACCCTAAAATCGAAAGCTATGATACCAAATGTTATGCAACCAACTCATAGAGTAGAGAAAAGATAGATCAACAATTTGAGAAATAGCCTCTTCGAGGGGGAAACCTCCTTTACATCACATAAATGAACAATTCTTGGATGATACAAATGACAAGACCTCCTTTCTATATATAAGAGTCTAAGGGGTCACAATATAATTAGAGCTTACATAATAATAAAATGTAAGAGCACAACAAAAACAATAGTGGGCTTTTATGGGGCACAATAATAACAATATGAGGACTACATGGGCACAACAATAACAATAAGGGGGCTACACTAATAATAACAATAAGTGGCTACACTGGTATTATAGGGATCTAACATTCCAACACCTGCGTCAAATGTGAAATATGCTCCTCCCTAGTAGCACTTTATACCAGTATATCATCCAAATAGACAATAAAAATGAATCCATAAAATGGCATAATATATCATTAATTAATCTCATAAATGTAGCTGGTGCATTACATAGGCCAAATGGCATGACTAACCACTCATACAAACCTTGATTGGTTTTGAAGGCAGTCTTCCATGTATCTTCTTCTTTGACTCAAACTTGGTGATATCCAAACTTCAAGTCCAGCTTGGTGAAGTATTTTGCTTGCTGCAACTGATCCAACAAATCTTCTATCCTGGGTAGGGGGTATCTATTTTTTAGCGTGGTTATTTTTAATGCCCTGTAATCTATACATATCCGCCAAGTCCCATCCTTCTTCGACACAATGCTGATGTGTGACCCACATGGTGATGTACTCGGTCGAATGACATCTTGTTCCAATAGCTGCTGCAACTGTTTCTTCACCTCACTTGCTTCTATAATAGACTGCCTGTACAATCCAATATTTGGTAATGGGGAGTATGGCAATAGCTGGATCTCGTGCTCCACTTCTCTCTTAGGTGGTAACCCTTTAGTCTCTCAGAACACATCCCTGTATTCCTATAACAACTCCTCCAATTGTTGTTTCTATTTCTTAGTACACCCCTCCAAGGATGCCTTGCCTCTTATTGACTCCTCTACAGACCGACTTTCTTTTAAAAACAATAAAACATACTTCTTGTTGGAAATGATCAATTTCTTGGCTTGGTTGACACTTACTAGTGAAATTATCGACTTGCTTTTGTGTGCGTTGATGATTAATGATTTTCCATCCTTGATGAGCCGGTACTAGTTGGCTCTTCTCATGAATATTGCATCACGCATGTACATGTATGGACTCCCAAACACGACTCCACAAACATCAAGGGGAACTACATCTAGATCTACTTCATCAATAATATCAACATTGATAACAAATCTAAGTTTGCACTGTTTAGTTACCTTCAACATTGCATCCTTATCTACCCATCCCAGTGGATATGGGTTTGGATGATCACGAACTTCTAGCCCCAGCATCTTGACCAGCTCTGCTGCAATGAGATTCTCCTACGATCCTGAGTCAAACAGAGCATTAATATTTATCTTCTTGACCTGTGCATTTATATGGAAGAGTTTGGTCATTTCTTTCTCTTCCTGTTGCTGAAGGCTACTCAGATTCACCTCCATCTACATTGATGTACACACGATCTTCTCATCCATGTCTGAGTTGCTTTCAACTTGGTTGCTCGAATACGTGGTCATGAGATTCTTCTTCTTATTATCTTTCCACTTATTCTTCGGGTTTAGCTCTGGATGCAACTTCCAACACTTAGTCACTGGAGGTCCTCCCTCCAACCTCAAGGTTTTCGTCTGGCTCTCCCACCAAGTTAGTGCATGGCCCTCTAATTTCAGCCGCGTGAATGAGCTCTTTTGCGCTTCCTCGATCTGATGGGCACTAAAATAAAGTTCCAATTGCTGCTACCTGTGGTTTAGCTTCAGAGTGTCGATCTTGCGGTGGTACGACTTGATATCGACTTTTGCTTCCATTTTAAACTTGGATTGATTCATGACAATCAAATTGGGTTGATATTTTTTGGGTTCTTTCTTCAGTTGGTTCTCCGTGTTTTCTTGATCCCTCGATCCCCCTTCTGATTTGTCCTTCGCATTTAGACCCCCATCTTCTCCAAATATCCCGAGCTTATTGCTCAAGGCCACAATGATGAGGTTTACATTGCAATTTATGTTTGCGACTTGTTATTCCATACGCAAAAACCACTCCTCTGCAGGATCACGAGGGTCATTTACAAATTCATCGACCATGATTAGGGTTCTACGATTTTCGACCCGATCAACCTAGCCCCGCAAACTCCACAAAATACCCAAAGAAACCTGCTCTGATACCAATATGATATGGAAACTGCCGTGGATATTCTACTGGATAGTTCGTCACAACAGATATGATAATATTATATAAAAAATCTGGAATTCTACACTATTACAGTTTATTTAAATTTAAAGCTGTAAATTTTTGTAGATGTTCTATGCTTGATGCAACTTTACTTTTATTACAACAATCACACAAATGGTTAAGTAAAATGCTGATAGAACATATCAGTGGATCTTATAGAAGACAAACCAGAAACAGAGAAATGTGATGGTGCGTTACGGCGGTCAACAGGATGCTTCAACCAGCAAAGTCTCCTTGATCAACCAACCCAGAATGTGTCACAACAATCCTCAAATCAGCTACCGAGTCAACCCAAGTCAACTCCAGAAAAGTCAACGCAGGGCAGCAAGCTAAAAGTCAACGCAGCAACATAAAAGTCAACGCAACAACAAGTTCGGTCAACCTTTTGACCTCGGTTTTTGTGCCAATGTGTATGGCCTCCCAAAATTGAAGTCTCCAACAATTTTCAGCCCTTTCGGACCATGCGTTGACCAAAGTCAACGCTGGTCAAACTTCCTTGGAAACCCTAGATGCAGAAATTCGTCCTTCCCTTCAGCCGTACAGATTTCGTCCTTCTTCTCCACACGTGTGGGCTGAACTTGTCCTCCAATGAGCTTGTACGAAATCAGATGAAAGAAGAAGATGTGTGTTGAGTTGTTGTGAAATGCTCTCCAACTTTGCCTGTATTTATATCCATCATTGAGGTGTGTGACACATCTGCTGGGGGTGCAAAACCTTAAGGCCGACTTGCACATATAATTTATTATAAATAATAAATTCAAAATAAATGTTCTGCTCATCGGATTAAGATATATTTTATATGGATTTTACACCTCTCCGAAAGAGGAATCCAACAAAAATATTAGCCTCTTAATCCGAGCATCACAACATGGAGTTTGGACCTAGTTGTCCAAATTTAACACTCCCTCTCAACTAGGGAGAACTCCATCCATCAGTGCAATCAAACATCGTGCGTCATCCCGCCGTAACTTGCTTTGCTGGCCTCTTTATTTCAGAACAGAAGTGGGTCAATCACAAAGACATCATCCCCCGACTGACATATTCAGCCCAGAGGTTTGAAACCTCTATCAGACTCACAAAGAGTCTCCAACCAACCCGAAGTTGGTTCATCTGACCCGAAGTCAGGCAGAGGTCCCAGACCTCACTAAACTTGATCCCAGATCAAGTGGTTGGACCGTGCCATCCTAGATAGAGAGTACGGCAATCTATGATGCGTCCATCAGTATTTGCTACTAGTCTCTAGCTTTTCCCACCTCATTGGCCAAATGAGAGGTACTTCCCATGAGCCCTGAACTCAATGGGTAGGATGCATACGGGGCGCAGATAAATGAGAGGCGAACCAACTCAATAATCACAATGGTGGGGCAGAAGCACCATAAGTGCTTATAGCTCCGAGAAGCTATCCCCAAAGCCCCCCAGAGCTCCCAGAGCTCATCGTCCAACGGGACCCACATCATAGGGTCGTTCCACGATACCAAGACTCTCACGGAAGGTTAGGAACTTGACCTTCCCCAGGGGCTTAGTGAGAATATCCGCGACCTGCTCATCAGTTTCTATATGATCGAGCCTTACGGCGCCTCGCTGTACCATATCCCGGATAAAGTGGTACCTGATATCAATATGCTTGGATCGGTCGTGGAACACGGGATTCTCAGTCATACGAATCCCACTCTGATTATCACAGAGTATCACAGTGGTATCTAGCACATGTCCAAACAGCTCACTAAAGAGCTTCCGCAACCAAACTGCTTCACAACAGGCCATACTAGCAGCAATGTATTCGGCCTCCGCGGTGCTCAAAGCCACCGACTTCTGCTTCCTGCTCATCCATGAGATCGAAGCAGAACCAAGATTGAAGCAGCATCCAGATGTGCTCTTACGATCCACCACACTGCCAGCCCAATCGGCATCAGTATATCCACGGAGTATCACACTCCCGGCAGTGTATCTTAGCCCATGGTTTATCGTGCCCCGAAGATATCTCAAAAGATTCTTGGCACCAACCCAGTGAAAATGATGAGGCTCAACCATCTGTTGACTCAAAGTGTTCACTGCAAAACATATATCCGGTCGGGTGTTCACTAAGAACATCAAAGCTCCTATGAGTTGACGATACTCGGTAGGATTGGCCAAGATAGGCCCAGCAGCGCTGCCACTCAACTTCTTAAAGTTGAGTTCCATCGGTGTCGACACGGACTTACAGTCCACCATTCCAAATCTTTCCAGAAGCTTCACAATGTATTTTCCTTGAGAAAGGAAAATCTCTCCAGGTCTCTGCCAGACCTCCAGGCCTAGGAAGTAGTGCATCGGTCCTAGGTCCTTCATCTCGAACTCAGCAGCGAGCTCCCTCTTACATTGATGAATGAGAGGGTCAGCACCTGTCAGGAAGAGGTCGTCCACATACAGCACTAGAATGAGAGGCTTCCCCTGCACAACCTTGAAGTAAAGGTTTGGATCAGCATTACTTCGAGTGAAGCCCAACTTCATCAAGTAACTATCCATCCTCTTGTACCAAGCTCTGGGTGCTTGCTTTAACCCATAGAGGGCTTTCTTCAACCTACAGACATGAGTGTCTCGATCCTGAACTTCAAATCCCAGAGGTTGTTCTACATACACCTCTTCCTTTATTGCACCATGCAGAAAAGCGGTCTTGACATCCATCTGATGAAGACTCCAACCTTGCGTAGCAACAAGGGCTATGATTGATCGAATGGTGGTATATCGTGACACAGGTGCAAATATGTCATCATAGTCTATTCCTTCCTTTTGAGAGAAGCCACGGGCAACAAATCTTGCCTTGAACTTTTCAGCACTCCCATCAGATCCATGTTTGATCTTGTAGAGCCATTTTGCGGTGACAACTGATTTGTCCTTTGGTCTCGGGACCACATCCCAGACATCATTCTTCATTATGGACTCATATTCTTCGTGCATAGCATCCTTCCAGACTTGATGCTTTACAACTTCCTCAAAAGATCTAGGTTTAGATTGTACAATAGTACTCATGGCAGCTAGATACCCTTGGTATCTACACGACTTCTTGCTTTCTCGGAATGTTCCCCTTGGGGCAGCATGACCCTCAGCATCTTCGAGGGTGTCCCTGAGCCATGATGGTCTCTTTCCCAGTGAAGGAGATGGATCAATAGGGTCCATTGGTCCTTCAATATCAGGCATTGTCTCATCCTGCGGTTCTTCTTGATTTCCGGGCCTTTCTTCATGATTTTCTTCAGATCTTGGAAGATCTACTACTTTCTTCAGGGAAGCATCTTCGTCAAAAGTGACATCATGGCATATCTCTACTTCCCTTTGACCAGGTACATAGACTCTATAGGCCTTAGAAGTCTCACTGTAGCCCTCAAACATTCCTTTCTTCCCAGAATCATCCAGCTTACTTCTCTTTTCTTTCGGCACATGAAAATAAACAGGACATCCAAAAATTCTAAAATGTGAGACATCAGGTTTCTTACCAGTGAAAACCTCTTCGGGAGTTTTGGAGTCCAGAGCGGAATGAGGGCATCGGTTTTGAATGTACACAACAGTATTTGCAGCTTCTCCCCACAGAAACTTCGGTAGACCCTGGTCACATAGCATGGCACGGGCAGCTTCCACAATGGTCCTATTCTTGCGTTCAGCAACACCATTCTGCTCGGGAGTATATGCAGTGGTAGTCTCCCTCTTAATGCCAGCTTCTCTGCAAAAGTCTTTGAACTCATTTGACTCATATTCAGTGCCATTGTCGGTCCTCAAAATCTTGATCTTCTTTCGGTCATATTTTCCACCAAGGCTTTGAAGGTACGGAACCACATGAAAGCCTCATCCTTCTTCTTCAAGAAGTATATCCAGGTTTTGCGAGAGAAGTCATCAGTGAATGTCATGTAGTAAGAACATCCCCCCAAGGATGTCACGGGCAACATACCGGATAGATCAGAATGGACCAATTGCAAAATATCAGATGTCTTTGTGACACTTGAGGGGAAAGGTCCCCTTGTATGTTTTCCTTCGGCACAGCCCTTACATACACCTTCATGATTATTTCCAAAGTCAGGCATCCCTGTCACCACCTTCCTCGCTTCGGGAAGGGCCTTGTAATGAAGGTGTCCAAACCTTCGGTGCCATAGTTCGGTTTGACGGATAGTATCACATGTCATTGCTCCCAGCGGACTCCCTCCAACCTGGTAGAGTGTGCCAACTCTAAAACCAATTGAGATAGCTTCCTTGAAGCTCTTCTTCCACATGAGCACCTTTCCATCAGAGAATGTTACATTGAACCCTTTGTCTTCCATGGCTGATACAGACACAAGGTTCTTTTTCAATTTTGGTACATAGAGTACATCTTGCAAACGTAGGACTTGTCCTTGAGACAAGTGGAGGGTCACAGTCCCTGTCACTTTCACGGGATACGTGGCATTATCTCCAAGGATAATTTCTAGATTGGTATCCCTCTCAACCATGTCAGAGAGTGCTTCCTTGAAACCAGTGATGTGTCTAGAGGCACCACTATCTATCAGCCAGACATCCATAGTGTCGGGCGGAGATGTAGCAGAGAGAGCAGATACAAGAATATACTCATTTCTTTTATCAACAGCATTAGACTCCTCATACCTGGAGTTTCTAGACCTTTTCGAAGGTTGATTGTTTCCACCAGAGGGAGCCTTCCTCTTTCCTTTATATCTGTCGTTTCTTCGATTCCCATTCCTCCGATTGTTGTTGTTATCATCACTATCGGGAGAATCCTTCTTGAAGGGACATTCTCTAGCATAGTGACCAGGCCTATGACAAGTGAAACACTTACCCTTCTTTTCTTGGGCCCTTGTTCTTCCTTTGTCCTTAGGACCACCAAAGTTCTTCTTTCGAGAATGAGCGCCATAGGCAGCGTTTCTGTCATTTTCGAATTCCTTCATTCTTGTTTCTTCTTGCATACATCTAGACAGAAGCTCGTCAAAGTTAGGAATGGTGTTATTATTGAGAATGGTAGTAGTGAATACTTGCCATTCATATGGGAGTCCTCCAAGTGCGGTGAGAACCATCTCATGATCGGCTATTGTCTCCCCAATAGCCAGCAGATTGTTCCTTGTTTCGGTCAATTTCAGAAAGTAAGCTTGAACAGACTCATCCTTGCCCTTCTTCATATTCTTGAGGAATAGCACTTGGTTCACATTGTTTACTTTGAACATCAGGATCAATTTGTCATACATCTCCTTGGATGTGCCTAGCTCAGATATATAGGCAACTAGACTCTTATGTATGGATTCCCTGATCATCAGCTTTGCTTTGATCTCCCCCTTCTTATACTTGTTTTTAGCAGCAGCGGTGGCATTGGATGGAGGTTCTTGAATCTTACCCAGTACATGATCCAAGAGATCATGGTCTTCCAATTTGAAATCTAATATCATCTTCCAGGCATGGAAGTCATCCCTTCCAGTCAGCTTGTCATTCTCCTTGAATTCAAAACTTGTGGAACCCATTTCCTCCGATGGTGATTGCTAAAGATAGGGCTTGTCTTCACCTCAGCTCTGATACCATGTAAATTTTTATAGATGTTCTATGCTTGATGCAACTTTACTTTTATTACAACAATCACACAAATGGTTAAGTAAAATGCCGATAGAACATATCAGTGGATCTTATAGAAGACAAACCAGAAACAGAGAAATGTGATGGTGCGTTACGGCGGTCAATAGGATGCTTCAACCAGCAAAGTCTCCTTGATCAGCCAACCCAGAATGTGTCATAACAATCCTCAAATCAGCGACCGAGTCAACCCAAGTCAACTCCAGAAAAGTCAACGCTGTCCAGAAAAGTCAACGCAGGGCAGCAACATAAAAATCAACGCAACAACAAGTTCGGTCAACCTTTTGACCTCGGTTTCTGTGCCAATGTGTACGACCTCCCAAAATCGAAGTCTCCAACAATTTTCAGCCCTTTCGGACCATGCGTTGACCAAAGTCAACGCTGGTCAAACTTCCTTGGAAACCCTAGCTGCAGAAATTCGTCCTTCCCTTCAGCCGTACAGATTTCGTCCTTCTTCTCCACACGTGTGGGCTGAACTTGTCCCCTCCAATGAGCTCGTACTAAATCAGATGAGAGAAGAAGATGTGTGTTGAGTTGTTTTGAAATGCTCTCCAACTTTGCCTGTATTTATATCCATCATTGAGGTGTGTGACACATCTGTTGGGGGTGCAAAACCTTAAGGCCGACCTGCACATATAATTTATTATAAATAATAAATTCAAAATAAATGTTCTGCTCATCGGATTAAGATATATTTTATATGGATTTTACACCTCTCCGAAAGAGGAATCCAACAAAAATATTAGCCTCTTAATCTGAGCATCACAACATGGAGTTTGGAACTAGTTGTCCAATTTTAACAAAAGCTCTATAGATTTAATTGTAATTAGTGCATGCATGCGGATGGAAATTATGCAGAAAAATCGAGAACGACAAAATTAGCTCACACCCACACATAAGACACAAGATATGCTCTAGGAAACTGTTAATTTTAGAACATGTTCTATGCCATTTCAAATTAGGGCACAAAATACTGAAGCAGATAGAACATACCAATAGATCGATGGAAGACAAGCCAAAACAGAGATAATGAATGGTGGCGTTACGGTGATCAGCAGGATGCTTCTACCAGCAAAGTCTTCAATAGGTCATTCAGCCAAGTGTGTCACACACAACCCGAAGACAACCTAGACATAGAATACTCCACAAATACACAGCACCAAGAGAGAAGAAAATCCTTCACACATTGTGTGTCTAATGAACTCTAAGTCTCTCCAATATATAGGCATCTTTGGGTGTGTGTGACACGTCCTTTAAGACATTTAAGTCTATATTATATTCCAGGCCGACCTAGCACATAAGTGGAATAAATTCAAAGTACATGTTCTGCTCATCCGATCGAGATGATCTTTAGATCAATCTTACACCTCTCTGAAAGAGGAATCCAATAAAAATATTGGGATCATCATCTGAGCAGCACAACCCGAAGTTTGGACTTAGTTGCCCAAATTTAACACTCCCTTTCAACTAGGGAGAACTTCGTCCACTAGTGCAATCCAAACATCATGCGTCATCCCGCCGTAACTTGCTTTGCTGGCCTCTTTATTTCAGAACAAAAGTGGGTCAGTCACAAAGACATCATTCTTGGCTGACAGATTCAGCCCAGAGGTCCGAAACCTCTATAGGACTCACAAAGAGTCTCATACCAACCCGAAGTTGGTTTACCTGACCCGAAGTTAGTTGGAGGTCCGAAACCTCATTAGGACTCAAGAGAGTCATATACTAACCTGAAGTTAGTTGCACTGACCCGAAGTTAGTTGGAGGTCCGAAACCTCGCTAAACTTGATCCCAGATCAAGTTGTTGGACACGTGCCATCCTAGACATAGAGAGTACGGTAATCTCTGATGCGTCCATCGGTCTTGCTATGGTCTCTATTCACATTTCCCACCTCATTGGCCAAATTAGAGGTATTTCCCATGAGTTCGAAACTCCATGGGTAGGATGCATACGGGGCATAGATTAAAGAGAGGTAAACCATCTCAGTATCATCACGGTGGGGCAAAAGCACACCAACTAGGTTCGGCAAGCCTACCAAAGCTATCTCCAAAACCCCCTTGGAGCTCCCAGAGCTCATCGTCCAACAAGACCTTCCAAATAGGGTCGTTCCATGATTCCAAGATTCTCACAGAAGGTTAGGAACATGACCTTCCCCAAGGGCATTGTGAGAATGTCCGCGACCTGCTCATTAGTTCCTATATGATCGAGCCTTACAGCGCCTCGCTGTACCATATCCCGGATAAAGTGGTACCAGCCATCAACATGGTTGGATCAATCATGGAACCCGGGATTCTATGACAAATGAATCCCCCTCTGGTTATCACAAAAGATAACGGTGGCATCTAGCACATGCTTGAACAACTCACTGAAGAGCTTTCGCAACCAAGTGACTTCACAACGAGCCATACATGTTGTAATGTATTCGACCTCAGCGGTGCTCAAGGCTATCGACTTCCTTTTCCTGCCCGAAGCAGATCTATTTGTGAAGTAGCATCCAGATGTGCTCTTATGATCCACCACACTGCCAGCCCAATCGACATCAGTATATCCAAGGAGTGTAATGCTCCCGGCAGTGTATCTCAGCCCATGGTCTATCGTGCCACAGAGATATCTCAAGAGTTTCTTGCACCAACCGAGTGAATGTTATGATCAACCATCTATTGACTCAAAGTGTTCACTGCACAACATACGTCCGGACGGGTGTTCACTAAGAACATCAGAACCCCTACGAGTTGACGATACTCAGTAAGATTTGCTAACACAGGCCCAGCAACGCTGCCACTCAACTTCTTAAAGTTGAGCTCCATTGGTGTCGACACGGACTTGCAATCCACCATAATAAATCTTTCTAGAAGCTTCACAATGTACTTTCCTTGAGAAAGGAAAATCTCGCCAGGTCTTTGCTAGACCTCCAGGCCTAGGGAGTAATGCATTAGTCCTAGGTCTTTCCTCTCGAACTCAACAATGAGCTCCCTCTTGCACTGATGAATGAGAGGGTCAACATCTGTTAGGAAGAGATCGTACACATACAACACCAGAATGAGAGGCTTCTTTCTATCAACTTTGAAATAAAGGTTCGAATCAACATTACTACGAGTGAAGCCTAGCTTCATCTGGTAGCTATCTATCCTCTCTTACTAAGCTCTGGGTGCTTGCTTCAGCCCAGAGGGCTTTCTTCAACCTGCAGACATGGGTGTCTCGATCTTGGACTTTGAACCCCAGAGGTTGCTCTACATACACCTCTTCCTTTATCACATCATGCCAAAAGGCGGTCTTCACATCCATCTGATGATCCTTCCATCCTTGTGTAGCAGCAAGGGTAATAATAGATTATAGGTGCAATAATAATCAGTGCCTTCCTAGAGAAGTCTTAGGCAACACAATTACCTATTAAATCCATGCTTGATCTTATATCGAGGTGACAACTTTGTTTTGTGGTCTAGGAACCATACCCCAGACATCATCCTCGCATTCTTCCAGGCTTGATGCTTTACTGCTTCTTCAAATGATCCAGGCTCATATTGTACTAATGGCAGCTAGATTCCCCTGGAATTTATATGGCTTCTTGGTTTTCTTCAAGAATTTCCCCCTCTGAAGCCATATGTCTTTGAGCTATGAGGATCTTCTTTCGTTCAGCAATGATATTAACTTAGGAGCATATACAGATGAATTCTCCCTCTTAATGCCAACTTCTCTTGATAGAGAAGACATCTATTTTAAATGAGGGCATCCTAGACACCAACTTGGAAAGGAGTCTTATCTCCCATAGTCAAAACCATCCAAGACCACAGTTTTTTGCTGAGCATGGTTCAACACTCCAACAATGTGACTGAAGGCTGCAAAAACTTCTCAGCTCACACTTTATCATTACGCTCCAATGTGAGATTGATACAGCCACATGCTTATTGCTACATAGGTGTCTATCTATGTCACTGTCAAACAGGGAGAATATATCTACAAGCCTCAGCTTGTGTCAGAGGTCCTTACAACAACTGCCTGTTATTCTGTGGAGATCTGCTGTAGCTTCCTCAACTAGCCTTCTAAGATTGCAACTTACTGAACTAGGGATCCAATCTGCCTTCTAACATATCATGATTTATCCTGCACTTGAGGTCTTCATCTACTACATCTGGCATTGCATCCTGTTTTGCTTCCAGATCTGCCCATTTGTCATTTTTCTGGTCATTTTAGAAGACTGTTCCTAAGGCTGTCAAAATTTACCTAGCTCAATGACAAATCAACTTCCCTTGTTACTCTTCCTAGGACTTACATCTTTTCCCGTCAATCTCACCGCTACATAATATTGCCCCAAGGGCTTCTGCAGTCAGCCCTTAAAAAAACTTCCGACTCCAAAAAAAAGCTGTTCCTTAGGGCTTCCGGATCTGCCCAACTATAGTTAATGGTTTATTGATCTAAGGCCTCAAGTCTTTAGATCTCAAATCTGCAATTTGTCTCTTAAATTGCACAGATCTAGGAACCAATCACATAGTTGTTCCAATCATAGAATTGTCCTTTCTTCATGACAATCCATACCTTATATGACACCTTTCTTTTATGCAGATCCAACACAGTCATAAGGGTACTCCTGCTCATCAATATTTCAGCGCCAATCATCCAGCAAGATAAATCTGGTCAAGACACTTTCTAAGGTTACTGCCAATAGGTTGAGGTCAGGAATATGCAGGTTCACAACATTGCCCTTGCATGTATGGATCTTATAGCCTTTGTCAAGTACACCAATTTGCCTTACTGCATCAGGTCTACTTACCTCAAGTCATCGATAAATGTTACATGTGTGTCTTTGTTTATGCACAGATCTGTGCCACTAAGGGATAAAACTTTAGCTTCCCTTGCACATAAGAACCCTCAAATAGGGCATCAAGGATCTATGTCCAACTTTAGTTTGGACCAGCGGCTACCTCAGGTGTGAGGTCAATATAGAGTGAGCACACAGTAAAAAAAGACACTGTGAGAACTGCTTGCAATTTACTGCGATGATCCTTGAGGAGACTCGGCCTTTACTTAGCCTTCATTTTGACATGGAAGGAGCATTTTTTATGCTCCACTTCAATCTTCCTTAAGGTCACTGGCTAGAAGGGACATTCTTCCTTTACGCTGAGGGTAAGGGCTAAAAATGGCCCATACAAGGCTTGCTGTTGTGGTATGGCCTGCGGCCTACCACAACACTCAACATGCTACCTGCAAACAATATTCAACAAAACTGTAATCCAATGTGATGCCAGGACAAAGAACTGATGGAATGCCGAGACTTTGATTCCCATAACAATGATACCTATACAAAGTGATGTCCATATAAAACGATTTTAACAGGAATTCGGTGTCATGCTGCCAATTGTGATGCCATGCCATGTTATGACAACAGGGATACGTTGCGGAGAGAATAGATGACGAGATGAGTCATGAGTCCCTGAATGAATGCAAGCTACAAACAGAGCCAGTCATAGAAATACAAACAAAACCCAAGTGTATCGAATCCGTGATGCCGCAAGGATATAGTGCTCCAATACGAAACAAAGAATGTGATACCAGTTTATTAGATTCGTGCCACAGAATATGAGTTATAGACCATACTACCGAATAAAAGAGCCTGACTGAATAAAATATGCGAACAATGCAATTTCTCCATGAGACAACCAGAGAACTTTCCCAGATTTGACCAACCAAGACAACAGATCTCTTCTTTTCGTTGGTTTCAAACTGATCCAAAACAACGCATATACAATCCTCCAGGTGAAGAGATTCTGAAGCTGATTTCGTGCCCTCAAGCTGTATGCTACTACAACCCTCTTTTCAAACTTCAAATCTGGCCCATAATTGCTACGACTGTCCTTCAATGAGAGGCTGCCCCTCTACGCTACTTCTGTAGGGAAGTTACAAACCCTTATACGCAATGTTGCCCTCCTTTTTTTTTTTGACAGTAGCATCCTACAGTTATACAACCAGACCTGCAACAGCCTCTTATGAGGGCTATCCACCCATCAAACAACCTTTAAAATAATCCCTTTGGGCTGCGGTCTTCTTCCAAGGGACCTCAGCCTTTCTTCTTGCACTCGATCACCCAAAAAACAGACTTATAACAACCTTCTAATACTTCTGGTTTACCCTCAAGCAAGGCCGCAAACATCTAGAGCATTCTCATCTAGCTCTACTCCTCAGCCTCCCTTAGTTTTCAGCGGAAAGGATCAGTGAGGCTTCAGAGGCCTGCTGCATTCTCTTTTAGAGACAAACTGCCCATAAAATAGTCCTTAAGCGCCATGCAATTTGCCCTCAAACACAGCGGCAACCTCCTGTAGCTCTTCGGCCTTGAAAGAGATAAACAAAGAGTCTGCTCTTCCACGTCTAGCCTTTGCTCCAATTCGGATGCCTCATAAGTGTTTTATCTATGAATGATGCTCTTGTGGATGAGTTGCACTTGTTGGATCAATAGATTGGAGATTGCTTTTCAACACAAATTGGGCTTTGTCTTCCCCTCAACTCCGATACCATGTTAATTTTAGAACATGTTCTATGCCATTTAAGATTCGGGCACAAAATACTGAAGCAGATAGAACATACCAATGGATCGATGGAAGACAAGCCAAACAGAGATAATGAATGGTGGCATTACAACGATCAACAGGATGCTTCTACCAGCAAAGTCTTCAATAGGTCATTCAGCCAAGTGTGTCACACACAACCCCAAGAAAACCCAGACAAAGAATACTCCACAAATACGCAGCACCAAGAACGCAACTCTATCGCCATGAAGAGAGAAGAAAATCCTCCACACGTTGTGTGTCTAATGAACTCCAAGTCTCTTCAATATATAGGCATCTTTGGGGGTGTGTGACACGCCCTTTAAGACATTTAAGTCTATATTATATTCTAGGCCGATCTAGCACATAAGTGGAATAAATTCAAAGTACATGTTCTGCTCATCCGATCGAGATGATCTTTAGATCAATCTTGCACCTCTCCGAAAGAGGAATCCAATAAAAATATTGGGATCATCATCTGAGCAACACAACTCAGAGTTTGGACCTAGTTGCCCAAATTTAACAGAAACCCTTTCGGGAGAAAACCCAGCTGGAAGGTGAGGTCGCTTCGCTCTCTTTCTCCATCTGGAAATATGACTGTAGGTACAAAGAAGTAAGGCCTGTGGTCCATGGGCTGTTACAGTGCATAAATCCTCTGTGTGTGCTCTACCTCCTATCTCTTTTGACTATATTTTCTCATCTATGGAACAAAATGCTCTTGAAAGAAATGGAATGCCTCTTCCTCTTAGTGGCCTAGTTATAACATAGATCGATAGCTTACTAGTGGTTAAGTTTGATTACATCAACTCTTAACTAGAGTTACAATATAGACACTTCTAGAGTCTTTTACATCATAACCACATGGATAGCCCCTTTTCCATGAATAATGGGGGCTGACGCGACATCCTCCCGAATTATAGGTGTGAAAATAGGAAGGTCAACTTCTGAGTGGCATAACTTTTGCATACGAACTTCGATTGACACGTTTCTTGTGTCGTTGGGAAGATCTTTGTGCATAGAACATCATGAAAAAGTGTAGCGCTAATGTGACAAAGTTTTACCCCCAAAAAATGTCGTTTGATGCCTCAAAACGCTCTCGGAATGTTTCAGACCCTGTTTCTCCAAATTGGGTCCTGCTGGTAAAAATGGTCCCATCAGCTGATTCCTCCACTTTTTTCACTCCAAATGCATCAAGATGGATGAAAAAAATATAATGATCCAATCTAGATCACAAATGTATTGGAGAGAGAGCCAACTAGCTTTGTGGAGGCCGCCAATCAGCAGATCTGGAGGGATGCCATGGTGGAGTATGCCTCTGTCATGAAGAATGATGTCTAGGAGGTAGTGCCACGTCTTGATGGGAAGTCAATGGTGACTTCTAGGTGGCTCTACAATATCAAACATGTTGCAGATGATAGCGTGGAGAAGTTCAAAGCTCGATTTGTGGTGCGGGGGTTCTCATAGGGAAAGGGAGTTGACTATGAGGAGACCTTTGCACCGATTGCTCGTTATACTTCCATTAGAGTAGTGATATCTATAACAACTCAAATGGGATGGAGGATTCACCAGATGGATACGAAGACCAACTTTCTCAATGGTGTTATACAAGAGGAGGTGTACATTGAGCACCATGAGGGCTTTGAGTTGCATGGGAGGGAGTCTCATGTGTGTAGTCTAAAGAAAGCCTTGTATGGATTGAAGCAAGCACCAAGGGCATGGTACGAGAGGATAGATGCCTACCTGCAGTAGATGGGTTTCCAGAAGAGTGATGCAAATCCAAACCTATATTTTATTTTGGTAGGTGACGATCCACTCATTCTGGTTCTTTATGTGGATGACTTGTTTATTACAGAGGAGGACAAATTCATTCAGCATTGCAAGAGAGATCTTGCTTTAGAGTTTGATATGACTGATATGGGGTTGATGCATTACTTTCTGTTAGAAAATCAGAAAGGTATAAATATTTTCGTGTTCTTGACAATTTACTTGTGATGTTCTTGTATTCTTATTAGTTTCTTATTATCTCCTTTCTTTTAGTTCATCAAGAAATAGGCAGAAAGGAAGGGAAAAACCCCACTCTAGGGGAAAACCCAGTCAGTTATTCTTCCTTCAATAGTTTTCCTGAGATAATTTAAGACTCTAGACCTTGACTCACACTTCCTCTGCACCAAGTCAGCCTTCTTCTTGATCCTACTTTCGACTTGGTAGCAGCAGCAACAACAACAACACTATGCAACGCTTTCTTGGATCCAGAAACTTCGACCTTGCTTTAGAGTCTTCAATCTTGGAGGAAAGACTTCGATCTAGACTTAGAAAGTTCGATTTTGACCCAATACACCTTCTTGAGGCAACAACTCCCAACAACAACAACTTCGACCTATACTTGTCTTGTCCCCGACATCAAGTAGCAATTGGTAGCGACATCAAAAGAGAAACTTCGATCTTCCAAATTAGGGCACGGGTGAGAGAGATAGTTGCACAAAAAATTCGATTTTCCTTTCATCTATCAACTTGACCAAACTTGCAGTTCTTTTGCCTTCTTCCTTCACTTCACACTTTTTCTGGCTTCCAGATAGATATCGAACTTGCTTGAGATGTTCTCCACCAAATGAATTTGAACTACTTCTTTTATAGCCTTTGGATGTGGTTGAATAGCTTCCCTTGAGGCCGACTTGATCGACTTGAAACCAACTTGGTGTGGAGGTGACAAATCATATTTGACTCAATACTAAGCCTTTTTACATGATTCAAAAGCTCAAGAAGGGTCTTTTTAAATGTACAATGACTCTATAAAATCAGAATAAATCCTAGAAGTCCTCAATGGGGACTTTGACTTAAAACAAAATAACCCAAGCATGAAACCCATGTTTTAATAAGTCGTCGTAATAATAATGAAAATTATTTTCATTATCCTTTTGACAAGTACATTACATAGTGACTCAAATACATTAATGAAGAGCGAACCTAGTTACATTCTTCAACACTCCCTCTTTACTAGGGAGGTATTCATAATATACAAGTACAAGGAAGATCTCCAACTATGTGAACTATGAAGAATTTTTAGGCACCTCAATGCCATGGACTCGATTCTTGACCAGAGTAATCTATCCAAGGTCTCAAAACAATTTAGGAACTGCAATGCCATAGACTAGATTCTTGAGCAGGGCAATCTTTCCAAGGTCTCTCAACAATTTAGGCACCGCAATGCCACAAACTAGATTCTTGACCAAGGCAATCTATCCGAGTGGGATTAAGATGGAATAAAACTTTCAACCTCTCTAGGTACCATTAGGCTTATTTACTAACCATCAACCCAAGGATCCAAGAGCGTGTCAGAGCTCAATGACCAACGCCACCTTTCCTACTAGACATCAACACAAAGTGTCGGCTAGATGTCCTCCCAGACAATGCTTCACTCACAAAGCCTCAAAAACAAATCTCTCTTGATCAAATTGATCGGTAACCAACATGCTATGAAAACTTCGAGAGATTTACCAGAACAAACACAACCCCAATCAGTAGTACACTTTCAAATGTACAGAATCAAATACAAACCTTAGGGGTCTTCCAGACAACTAGATGTTGATTCTTAACTTATCACAGTAGGACCATTAATCGAATATATGACAAAATATTTCTCAATCATATACTTTCCTTTCCTACTTCACATGTAGCAACATATCCTTCAAAATGCATTCTCCAATCAAAACTATGTTATGCCCTCCCTCTCAGCCAGGGAGATTTCTTCTATTCAGGCTCCCTCTTAAATTAAGGAGATCAACTTCTTCTTATGACATTGGAGAAACTTTCATGGCTTCTATCCATCTCATCATGCTTATCATATCAACTTCTCTTCCGGACATCTTCACCATCTTGAAGATGATGTATCTGCACAGCTTAGATAGCTAGTACAACCAAATCTATAGAAGCATGGAGTTAGTCATATCAAAATCTTATAATAACGGAAGCATTAGACTTTACAAACATAATCAACAAGAGACTATACTTCAATACTTCAACTTCTTGCTCAGGTTTTATGCAGAGGGTCTCCAGGGCCAGCGTAAGGACTACGTCACCCACTCTGGGGTTACGCAGTCCCTCTTTGGGCAACGCAGTGGCATTCAGAGCCTAGCAAGGCTGACGTTGGAGCTTCAGGGGCAGCGCTGGGGTTTCTAGGGCCAGATCCGGGCCGAGTCTTGTAAATCCCGTTTGAGGGTGTGGATCAGTCAGATATTTGGTCTTGGAACAACAGGTTAGCTGCAGATTTCTTTTATTCCATGTCAGGTTTTCTAGATTTGGAACTCAGATTTGCTGTACTCAGATTCTACTTAATAAAATAAACCCTCATATTTGCTGCACCGATTTTCCTGCTTTGGGTTTTTCCGGGGACTTATGTCCAAAAATCAGTGTGTCACTTTGTCTGAATGAGTGTAGTATTCAGTAAATGATCTGCATGTGTAGACTGTTAGTTGTGTTTACTTCAGTATTTTCTGAATCTAATTTTTGAAGATAACTTGTATAAATTAATCAAGTAGGAGAAGTAAACCATGATATTGCATTAGATTTTTCAATGGTATCAGAGCGATAGCAAATCAAGCTGAATCTCCAGCAAATTAGCTGAAGCATATTTTTTATGCAAGATAGCAGCAGAAGCAACAGAGATCCGGAAGGGGCAGCTTGACATCAGGAGGACGCAGATCCAGGAAGGGACAGTGCTGCAGATTCAGAAGGCCATCAAGCTTACGTAGAGCCTTCTCAGGCCAGCATAAGGACTGTGTCACCCAGTCTGGGGCTACGCAGTCCACTTTTGAGCAAAACTGAAACTGCGCTCCAGTTAGAGAGACCCATTCCAGTATTTCTTCTGTTGCAGAAAGCCTTGCCAAGATCTGGAAGAAGTGCTTTAGATCTTCAGCAGTGCTGGTGTGGTGGAGATTTTGCCGGCGCAGAATTGTGCCTAGCTAAGTCAACAAAGGTGGGAGGAAGACAACTACTCAACAGATCTAAGCCAAACAGATTTGAGATTCGATCAGGAGGGTGATCAAAGAGTTTTGTCCGATTGTGTTTGGGTGGAAGATTTCCAGGGTAGGAGAAATCAATTCTTTAGAAGAAGGAGCTACCAGAGGTTTTTTAGTCACCAAGAAACCCATATCTAGAGTTTCTGTAGCCACAGAAAGAGGGAGAAGAGTACTGTTTCTTGTCAGAGCTAGATGGCTTCTCATGGGCTGAGAGACCAGGAAAGGTTGGACGGTGTGTCCAACTTTTTCATCTGGAGGGCAAGGATCCTATCAGTCTTAGATGAGTACGACATCAAGGACCATGCAATGAGTGTTCTAGCTATGCCTGCATATCTTGATCCTCTAAAGAACTTTAAGGAGAATCAAGCAGGGACTAAGCGTTTGATCATGGATGGAGTGAAGGATCATGTAGTACCACGTATTGTTGAAAAGAACACAACAAATGACATGTGGGTCGCTCTAGAAGCGATGTATCAAGGAAAAGCTCTGTCCAACAGAAAATGCTCTTAGAGAATCAGATGAGGCTTTTCCAGATGGAGGAAATAGATCCTTTCCTTTTTCGACTTCAGACCATCCGAGACCAACTTGTTGGCATGGGTGCAACTCCAAATGAAGGGCTCTTAGTGAGGACTGCCCTGAATGCAGTCTCCGAGGAATGGGAAACATTTGTCCACAAAATACTGGGCAGAGCAGCGTTACCATCTTGGGCAAACATGTGGGCTATCCTCCGCCAAGAGGAGATCAGGAGGATCACCAAGAAGTAGAATTATCAGTGGTGGGACAGTCAGAGTGAAGAAAGAAGAGGAAGATGATGCAACCCTTGCATCAAAGAAAGAAAACAACAAGGGAAGAAGAAGAGGGACCTTTCCAAGGTTCGGTGCTTTAACTGTGGCGAACTTGGACACTTCGCCAACACTTGTCCTAAGAAGAAGGACAAAGGAGCTTCTGATTCCAAGGCTTCAACAACAAAGGATGATGGCTATGATGATGACGCAGCCATGAGTGCTCATGTGCCTCGAGAGAAGAGGTGGGGTGACATGGATCCATAGAGCATCTATAGACGGTGGCAAGATCCTTGAGCAACTCATTTCTTGGATCACATCTGAGCTACAGGAGCATTAAGACAATAACGGGATAAGTGGAGCAGTTGGTGCAGAGAATCACGGATGAAGTAGAGGCAGATCTGAAGGCTGAAGGGAGCAACGTAGTGCAGATGCAGCAGCAGCGTAGCAACAACAGTGCAGGGGCTGATGTGACTTCAGCAGCGCAAAGCAGAGCTTCTTACGCAAAGCAGAGTTGCAGCAGCGTAGGGGCTTCAAGAGGATAGTGCAGTGCAACAACAACGTGAGAGAATTCAACACAAGGGGTTGATGTGACTTCAACAGTGCAGAGGGAGTTTGCTTACGCAGTGCAGAGCTGTAGCTGTGCGTCATTCTCCAGATGACAGCACAGATCAACAGCCGATGGAGCTTCAGTGATGAGGTTGCAGCCCAACTGACTTGTCTGTCAAAGATTGGGCAGGAGATTCAGTTGTTTCTCTCAACAACTAAAGATGCAGTGCAACAGGTGGTAGAACGGATGCAACATATTGAGAGGGAGCTGTAGTACAGATGTGACAGTGGCAGTGGCAGTGACAACGTCGTGGGCAGCAGCAGTGCAGTGATGAAGGGCAGCAGGCCAAAGCATCAACAACACAGAAACCGGTGCCCAAAATCTTGTAATACATGGTGTGATGTATTGCTAGAGCACACTCCATGTTAAGAGGGAGTGTTGAGATTTTGTGTATTGGGGTAGCATCGCATGTGCTCTAGCTCCCAAAACTTGCGGAGGGACTAGAGTACACATGATCTACAAGACCCAGAAAAGGATTTGGGAAATTTCATCTGGTTTGGGAGATATTTAATTAATTAATTATTTTAATGTATTTTCTAAGTCTAAACTTAGGAAAATTAAATAATTAAAGTTAATTAAATTAAACATGTGATGAAATTGTCTTAAGTCACACGGATCAAGCTTTTTTTTAATCTTAGCCATTGATTCAAGATCTGATCATGGCCGTTGGTTTGCCAACGAGAAAAGTATAAAGGAAAGGCTTGGGGTCATTTGTAAAGACACACAGAGGTAGAGCTGAGAGACTAATCTGGAATTCTAGGGCAGGGTTTGCTAAGAATTTTCGGAGGAGTTTTCTGCAGTGAGGGGTAGTATTGACTGAGGGGATGATCTGATCCTGGAGCAAAGAGTCGGCAAGAGGCAGAGGAGCATCAAACAAGGATAGTGCAGAGGAGCAGAGAGCAACAACAATAACTACGCAACAGCGACGCCGCCTCTGGGCAGGTGCTACGCAGGCCAAGGAAGATGCAGCGCTGTAGCTCCAAAGGGTTTCAGAATTACTCAGATTCTACTTAATAAAATAAACCCTCATATCTGCTGCATCAGTTTTCCAGCTTTGGGTATTTCTAGGGACTTATGTCCAAATATCAGTGCCCCTTTGTCTGAATGAGCGTAGTATTCAGTGAATGATCTACATGTGTAGACTGTTAGTTGTGTTTACTTTAGTGTTTTCTGAATCTAATTTCTGAAGATAACTTGTATAACTTAATCAAGTAGGAGAAGTAAACCATGATATTGCAGTAGAATTTTCACAGGGTAAACATATGGCATTTGGTACTCTTTGAGGATGAGGTGGGGCATCCAAGATAAGAGTAGTCGTTGACCAATATTCTTTGAGGACTAGCTATCCAAGATAAGAATAGTCCAAGGAAGATCATACTCTATGAACACCTAGCTTGGGTATGTACCTTGAGAGAGACAATGATGATGGTGTCTATAAGTCATTGATCTTGTCAACATTGTGCTCTGATCTTGTGGAGAGATAGAGCTGTTAGTCAAGGCCTTGCTATGTGACAATGCTGGATGTTATGATGCTAAACAAATGGGTTACCAATCCGACTCTTCTTATGAGATCTCTTTAGATTGAGAATGTTCATGTACCATTTATGAATACCTCCATAGTTAAGGGGGAGTGTTGAAAAATGTGTAACTAGGTTCGATCTTCATAAATCTGAATTGTACTTTTGATTCTTGTAAATTATAAAATGAAAGAAAAATTATTATTATTGTTTTCAGAGCATGGGTTTCATGCTCAAGGTGTTTTATTTTATAGGTCAAACACCCAATGAGTGCTTCTAGGGTTTGTCATAGGTAAAGAAGTCAAAAGAGTCATTGTCATAAGTTGAAGACCCCATCAGACACATTGTAACTCGTAATGAAATTATTTTTGTCGTTAAAAGTGTCAAATACCCTCCAAGACCAAGTCGGCTTGGACGCTGGCAAGTCGGCTGAAAGGGAAGAGCCACGTCCTCCTTGAAGAGCCTATGTAAAGGAGGAAACTCTACCTCCTTGGAGCACATACATCCATCAATCATTCTAGCGAAGTAGGAAGAAGGTAGTTTAGAAGGAAGAAAACAAAGGAGACTTTTGTTTGGGCTATCTCTCTCTCACATGTGCGAAGGAGGACTAGGGTTTTTGCAGCAGATCTAGGGTTTTCATCTACCAGCTTGATCTTGGAGAAAAGAAGACAAGTAGGTCAAACGAAGGTCACTAGAGGCCATCCTTAAGCTATAAAAATGAGAGAAAGGCAAGTGAATGTCTAAGGAAGCGTTGGAAGTAAAATTGAGGCTCACAAGTGTGGCAACAACAAATGAAAGAGGGCCAAAAATTTCAGGTCTGCAGTGGAGGTCAAAATTTTGCAGCAAAAGGTCGAAGTTGTGATGTTGGAAGAGATTTAACTAGGTTTGACTGGATCAAGGATAACATATCATTTGGAGAGGTTGGTCTTGGTCTTGGAGGGTGTTGGTCTAAGTCTAAAGGTCTTGGAATTCATCAATTGAAGAATCTATAAGGAGAAGAGATTTGCGGGTTTTCCACTCAAGTGGAGAGGTTTTGGCCTTGGCTTGCAACCTATATTCTGTGTTCTTGTTCTTCTTGTTTTGGTATTTGTTTGATGATATACAAACATAATAACAAGTAATAAAGCTAATAAGTAAAAATACATCACAAGAAATTTTAAAGTAACGAGAAATCACTCTAATCATTTCCTTGAAGATTTCTCAATAGGCCTATGGCTATTCCTATGATCACCAATTGGAAGAAGCTGCATGTTGCTGATTCTGAGTGGTGAGCCCCACTTTGTATTGTCAACTAATCTATTCATTGATGTATCTAGTCAACACTAGACCAAATATTTGTTTTGCAGTCAATACATTGAGTCAATTTATGATGGAGCCCAAGAGAGTACACTGGGTGGCTGCAAAGCACGTGTTGAGGTACTTACAGGGCACAGTGGATTATGGTCTGGACTATGTCAGATGTGATGGAGTCATGTCGATTGGTTGCACAGACTCAAATTGGGTTGACAGTGTCAGTAACCGGAAGAGTACTTCCAGATGTTTTTAGTTGAGCTCGGCAATTGTGTCATGGTTCAACAGGAAACAAAGATCAGTGGCATTGAGTAGCGCAGAGGTAGAGTATATGGCAGCGAGCCAGGCATGGTGCGAGGCATTGTGGCTTTGCAAGATGCTTCATGGTTTATTTGGTCATATGTTGAGAACAAATATGATTTACTGTGATAATCAGAGTTGTATTAAACTCTCTGAGAATCCATTATTTCATGACCGGTCAAAGCATATAGCGATTGGATACCACTTTATCAGAGAGTGGGTTTAACAAGGGGCAGTGAAGCTTGAGTATATATCCATTGACGAACAGGTAGCAGACATTTTCACCAAATCATTGCCAAGGGGCAAACATGTATTTTTCAGAGACAGGATGAGAGTGGTGGGCAACACCTTCCTCGGTAAGAGGGAGTGTTGAAAATAGTTCCAAGGAGAGGTGTTACTAGGATTTTATCTCATTTAGCCTAATGAACACATTAATTACTTTTGTCTCAATGACATTTATGAGTTATATTAATGTCATGGGTGGAAAAGGTACTTCGAAGTGTTGCACCATGTACTTTTTCTAATATTAAAGTCACTTGTACTCTATAAAGTGACTTTATCTGTAAAGTACTAAGTGTACTTTTCTAATATTAAAGTGGTGAAAAATCACTTTATGAGAAAAATAAGAAAAGGTACACACTTGAAAAAGGTACTAGGAGACTTTAAAGTGATGAGGCCAATATATGAGGGGGGTCATTTGGGAGAAATGATCTCGGCCACACATCTTGAGATTTGAGGATGAAATATCAACCATTGGATCCTAGGTTTAGGGATACAATCTTTTCCAAGGAGACAAAGGGGGAAAATGGGAATTCATTCCTCACTTCACACTTGAGAGAGCATGAGGAGAAGAGAGGAAAGGAAGAATCTTCATGAAGGAGGAGATATTGCAGTAGAAAAGGGAGGGCTCAAATTTCTAGGAGGAAGACTGAACTAGAAGTACAATTTTCTAGGAGAAAGAGGCAACACAGAAATCGAGGAACTGTAGAAATTTTAATACCAACCCCGGTTTTCAGTTTCTCCTTATTTCTCCCATAAAGTTAAATGCCCATTCTCATAGCCATACATTCAACAAGTTGGAAAAATAAATATTTTTTGAAAACACTAATTCTGGAAATTTCACACTACTGAAATGCAAAAATAAAAAATAAAAAAAATAAATCAGCTACACACAGAATTTTGACACGCTGATTTTTGGTCAACTTGACCCTGGAAAAACTCCCTACAACTCTTGGGGAAAACCAGTTCGAAAGCTTCTTATTTCTGGAAAATGCTTTTATAAAGAAAGAAAATATATAGGAAAAATTTCAGCAAACAATGTACAAACTTATCTCGTTTTCTGTGCTTGCCTCCACCTCAGAAAATGTGCCAAATCAGCGAAACAATGAAAAAAGAAATTTATTACAGCAGTGAACAACCTTGAAATTCGTGTCCAATACTCAGCTGTACGACCGTACGGACTGTACGAAAAAGTACAGTAGTGCCTCCTTCTCGAAAACTGTCTGCTATCTCAAAAATCGTGCCCAAAAATCTTGGAAATTGTGTCTTTAGCTTGTACCTTCTCGATTTCTGTGCTGTCCCTCTCCTCGAAATCTATGCCTCAAGCTGCTGAATGGAAATCTGCCTCAAAATGCATGCTAATTAATGCTATACGGACTGCTTCCTCAAAATGCATGCTAATTAATGCTATACGGACTGCTTCCTCAAAATGCGTGCAACCTCTCTCTGCTGTACAGATTTGCTGAACTGCTCCTCTCCTTCACTTTCTCAAAACCTAGAAATTTCTCCAGCTCCCTTCTCCTCCTCTCAATCTGGTCATGAAAGAATGAATGACCTTTTCCCTCCTTTTCCTCCTTTAACCTAACCCTAAGTGACTTTTGGGGAATCCTTAAATCCAATGGTTGAGGTAGTTTTAAATCTAGGGCTGAGATTAAATGCTCATTTAAATCCCACTTTTTTTATTTTTATTTTAATTCACCCCACTTTTTTGTTTTTGTTTTTGTTTTGTAAGTCAGCACCCATGGGGGGATTGGAACCAGTGACCTATCGCATGGAGTGCCTTAATAGTGCACCCTTCACCATCGAACCAAAGCCCCGTGGGCTTTAATTCACCCCACTTTAATAAAGACCCACTTAGTCATTTATTTCCAAAGTCTCTTTTCCTTTCTAATTTCACATTGACTTTATTAACGTCACTTTAAAATTAAACTTTAGTTGTTGACCACACTTTGTCAACGACCCCATAGCAGTACACCCCCATTTTTTCAAATGGGATTCATCATGTTCAACGTGGTCGCACCATTCAGATTCTATCATCAGTCGACAATTTTATAAACAATGTAAACCCATTCTGCATGTTTATGATGTAAATGATCTAAGTAAGACCGTCAATGTATGTAACAACTTATGTAAGCCTAGTATGTTGGTGACGATTTCTATCTTAGGAGGTTTCTTGTCTCACCGATTTATTTGTGTTTTTCGACACATGTTATCGGCAAAGTTTTCCCCTGCAGCCTCACCCCAAAGCTAGGGTGGATTTTGTCATCAGCATGCTAAGTGAGTCTTAGTGTTTTCTATCGAGTCCTTGTAAAAGTAGTTTGGGAATGATCCTAGCTAGTTGGGTAGGTTATTTTATTACAAGCTGCTTGGTCTACTAGATCATGTTTTGAGTCGCAGAATTGGGTACCTTTTTGAGGGTCTATACGAATGGGTATTCCCCCTTCATGTGTCTAAATGTATTTATCTTATGTAAAGAGGGTTGGAAAAAATATTTAAAATCCCCTCTCAGTCAATTAATTAAATTTTCTGGCCAAATTAATTAAAAATCCTAAGCTAGAAATTTAAATTAATTTTAGGTCTTAGGAGTGTTAAAATTCTTCAAAGGCAAAATTCGTTGGTCCTTAAAAAAATGAATTTTTAAAAGCCCCAGGCCAAGGGAATATTGAGAATTTCAAGAAATTTTGGACCCTTGGGCCTGGGTGGTTAAGTCAAAGTCAAAATTTTGAGGTAATTAACTCAAAAATATTATTTTTGAGTTAATTAAAATGGATTTAAATGATAACTTCGTTTTTTCCTCAACTTTATAATTTCGACGGTCCAGATTAAAAGATGATCAAATCTTTTCGTCGGTCGAGATTATTTTGACATGGATCAACCGAACTAGCCGTTGGAGATTTTGTCTTATAAATTAGAGGTCTTTGTCAGTCTTGAGTCATTCGATCTTTGGATCGTGCACTTGTTCTTGGAAGCTCTTGTGATTCCTTTTGATGAATAAAGCATAAAGACTTTAGGGTTACAAACTTTGGTGTTCCTTTTCTAGATCTATGTGGTGATTTATTTCTAAACTCTGCTACTTTATTTTGCATTTTTATGGTTGATGGCTTTCATAGATTAATCGACATACAGGTATCTTGTGCAGTTTTCTGGGTTCATAAAATGATTTTTTTGACTTAACGGAAAAACTAGTTATCTATTTTTCTGAAAGGTTTCATGTTTATTTTCTTAAATCTCTATCAATCTAAATTTCAGATCTAAGTGTGCAGGGAATTTTTTTTTAAAAGGTTTGAGCGTCTAGGGAAGTCTTCAGTTGGACCAGCCGATTCTCAGATTTCGTAAATCTGAAAAAACCCATTGTTTCTAATTTCTCAAAGCTATCTTACGAAATTGTGTTTTTTGCAGAGTCTTCTAGGGCTTGTGTCTCTCTTTAAAAATTTAAATTTCAAAAAAAAAGAAAAAAATGTGCTAAAATGGGTTTAAATCTGGCTATGAGGGCCTCCCGATTTGTAAATTAGCCTTGTAAATTTGTATTTATTTCTTAGGAATTGAGGGTTATTTTCCGTTTTAGATCTGACTGGATTTATGAGTTACAGGAATACAAATCTCTAAAACAACTCAATAAATTTCTGAAAATCGAATTTCATTGGCAGAAATTACAAATTTCAAGTCTGCAAATTTATCAACCTGCTTATCTATTTGATTTCGATCTCCAATTCTATTGGCTGCTCCATCGATCTGCAACTTTATCATCAATTTACCAATCTGCTTTCTATATCCTATAAATCATCTCTTACATCGTTGCCCTCCGCACCGCACGGATTCGTACAGCTAAGCCATGTAAAAGCAATTTTATGATCGATTTCTGATTTGCTCTGCCTTGTAATTCGATTTCTCATCAAGTACTTGGTCTTTCAGCTGTGTCTCCTGAGTTGGTTGATTCTCAACCAATTCTGTTTCTTCATTTCTATTAGGGTCTATCTCCCTTAGCTTGCAAGGAGACGACTTAGATAGAGAGATTGGGGATCAGGGTGACAGCTCCCGATCTGAGCCGTTGTCGCGGTGCCTAGACATTCTTTGTGACAACATTTTTTGGTGCCATTGTCAAGGAAAGAGTTTTTCTGTCCTTGGTCTTAACGACATTTTCTAATCTTCTAATCTTTCCTCGCCATTCATTAGCCTGTCACAAGGCATAACATTTTCTGGCGTCTCTTCATCTCTTTATCTTTTCATCATCTTACCTTTCATCATCTCACTAATCATTTCATCATCGTGTCTTTAGCACCTGGACATTTCAGTTGGCTTCTTGTTTGGGTGGCGACTCCACTTATTCATTTGTTTACTCCAAAACAAAAACCCCCCCCTAATATCCATTTGTTATTCTCGATTATTTCTTTTGTTTCAAAATTAGTTTCATGTTCAAGTGACGACTCCAATTCTTTCATTTCTTACTAGAGTTCCTACTAAGAAGTTCGCTTCTTGAGGACCTTTTGACTATTCTTGAACACGGATCTATTTCTTAAATTTTAAGTAGGTCATCATGGATGACACCTTTCATGACATGCCAGAAGAGGTCATTTCTAAATTGCCTTTTTTCTCAGGAGGTGATCCAGGCAATGCTCTAGTGCATCTAAAGATGGTCACTTATTTTATATATAAATATTGTCGTTCTTCACAATATAATCATGAACATATCAAGATACGTATCTTTGGCTATTCCTTAAAAGGTGATGCTATCGATTGGTTTCGAAATTGTCCTGAAGAGTATTGTTTACAAGACATCATCAATGCTTTTACAGATAAATATATAAAACAAGATGACTCGCCTTGTGCTCTGAGTCTTATGCAAAATAATGAAATTGATCTTGTAGAGAACTCAACTATCAGCGGGAGATTTCCAGACAATTCTCAGGATGAATCCACTTGTACCACAACAACACAAATCCATGATAGTGGTGAAGTAGAAACAAGTTGTCAAATCAGTGTTGACAACGATAAGCGTCTTGTTAATGAATTGATTCAGATGGTTAAGGATATACAGCTAAATCAAGCTCAAGTAATCAAGAATATGGAGGCCAACTAGGCTCAAATCATTAAGAATATGGAACTTAATCAAGAAAAAATAATAGCGGATCACGCCAGGGAAATTGGTTCTATACAAAGCAAGTTATTGGCCTTAGAGGCAAATATGACAATCATGGAAGCAAATCATGAGAAAGAGATGAACTATATGCAAAATATCTTCATGGCTATGAAAGCAAATAATGATGAATCAACAAAAAACATGGAACACAAATTGTTGACGTTTGAAGAGTTTCATGCACAGGAAATAAATGTCATGGAAAACAGGTTAAAGATAATGGAAGTTAATCATTCTAATCAGAGGTCTCTTCAACACAATTTGTTGACTATTGAAGAGAGTCATGCGAAGGAAATTACTATTGATAATGTTAAGCATTCTACTGATATCCAAAAGTTGGAAAAAATGGAAAGATCACACATGCAGAATTTCCAACCCAAGTCAGATTTGTCAACAGATCATAGGCCTCCCAGTTTGTTGAAGCAATTTCCATCTCATCACACGGAGGTCACTTTTCCCATTAAGGAAGATTTAACTATGGCTACAAAGGACGTTGAGAGAGCCCAAGCTTATGTGTCACCTTTAACAGAGTATATTCAGTGTAAGATTGGTCACATTCTAGGTTCATCAGATGTTTTGTACAAGCATTTTCAAGATAAGGACAAGAAATCTACAGTGGTCTCATTACTGACATCACAACCCACTCAGAAGAAGAGAAAAAAGCATAAAGGAAGAAGTAAGCAGTTTGATTCGTGTAATGGTCGAGAGCAGCTTGACATTCGGATAAGACGGAATCCTACAATTAGCAAGATTGGACATGGCACATCTGAAAAACGGCCTACAGACTTGCCTGAAAGCAGGCAAATGCTCAGCATGCACTATATTGAGCACATCTGATGCCACAGGGCATCTTTTGTATCGTATCTCTAACCTTACACCTTGTTATTTCAGCATTTCATTTTGCAGTTAGAGTAGATTTACTTTTCATGTTAAGTAGGATAATAAATAAAAGAAGAGCTTCTATTTTTCATGAGCTTAATGTTATATGATGATATTTGGATGGACGCTACTTATGTAATCTTGTGTGTTGCTTGGATATAGAATCTGGATTCTCACATTCCTCCGATGAAGCAACGTGTCCTCAAGTAGAGCCAGATGTTGACCACACTTTGTCAACGACCCCATAGCAGTACACCCCCATTTTTTCAAATGGGATTCATAATGTTCAACATGGTCGCGCCATTCAGATTCCATCATCAGTCAACAATTTTATAAACAATGTAAACCCATTCTGCATGTTTATGATGTAAATGATCTAAGTAAGACCGTCAACATATGTAACAACCTAGGTAAGCCTAGTATGTTGGTGACGATTTCTATCCTAGGAGGTTTTTTGTCTCACTGATTTACTTATGTTTTTCGACACAAGTTATTGGCAGAGTTTTCCCCTCCAGCCTCACCCCAAAGCTAGGGTGGATTTTGTCATCAACATGCTAAGTGAGTCCTAGTGTTTTCTATCGAGTCCTTGTAAAAGTAGTTTGGGAATGATCCTAGCTAGTTGGGTAGGTTATTTTATTACAAGCTGCTTGGTCTACTAGATCATGTTTTGAGTCGCAGAATTGGGTACATTTTTGAGGGTCTATACGAATGGGTATTCCCCCTTCATGTGTCTAAATGTATTTTTTTTATGTAAAGAGGGTTGGAAAAAATATTTAAAATCTCCTCTCAGTCAATTAATTAAATTTTCTGGCCAAATTAATTAAAAATCCTAAGCCAGAAATTTAAATTAATTTTAGGTCCTAGGTGAGTTAAAATTATTCAAAGGGAAAATTCGTTGGTCCTTAAAATTTAAAGGCCCTAGGCCAAGGGAATATTGAGAATTTCAAGAAATTTTGGACCCTTGGGCCTAGGTGGTTAAGTCAAAGTCAAAATTTTGAGGTAATTAACTCAAAAATATTATTTTTGAGTTAATTAAAATGGATTTAAATGATAAATTCGTTTTTCCCTCAACTTTATAATTTCGACGGTCTAGATTAAAAGATGATCAAATCTTTTCGACGATCGAGATTATTTTGACATGGATCAACCGAACTAGTCGTTGGAGATTTTGTCTTATAAATTAGAGGTCTTTGTCAGTCTTGAGTCATCCGATCTTTGGATCGTGCACTTGTTCTTGGAAGCTCGTGTGATTCCTTTTGATGAATAAAGCATTAATTCTTTGGGGTTACAAACTTTGGTGTTCTTTTTCCAGATCTATGTGGTGATTTATCTCTAAACTCTGCTACTTTATTTTGCATTTTTATGGTTGATGGCCTTCATGGATTAATTTGCATACAGGTATCTTGTGTAGTTTTCTGGGTTCATAAAATGACATTTTTGATTTAACGGAAAAACTAGTTATCTATTTTTCTGAAAGGTCTCATGTTTATTTTCTTAAATCTCTATCAATCTAAATTTTAGATCCAAGTGTGCAGGGAATTTTTTTTAAAAGGTTTGAGCGTCTGGGGAAGTCTTCAGTTGGACCAGTCGACTCTCAAATTTCGTAAATCTGAAAAAGCCCATTGTTTCTAATTTCTCAAAGCTATCTTACGAAATTGTGTTTTTTGCAGAGTCTTCTAGGGCTTGTGCCTCTCTTTAAAATTTAAATTTCAAAAAAAAAAATGTGCTTAAATGGGTTTAAATCTGGCTATGAGGGCCTCGCGATTTGTAAATTAGCCTTGTAAATTTGTATTTATTTCTTACAAATTGAGGGTTATTTTCCGTTTTAGATCTGACTGGTTTTATGAGTTACAGGAATGCAGATCTCTGAAACAACTCAATAAATTTCTGAAAATCGAATTTCATTGCTAGAAATTACAAATTACAAGTCTGCAAATTTATTAACCTGCCTATCTGTTTGATTTCGATCTCCAATTCTGCTGGCTGCTCCATCGATCTACAACTTTATCATCAATTTACCAATCTGCTCTCTATATCCTACAAATCGTCTCTTACATCGCTGCCATCCGTACCGCACAGATTCGTACAACTAAGCCACGGAAAAGCAATTTTATGATCGATTTCTGATTTTCTCTGCCTTGCAATTCGATTTCTCATCAAGTACTTGGTCTTTCAGCTGTGTCTCCTGAGTTGGTTGATTCTCAACCAATTTTGTTTCTTCATTTCTATTAGGGTCTACCTCCCTTAGCTTACAAGGAGACAACTTAGATAGAGAGATTGGGGATCAGGGTGACAACCCCCGATCTGAGCCGTTGTCGCAGTGCGTAGACATTCTGTGCAACAACTTTAACAGTGCACCCTTCACCGTCGAACCAAAGCCCCGTGGGCTTTAATTCACCCCATTTTAATAAAGACCCACTTAGTCATTTATTTCCAAAGCCTATTTTCCTTTCTAATTTCACATTGACTTTATTAAAGTCACTTTAAAATTAGACTTTAGTAACTTTATCACTTAAAGTCACTTTTAAATTAGATTTGATTTTATAACTTTATAAAGTCACTTTAGGAGAAAAATTAAATTCTTTTTGGACACTTTTCCCTAGGCCAAAGATCAAAGCCTTAAGGAACCACCTGTCCTCCGATAACCAAATTTCAACACTCCCTCTTACCGAGGAAGGTGTTCCTCACGACACCCATCTTGTCTCTAAAGTAGACATGCTTGCCTCGTGGTAAGGCTTTGGTAAGAATATCTGCAACCTGCTCATCAGTGGGAATATACTCAAACTTCACAGCTCCCTTTTGAACATAGTCTTTGATTAAATGATATCTGATGCCGATATGCTTTGACCTGTCATGAAATATTGGATTCTCCGTGAGTTTAATGCAACTCTGATTATCATAGTATATCACTGAAGTTCTCAACGGTTGACCAAATAAGCCAAACAACATCTTGCGAAGCCATATGGCCTCACAACTAGCTAGATTGGCTGCCATGCACTCTGCTTCTGCTGAACTCAATGGTACTGACTGCTGCTTTCGGCTGAACCACGACACCATTGCCGAACCCAACCCAAAACAACACCTTGAAGTGCTCTTCCTATCAGAAGCACAACCTGCCCAATCAGAATCAGTGTAACCTGCCAGTCTCACTCCATCCCCTTGCCTATAATCCAGAACATAATCCACTGTCCCCTGCAAGTACTGCAAAATGTGTTTTGCAACAACCCAGTGCACCCTCTCCGGCTCACACATGAACTGTTTGATCGTGTTGATTACCAAACATATATCTGGTCTAGTTTTGACCAAATACATCAAGGAACCAATCAGCTGTCTATACAATGTGGGATCCACCAACTCGAAATCTGAAGCATGAAGCTTCTTCCAGTTGGTGATCATCGGTGTCGACGTGGGTCTACAATCCTCCATGTGGAACCTGCCAATGATGTCCACAATATACTTCCCCTGCCCCAGGAAGAAGTGTCCCTCCTCCTGCCACACCTCCAAACCCAAAAAGTAATGCATCAAGCCAATGTCCTTCATCTCAAACTTCGACGCAAGATCTCTCTTGCAGTGCTCTATGAGTCTCTCTGCACCTGTAATGACCAAGTCATCCACATACAACACCAGAATGAGAGGCTCCTCACCTATCACAATGAAGTATAGGTTCGGATCTACATCACTCTTTGTGAAACCCATCTCCTGCAAGTATGTATCTATCCTGGAGTACCAAGCTCTGGGAGCTTGCTTCAGGCCATAAAGGGCCTTCTTCAGTCCGCACACATGGGACTCCTTCCCATGCACCTCAAAGCCCTGTGGCTGCTCAATGTACACCTCCTCCTGTATGAAGCCATTGAGAAATGCGGTCTTCACATCCATCTAGTGGATCTTCCAACCCATCTCTGCTGCTATCGATATAATGGAGCGGATCGAAGTATATCGAGCCACGGGAGCGAAGGTCTCCTCATAATCAACTCCCTCTACCTGGGAGAACCCTCTGGCCACAAACCTCGCTTTGAATTTCTCAATGCTGCCATCTGCAGCATGCTTTACCTTGTAAAGCCATCTGGAAGTAACCACGGATTTGCCCTCAGGCCTCAACACCACCTCCCAAACATCATTCTTCATGATAGAAGAATACTCCTCCTGCATGGCCTCTCTCCAGACCTGCTGGCTAGCTGCCTCCTCATAGCTAGAAGGCTCAGAGTCGACAATGTTGGCAACCATTGCCATATAACTACATAACCTATCTGGTGGTCTGCTCTCTCTGACCGTCCTCTTAGGCCCAGAAATAGATGCGACTTCTCTCAAGGTATCCTGAAGCCACTTGGGCTTCCTCTTCCCTGAGCACACTTCTCTCACTGGAGAATGAAATTCCTCCTCCTCATCAGGAGCCTGAACTCCTGACTATCTATCTGTGTCCTCCTGCCTGAACCTGAACCTGTAGACGCTGAAGTATCGTGTGAATTATCCATTAGTAGACTCCCTAGTGAACAGCTCTGCAGATTGCTCTGCATGCTGCCCGAAGCACCACCCCTCTGACTCTGCGAGCCACTACTCACTGATGGACCTAACACCGTAATCGATGTACCTCTGGATCCTCCTGATCCCTGCCCACTGGATCCCTGTGCCCGACTCAGCTACTCCTGAGGGTCTGGCTGATCCAGATTCTCTAACTCCCGTGACCTCCTGAAGGCCCTGTCCTCCTCGAACTTCACATCCCGCCTGACAGAAACTCTCCTCTGTGCAGGAATATAAATCCGAAAGGCCTTCGAGGTCTCATTGTAGCCCACAAAACACCCTTCTCTGCGGTGGGCTCTAGCTTGGTCCTCTTCTCCTTGGGTATGTAGGAGTATGCAATACACCCAAAGATACGAAGATGACCAACATCAGGCTTCTTCCTAGAAAAAGCCTCCTCCGGAGTCACATGCCCCAAGGCACGATGCGGACTCCTGTTTTGCAAATATACAACAGTGTTACGGGCCTCTGCCCACAAAAACAATGGTAAACCCTGATCATGTAGCATGGCTTTGGCAGCCCCTTTGACAGATCTGTTCTTCCTCTCCGCAACCCCATTCTGCTGGGGGTTCAAAGGAATTGTGAACTCCCTCCTAATGCCTGCCTCCCCACAATAATCAACAAACTCACCAAGGGTGTAATCTCCTCCATTGTCCGACCTCAGGGACTTGATCTTCTGACCTGTCTGAGTCTCCACAAGAGCTCTGAACTCTTGAAACCTTTTGAAGACCTCACTCTTGGTCTTCAAGAAATAAATCCAGGTCCTCTTGGAGTGATCATCAATGAATAATACATAATACTCATATCCACTTAAGGAAACATGAGACATCCGACCGCTCACATCGGAATGAATCAAATCAAGTATCCCAGTCGATCTGCTGTCACTGCTGGGAAAAGGGGATTTGGCAAACTTGCCCATAACACATCCTCTACATGTATCAAAGTGATTAGTACTGAAATTTGGCACACCTGTAGTGATCTCCCGCAATGTCCTCAAGGCTCCATGGCTTCATAAATCTCACACAGCTCTGAACTGCTAGCTTTGCTGCCCGTACTACTGCTCAATGCCAAAAGGGGCTGAAATGCAAACTTGTACACCTTTGCATGGTGTACACCTATCATTCTAGCTGAATCAACTGGAGCGCCCCTGGGATATATCAACACTTGTCCACTCCTGAACTCATATCCTCTATCCTCCAATGCTGAGACAGATATGAGGTTCTTCCTCATCCCTGGCACATATAGAACATCTGACACCTTCAAGGGAGGTTTGGGTTCCCTATCAAATGTCAATGTCCCCACATTGACTGCTCTAACAACGCTGTCATCTTCGAGTACTAACTCTATATTAGTGCCACTCTCTGAAAGCTCTGAGAAGTACTCACAAACTGCTGTCATATGACGTGAAGCCCCACTGTCAACATACCAGATACCTGAAGATGCTCCGCTAGTGGAGGGAAATGCACACTCCCTCTCAACCTCCGTGGCAGGTGATCCTGCACTAGTGGACTCACAAGCAATGAACCCAAACTCCCGGTCAAAGCTATCCGTAAAGTCCTCTATCTCTGCTAATGCTGCCATGCTCTGGTTCTTCCCCTTCTTCTTCTTCTCCAGACACAGAACTGCATAGTGTCCCATCCTCTGAAAATTCCAACACTTCACCTTGGAATAGTCTTTCTGCGTGTTCTCTTGTTTACCTTTACCTTTGCCTTTGCCCCCATTGCCACTTGTGGAAGCTTGCTTCTTTCCCTTGCTTTTCTTGCCTCCTGCCAACAGTGCTACATCCTCATCTTGCTTAACTGGTTTGGCTGCCCCAAGCTGGCTCTTTCTGATTTCTGTTTGTATGCAATCATCCCAGAACCTCTTCCAAGTGGGAAGGGTTTCACGTGCACAAACCCCATCAGCAAAGTTCAACCATGAACTGGGAAGGCCATTCACTGCAATCTGCATTAATTCAGTGGGTGGAATGACCTCTCCAACTGCTGCTAATGCATCTCTCACATTAGTAATCTTTATGAGATATCTAGCTGCACTATTAGTCTTACCCATCTTAATGGTCTTCAGCTTCTCCCTTAGGACCATTTTCCTGTTCTCATTGGTACTCTGGTAGAGATTGGTCAATGTTGTCCACATCTCATGAGCATATCTCTTTTCTCTCACATGAGGAATGCAATGGTCTTTGATTCCATCTAGAACCAGTCTCTTACCCTTGTTATTCTTTTTATTAAAGATTGCCAACTGAACAACATCAATAGGCACATTAACAGGGTTCTGTGCAGTATGCACCATGATATCCCAGACTTCTGCCTCCTCAAAGATGCTCTGCATTTTCTCTTATCATACACTGTAGTTACTATGCCCATCCAACCTATACTCCATCCTCAAGCCCAAGGACATGCTTGCTGTCCTAAATAAACTGAAAATAACACTGCTGTAGTAAAGGTAATGATTTCTGTGTGAAAAATCAGCTTGCTGTAATTTCTGTGTGAAAAATCAACTTGTTGTAATTTTTTTTCTTGCTGTCCCAAACTGCACTTTTCAACAAAATAGCTCTGATACCATGTAGAAATTTTAATACCAACCCTGGTTTTCAGTTTCTCCTTATTTCTCCCATAAAGTTAAATGCCCATTTCCATAGCCATACATTCAACAAGCTGGAAAAATAAATATTTTCTGAAAACACTAATTCTGAAAATTTCACAATGCTTAAATGCAGAAATAAAAATTCAGAAAATTAAATCAGCCACACACAAAATTTTGACACGCTGATTTTTGGTCAACTTGACCCTAGAAAAACCCCCTACACCTCTTGGGGAAAACCAGTACGAAAGCTTCTTCTTATTTCTGGAAAATGCTTCTACAGAGAAAGGAAATATACAGGAAAAATTACAGCAAACAATGTACAGACTTATCTCGTTTTCTGTGCTTGCCACCGCATCGGAAAATGTGCCAAATCAACGAAACAGTGAAAACAGAAATTTATTACAGCAGTGAACAGCCTTGAAGTAGTGCCTCCTTCTCGAAAACCATGTTTGCTGTCTTGAAAACCATGCCCAACAATCTTGGAAATCGTGCCTTTAGCTTGCTGTACCTTCTCGATTTCTGTGCTGTCCCTCTCCTCGAAATCCGTGCCTCAAGCTGCTGTACGGAAATCTGCCTTGAAATGCCTGCTAATTAATGCTGTACGGACTGCTGCCTCGAAATGCATGCAGCCTCTCTCTGCTGTACAGATTTGCTGAACTGCTCCTCTCCTTCATTTTCTCAAAACCCGGAAATTTCTCCAGCTCTCTTCTCCTCCTCTCAATCTGCTCATGAAAGAATGAATGACCTTTTCCCTCATTTTCCTCCTTTAACCTAACCCTAAGTAACTTTTGGGGAATCCATAAATCCAATGGCGGAGATAGCTTTAGATCTACCGCTGAGATTAAATGTTCATTTAAATCTCACTTTCTATTTTTTAATTCACCCCATTTTAATAAAGACCCACTTAGTCATTTATTTCCAAAGTCATTTTTTCTTTCTAATTTCACATTGACTTTATTAAAGTCACTTTAAAATTAGACTTTAGTAACTTTATCACTTAAAGTCACTTTTAAATTAGATTTGACTTGATAACTTTATAAAGTCACTTTAGGAGAAAAATTAAATTATTTTTGGACACTTTTCCCTAGGGCAAAGATCAAAGCCTTAGAGAATCACCTGTCCTTCGGTGACCAAATTTCAACAGGAACAACAACTCGAATTCAAGGAGAGGCAACATGAAAATCGAGGAGAACAATAACAAACTCACAACACGAATTTCGAGACAACAAGCACAAATTTCGAGGAAGCACTATTTAGGCCCAAAATTCGAGGCATGAATATCGGGACTGTTGCTACAGGTAGCATAACTTTCGAGGAGGTTTGCAGCTATCTTTTGGCACAAAAATCGAGGAGGCAGGTGGCACAAAAATCGAGGCAAATTTTGGGCACTAATTCCAAGGAGCTGGGTAGAGATATTTTGCTAAATTTCTGGGCATGTAAATTTTGTGGAATTCTGAAATTTCAATGGGCATAAATTTCTAGAACGAGTGCAATTAATGCTACAACAAAAAGGGAGATAAGTATTGTGTTTTATTTACTTATTTAGATTTTCTCAAGCAATAAAATCCTCCTTTGAAGACCGGTTTTCCCCAAGAGGCTGTGGGGTTTTTCTGGGGTCAGCTTGACCAAAAACTAGTCTCTTATGTGTTAAATGCTTGCATTAATTATCAATTGTTAGGAAAGTGAAAAAGATTAGAAGCACTCTTTATGTTTGCAATAAATGCATTCGGAAATTTATATCAACATGATAAAACATGTGGGTTGGGCCTAAACAAGCACATGCAAACTTATAAACTAGGTCTAAGGGTGCAAATCATTAAATTTCTATATTCATGACATGATGCAGAAAGAGGAGCCCTTCAAGTTGTTGATGGTACCATGATCTCCACGAAAGAGCAGAGAGCTGCTATTGGAAACAAGTCCCTAGTTGAGAGGGAGCTTGGGAAAGTCCCTTGTAAAAGGGAGCTTGGGAATATTCCTTTTATAGGAATGTGTAGATCCTCTTTAGTTGAGAGGGAGAGGTAGACATGTCATTTGTGTCTTCATGTCATGAAGAAAGAATGTAGGATTGGGTAAGCATCTGAGATTGATTCCGATACTCTTTGAGGATGTGGTAGGGCATCCAATAGTTGAAGAGGGAATTTCTTGAGGATGTGTTATTCCAAGACAGGAATGGTCCTAAACACCTTGTGAATATCCTCAAAGAGTATGGGGTATGTGCCTTAAGAGACAATGATGATGGTATCTATTAGTGTTTGTTTTGCCAACATTGTGCTCTGATCTTGTGGAGAGGTAGAGCTGTTAGTCAAGGCCTTGCAATGTGACAATGCTGGTTGGTATGATGAGATGCAATAATATAAGCTGAGAAAATAGTGTTAATTTATACTCATGTTCTATGCCATTTCAGATTAGGGCACAATACTGAAGAAGATAGAACATACTAATAGATCGATAGAAGACAAGCCAAGACAGAGAAAATAAATGGTGGCGTTACGGCGATCAGCAGGATGCTTCAACCAGCAAAGTCTCCAATAGGTCATTCAGCGAAGCGTGTCACACATATAACCCAGACAAAGAACAGTCCATATATATCACAGCTCCAACACTATCCAGAGAGAGAATTCCTCCACATCGATGTGTGTCAAATGAACTCCAAGTCTCTCCAATATATAGGAATCTTTGGGGGTGTGTGACACGTCCTTTAAGACATTTAAGTCAATATTTTATTCCAGGCCGACCCAGCACATAAGTGGATTAAATTCAAAGTACATGTTCTGCTCATCCGATCGAGATGATATTTAGATCAATCTTACACCTCTCCGAAAGAGGAATCCAATAAAAATATTGCGATCGTCATCTGAGCAGCACAACCGGAGTTTGGACCTAGTTGTCCAATTTTAACACTCCCTCTCAACTAGGGAGAACTCCTTCCACTAGTGCAATCCAAACATCGTGCGTCATCCCGCCGTAACTTGCTTTGCTGGCCTCTTTATTTCAGAACAGAAGTGGGTCAGTCACAAAGACATCATACCCGGCTGACAGATTCAGCCCAGAGGTCCGAAACCTCTATCAGACTCACGAAGAGTCTCCAACCAACCCGAAGTTGGTTCATCTGACCCGAAGTCAGGCAGAGGTCCCAGACCTCACTATCAGACTCACAAAGAGTCTCCAACCAACCCGAAGTTGGTTCATCTGACCTGAAGTCAGGCAGAGGTCCCAGACCTCACTAAACTTGATCCCAGATCAAGTTGTTGGACCGTGCCATCCTAGATAGAGAGTACGGCAAACTCTGATGCGTCCATCAGTCTTTGCTACTAGTCTCTAGCCTTTCCCACCTCATTGGCCAAATGAGAGGTACTTCCCACGAGCCCTAAACTCAATGGGTAGGATGCATACGGGGCACAGATAAATGAGAGGCGAACCAACTCAATAATCACAACGGTGGGGCAGAAGCACCATAAGTGCTTATAGCTCCGAGAAGCTATCCCCAAAAACCCCCCTTTGAGCTCCCAGAGCTCATCGTCCAACAGGACCCTCAGAATAGGGTCGTTCCATGATTCCAAGATTCTCACGGAAGGTTAGGAACATGACCTTCTCCAAGGGCATTGTGAGAATATCCGCGACCTGCTCATCAGTTCCTATATGATCGAGCCTTACGGCGCCTCGCTGTACCATATCCCAGATAAAATGGTACCAGCCTGTTGGAAATATTGTCATTGATGGCAAAGGAGGCAACACTCAGGCAAAGGAGGTAGCACTCAGGCAAAAGAGGCAGCGCTGAAGCAGAGGAAGGCAAAAGAGGCACAGCGAAAGCAATAGAGGCAGCAAGAAGAAAGTCAAAATGTAACAGTCATAGAAGCACAGTGAAGAACCGTTATCGAAAGGTAGAGACAGAGGCATAGCGACAGAAGCAGCAGAGGCAGAGGCAGAGACTAAGTGACAGAGGCAGAGAGCCGTTACAAAATTCCGGGAATCACACACTCCAACCGGTGTTATACATATAATACATAATCCCTATTCCGGGAATCGCTTAACTCCAGCGGCAAGGCAATGCATATAATACAGAACCATATTCCGGGAATCGCACACTCCAACCGGCGTTATACATATAATACAACACAAACATTATTTCGGGAATCGCTTCACTCCAGCAGCAAAATATATATATAAACATATATATCAGTTATATACAAGTAGAGCGCTTTATATCTATATAACCAAAGGTTCTATCAAAACGAAATGGCTTATAAGGTGGGACCCCTCACCCAATCGCAATCGGAGAAAAGGTTCAATCGCAAGTCTTTTGTAATATGCTCCGATCAAGTGGCGGACCCAATGGCGTTATACGATGGAGTTAATCGGTTCAATCGCGTCCGGGATCTTAACCGCAATCGGAACTTTCCGATTGATCGCAAGTCTTTTGTAATATGCTCCGATCAAGTGGTAGACCCGATGGTGTTATACGATGGAGTTAATCGGTTCAATCGCGTCCGGGATCTTAATCGCAATCGGAAATTTCCGATTGATCACAAGTCTTTTGTAATATGCTCCGATCAAGTGGCGGACCCGATGGCGTTATACGATGGAGTTAATCAGTTCAATCGCGTCCAGGATCTTAATCGAAATCGGAACTTTTCGATTGATCCCAAGTCTTTTGTAAAATGCTGCGATTGAAGTGGCGGACCCGATCCTGTTATATGCGGGAGTTAATATGTGCAAATCGCATACGTTTTCTGATCGCAATCGGAACTTTTCTATTATGCGCCCCGATTGAATTTGTTCAAAGTTCGGACCCGATTGCGCTATGAGACATGTTTTATGTGGTCATCGCGTCCGTTTGATCAATCACAATCGGAAGTTTTTGTTTGACACCACCGATTCGCCGACGGAGATGTGGGGCCCAACCCTTTCATATATTAGTGGTTGTGATTCGACTCATTGGATTGTAAAATAAGACCAAAGGCTTAAGGTGGAGGGCGATTGTTTATATATAAAAGGATTGTTGTTAGATATATAAAACACGGTTGCAGTTGTATTAAAATATGCCACATGGGTTGTGAACCCTCGGGCCTCGGCTTAATGGGAGGGCGATTATTAATATACAACGACTGTGATCTATATTCGTTCCGCTTGCGGAAATTCCACATCAACAAGACACTCGTGGCATGAAAAGGGTTGAAATTTCCCTGATTTAAAAAGTCAGCAATTGCATTTCATTTATTTAAAAGGCAGAGTTACACGTATGCAGCTGTTACACCCCCACAGAGGACAGAAAAGCAAATAGAGCCGAGAGGAGATAAAACATAGTCACAAAAAGGACAAAGACAACCAAAGAAAAGACAAATGCGCATCGATTCAAAAGACTAAATGAGTTGAGCTAGAGTTCACTTTGTAATAAGAATGTAAATATTTTAATTGTTTGTGATGCATTGGCAAGTCTCCGAGAGAAAACAAACTCCAACTGTAATGTTAAAATTGACACCTACAGTCATAATTTCTGAGTAAGCTGATAAAAGGAGTGAGAAGGCAGAAGGAAAAGAGACATGACTTTCCATTTCGAATTCCAAGCAGAATACAAACAGTCATGTGAGGAAATCTATAAATAATATCATCTTGATATGCAGAGAGAGTTTTTTTTTAGAACAAGGGAGAGAGCATATATAGAGAGAATGCATAATATAGAAGGCAGAGAAGATTAAGAGAAGCTACAGAACAGAGCTGATATCTGAGGTAAATCAGCAAACATTTAGTTTTAGAAAATGAGGAAGTTGGAGCTTCCCTATCAAGTTGCAGCTTGATAGCTGTCAGTTGTAGCTCACTGAGGTTGGAGCTTCTTGTAGGTTGGTGCCTGCAGAAAACTGAAGGGAGTTGGTGCTTCCTTGCAAGTTGTAACTTGCAAAATTGAGGTAGGAGCCTCCTGTAGGTTGGTGCCTGCAGAAAAACAGTGGTGAGAGGGAGTTGGAGCTTGCCTTTGCATCACAACAATAATAAGATGTGGTTTTCTCCCTTTATGGGTTTCCACTTATATCTGGTGTCTCTGTGCATGATATTTATGTATTGATCTGATATGTATCATTTGCTTAATACTTGCTGCTCTCATATTAAGTCTACTGCTCTATTAAACTAATACTTTCTGATTACATTCTAAAATTACTCTCACATCAAATAGAGTTTGAAATGAAGGTGTAAATAAGTTTAATGAACAGTTTAAGAGATCAGGAATGTATTAAACTGATTCACCCCCCCCTCTCAGTTTAATTAGAGGTTCAACAATTGGTATCAGAGCAAGTTCCTTGTATATCAGTCTAACAACTGAAAGGAGATCCTAGGCTCTCAAGATGGCAAGTCAAGAAGGAAGCTCAACCAATAAAGCCCCTTTCTTTACAAGTGCAAATTATGCCTTTTGGAAAATAAGAATGAAAGCTTATATAATGTCCTTAGGATTAGAAGCTTGGGATGCTGTGGAAATTGGATATGTCACAAAGTCAACTGATACAGAGAAAGAAGCTAAAGAAAGCTTTGTAGCTAATGCAAAAGCAATGAATGCAATCTTAAATGGACTATGTGAAGCTGAGTTTATCAAAATAATGCACAGTAAGACTACCAAAGATATGTGGGACACTCTAGAAAATATCCATGAGGGAAATAAAAAGGTTAAGACTGCCAAACTTCAAGTATATAGAGCCCGGTTTGAAAATTTAAAAATGAATGATGATGAAGATGTTGGCAGCTTCTTCTTAAAAGTTGCAGAAATTGTTAACAGTATGAAAGCTCTTGGAGAAACAATACCAGAAGGTATAATTGTACAAAATATTCTAAGATCTCTTCCATCCAGATTCAATCCCAAGGTGTTTGCAATAGAAGAAACAGCTGATTGGGAGACCTTGACCATGAACCAACTACTAGGAAATCTTACAGCATATGAGATGAGGCTCCCACAGAAGAAGCCAAGTACAAGGGAAGTAGCATTCAAAACAGAAAAGAAGAAAGAAGAAAAGGAAGACATATGCTCCTGCTCTGATGAAGAAGAGGCTAAATTTGTCAAGAAATTGGATAGAGGATCAGGTAGATACAAAGGCAAACTTCCTTTTAAATGCTTTAATTGTGGAAGAGTTGGACATTATGCTGCTAGATGTCCTCACAAGAAAGTAAGAAATCAAGCTCAAGAATCAGAGAAAGACACATCAAAGAATTGGCAGAAAGGAAAGAAATTCAGCAGAACATCCTTCTATGCTCAGCAAGATAGCAGTGCATCTAAAGACTCAGATGAACTCTCAGGAGAAGAGGGAACCTCTGAATTTTTATTAATGGCCATAGAATATCTTGAAGGACTCCCGCTAGAAGAAGAAGAAGAAGGGGAAGTCAATCTTGAGGGGGAGCTAAGAAGTGCTCTGGAGAAGATTGACAGACTCAAACTAAAATGCAGAAAACAAAAAGAGATTCTCCTCAAATGTGTGAAAGAAGAACAAAATTTAGAAGTCCTCATGCAGCTGAAGGTAAAGCTTGAAGAAGCCAAAAAGATAGAAGATATATTACTTCAGCGAATCAAAGATAAAACTCGAGAACAAGAGAAGCTGGAAGAAGAAATTCCGTGTCTGAGAAGGAAATTAGAAAGTGCTCAACAGAAAGTTTCTATATACCCTTCTCAAATGACAAGTTCTAGTAGGTTGAATGAAATCTTGGATGCTCAAAGATATCCTCTAATAAAAACTGGGATAGGCTATGAAGGAGAATCAAGTAAAGGCAAAGAAAAGGAAAACAAAAATATAATTTTTGTGAAAGCAAAGAAGGTTGATGAAGCAGCCCAAATAATTCCTACAAAGGAAGAAACATGTAATGAGAAAGACAGAGACCAAAAGAAACCTCTAATAACAAAGATTGTAACAAATACTAAGACAACAGAAAAAAGATCATATATTCTTGATTATATCAAATTTGGAAGCCATCAAAGGAGATTCTTGCCTCCTATGAAGAATTCCACCTGTTATGTCTGCCACAAGCAGGGACACATTGCTGCATATTGTCGTGCAAGGAGGAATGATTCAAACCAGCAAAAGAGGCAAGCATGGAAGAGACAACCTTACATCAGGTATGCAAGTAATTTCTATGGTTATTATTTTTATTGTAAGGATTTTGGCCATAGAATTATTTAATGTAGAAAGTATGGACAAAGACTGATGTTCAATACCTAAAGGAGGTTTATGAGTCAAAGAAATTTTGTTCATGCTCACAATTCCGCAAAAACTATAATCAAATGTTGTATATGCAATCAAATTGGGCATATATCTTCCAAGTGTTCTCTAAAGGGATATAATTCATCACCTCACAAAAGATACCAAACAAAAGGGGGCCTCCGGTGGATAAAGAAGGTGAATAAATGTGACTTGGCTTTAACTTCTCAAGATTTGAAGAGTCAATGGTATTTGGACAGTGGCTGCTCTAAACACATGATAGGAGATAAAAACAAGTTTATTACTCTTGATGAAAATAAATCTCGCAATGTTACTTTTGGCAATGATAAATCAGGTAAGATCAAAGGAAAAGGCTCAGTGAGCATAGATAATGGAAGAGGAAAGGCCCAAGATGTACTATTTGTAGATGGGCTGAAAGCAAATTTACTGAGTTTCAGTCAGATGTGTGACAAAGGCTATGAAGTTCTCTTTAGAGCACAAGACTGTGAAGTCAGATCAAGCACAACAGGAAAGACTCTACTCAAAGGTGTCCGAATAGAGAGTAATGTGTACATAGTAAAAGAGGAGGATGAAGCCTACCATCTGAGCAAACTTGAGGAGTCATGGTTATGGCATAGGAGATTAGGACATCTCAGCTTCGACCATATCATCAGACTGAGTAAGAAGAAAGCTGTCAGAGATATGCCTGAAATAAAGAGGCCTTCAAATACCATATGAAAATCTTGTCAATTTGGGAAACAAACTCGCACATCCTTTAAATCTAAAGATGAGCTATCAACTAGAAGACCACTCCAGCTTGTGCACATGGATCTGTGTGGACCTGCAAGAACTAAAACACCAAGTGGAGAATCCTACTTCATGTTGATAATAGATGATTTTTCTAGAATGACATGGGTTGCTTTTCTCAGGAACAAATCAGAAGCACTGGAAAAGTTTAAGATATTCAAAGCATTAGCAGAAAATCAAACTGGATGCAAGCTGAAATGTATCAGATCAGACAGAGGAGGAGAATTCACAGATTATGACTTTGTAGACCTATGTAATGAACATGGAATAAAGCAACAATTTACTATTGCAGGGACACCTCAGCAGAATGGAGTAGCAGAGAGGCAAAACAGGTCTGTACAACAAATAGCTAGAGCTATGATGCAAGAGAATAATATTGCTCAAACCTTCTGGGCAGAAGCAGTACACACAGCAGTACATATCCTTAATAAATCTCACTTAAGGCCAAGCAGTGACAAGACTCCCTATGAACTATGGCATGGAAAGCCAGCCTCAATCAAACATTTCAAAATCTTTGGAAGCAAGTGTTACATAAAGAATAATGATGAAAATCTTGGCAAATTTGATGCAAGAGCAGATGAAGGGATATTTCTAGGATATGCCTCCAAAAGCAAAGGGTATAGGTGCTACAACAAGACCCTTCGGAAGATAGTTGAAAGTATTGATGTGAGATTTGATGAAGAACTTCCAAACAATACTAGAAATACAGACTGCTGCAGTACATCAGACAACAATGAAGAAGAAGACGAGAATGATGATGAAACCAGCAAGACAACAGAAGATGCAGAGCTGAGCTCAAAAACCCCCTCAAGATACACTCAGAAGAATCATCCTGAAGATCAGATCATAGGAGACAAGAAAGCGGGAGTCCAGACAAGAAGGCAGCTAACAGAACAAACAGAAGAAGTATACATAGCCATGTTATCACAAATAGAGCCAAAGAAATTTGAAGAAGCCAGCAAGGAAAAGTATTGGATAAAAGCAATGAATGAAGAATTGGACCAAATTGAGAAGAACAATACCTGGGAACTAGTTCCTATACCTATTGAGAAAAATATCATTGGTTCAAAATGGGTATTCAAAAACAAAATGAATGAGCAAGGACAAGTAATCAGGAATAAAGCTAGGCTGGTATGCAAAGGATACTCACAAATAGAAGGACTTGATTATGATGAAACATTTGCCCCTGTAGCTAGAATGGAAGCTATCAGAATGTTCCTGGCATTTGCATGCTATCAAGATTTCAAGGTATATCAAATGGATGTAAAGTCTGCTTTTCTTAATGGAGATCTAGAAGAAGAAGTGTACATGGAACAACCAGAAGGCTTCTCATTGACAGACAAAGAAGACTATGTGTGCAGACTGAAGAAGGCCCTATATGGACTGAAACGGGCTCCTCGTGCTTGGTACTCAAGACTGGATAAATATTTTCAAAAACAGGGTTTTAAGAGAGGTGGAGTAGACAACAACCTATACATAAAAGCCCATGAAAATGAACTTTTGATTGTTGTAGTGTATGTTGATGACATTATGTTTGGAAGCAACAAAGATGATCTAGCAAAAGGGTTTGTTGATGAAATGAAAACAGAGTTTGAAATGTCTATGATCGGAGAGCTCAGTTTCTACTTGGGACTACAAATTCAGCAAAAGAACACAGGTACATTTATTTCACAAGAAAAATACATAAAAGAAATGTTGAAAAAGTTCAAAATGGAGGATTGCAAACCTGTGTCAACTCCCATGACCACAGGTTGCAAGCTGTGTGCTGCTAATGATGGGTTTGCTGACATAGATCAAAGACTTTACAGATCCATGATTGGAAGTCTATTGTATCTGACTGCATCAAGACCAGACATCATGCTAGCAGTAGGATTAGTGGCTAGATATCAAGCAGCACCTAAACAAAACCATCTTCTGGCAGTCAAAAGAATATTCAGATATCTACAAGGAACAATACAGTATGGACTTTGGTATCCTAAAAGCAAAAACTTCACTTTATCAGCATACACAGATGCAGATTGGGCCAGCTGTGTGGATGATAGGAAGAGCACAAGTGGAGGTGCATTCTATCTAGGAGAAAGTCTGGTGGCATGGCTAAGCAAGAAACAAACATCCATATCTTTGTCTACTGCTGAAGCAGAATATATAGCAGCAGCAGCATGTTGTACACAAGTCATGTGGATGAAGCAAACTCTTCAAGACATGAAGGTAAGCATTAATGAACCTATCTCAATCAAATGTGATAATACAAGTGCTATAAGTATATCTAAAAATCATGTGCTTCATTCAAAAACTAAACATATACCAATCAAGTATCATTTTCTCTGAGAACAAGTGGCTCAGAAGATAGTTAAACTGGACTATGTATCAACGAAAGAACAGATAGCATATATATTTACCAAACCACTTGCCAGAGAACCATTCGAATACTTGAGAGACAAACTAGGGGTAGTATCTGTAGATACTATTCTCTAATATGAAGAGAAAGTACAGTCTCAGGGGGAGAACAAAATGAAGATATCATTCCAGGGGGAGAACAGCCAGCAAGATAAGCATAAAACAAGTCCACGGGATCAACATTATCAGTATTATCAGCATTATCAATATTATCATCATTCAGAAGCAACAAGAACCTTTCAATCATAAAATGCATCATCTCTGTCTGCAATCTAGCACATATTACAAGCACTACAAATGAATCACAGCTATAAAACACATATCGACTCACTATACCAAAGTGTTCTCTCAACAAGATTCATACATCACTCTGGAGAAGCATAGTACAATTTCACCAGAAGAGGACCTAAACGTAACTCAGAGAAAGGAAATGCAACGACAGAGCTCATACAGAGAGATGAGACGTCGTCCTTTTCCATTGATGTCAAAGGGGGTGGAAGAGCGAGGCAAACGAGGAGAGCGAGCAACGAAAGAAAGCAAATGAAAGTGGATTGCCATCAATGCCAAAGGGGGAGACTGTTGGAAATATTGTCATTGATGGCAAAGGAGGCATCACTTAGGCAAAGGAGGCAGCACTCAGGCAAAAGAGGCAGCGCTGAAGCAGAGGAAGGCAAAAGAGGCACAGCGAAAGCAATAGAGGCAGCAAGAAGAAAGTCAAAATGTAACAGTCATAGAAGCACAGTGAAGAACCGTTATCGAAAGGTAGAGACAGAGGCAGAGCGACAGAAGCAGCAGAGGCAGAGGTAGAGAGCCGTTACAAAATTCCGGGAATCACACACTCCAACCGGTGTTATACATATAATACATAATCCCTATTCCGGGAATCGCTTAACTCCAGCGGCAAGGCAATGCATATAATACAGAACCATATTCCGGGAATCGCACACTCCAACTGGCGTTATAAATATAATACAACACAAACATTATTCCGGGAATCGCTTCACTCCAACATAAAAATATATTTTTAAACATATATATCAGTTATATACAAGCAGAGCGCTTTATATCTATATTACCAAAGGTTCTATCAAAACGAAATGGCTTATAAGGTGGGACCCCTCACCCAATCGCAATCGGAGAAAAGGTTCAATCGCAAGTCTTTTGTAATATGCTCTGATCAAGTGGCGGACCCGATGGCGTTATACGATGGAGTTAATCGGTTCAATCACGTCCGGGATCTTAATCGCAATCAGAAATTTTTGATTGATCACAAGTCTTTTGTAATATGCTCCGATCAAGTGGCGGACCCGATGGCGTTATACGATGGAGTTAATCAGTTCAATCGCGTCCGGGATCTTAATCGCAATCAGAACTTTCCGATTGATCGCAAGTCTTTTGTAATATGCTCCGATCAAGTGGCGGACCCGATGGCGTTATACGATGGAGTTAATCGGTTCAATCGCGTCCGGGATCTTAATCGCAATCGGAACTTTCCGATTGATCGCAAGTCTTTTGTAAAATGCTGCGATTGAAGTGGCGGACCCGATCCTGTTATATGCGGGAGTTAATATGTGCAAATCGCATCCGTGTTCTGATCGCAATCAGAACTTTTCTATTATGCGCCCCGATTGCATTTGTTCAAAGTTCGGACCCGATTGCGCTATGAGACATGTTTTATGTGGTCATCGCGTCCGTTTGATCAATCGCAATCGCAAGTTTTCATTTGACACCACCGATTCGCCGACGGAGATGTGGGGCCCGACCCTTTCATATATTAGTGGTTGTGATTCGACTCATTGGATTGTAAAATAAGACCAAAGGCTTAAGGTGGAGGGCGATTGTTTATATATAAAAGGATTGTTGTTAGATATATATAAAGCATGGTTGCAGTTGTATTAAAATATGCCACATGGGTTGTGAACCCTTGGGCCTCGGCTTAATGGGAGGGTGATTATTAATATACAACGACTGTGATCTATGTTCGTTCCGCTTGCGGAACTTCCACATCAACAAGACACTTGTGGCATGAAAAGGGTTGAAATTGCCCTGATTTAAAAAGTCAGCAATTGCATTTCATTTATTTAAAAGGCAGAGTTACACGTATGCAGCTGTTACACCCCCACAGAGGACAGAAAAGCAAATAGAGCCGAGAGGAGATAAAACACAGTCACAAAAAGGACAAAGACAGCCAAAGAAAAGACAAATACGCATCGATTCAAAAGACTAAATGAGTTGAGCTAGAGTTCACTTTGTAATAAGAATGTAAATATTTTAATTGTTTTTATTGTTTGTGATGCATTGGCAAGTCTTCGAGAGAAAACAAACTCCCACTGTAATGTTAAAATTGACACCTACAGTCATAATTTCTGAGTAAGCTGATAAAAGGAGTGAGAAGGTAGAAGGCAAAGAGACATGACTTTCCATTTCGAATTCCAAGTAGAATACAAACAGTCATGTGAGGAAATCTATAAATAATATCATCTTGATATGCAGAGAGAGTTTTTTTTTAGAACAAGGGAGAGAGCATATATAGAGAGAATGTAGAATATAGAAGGCAGAGAAGATTAAGAGAAGCTACAGAACAGAGCTGATATCTGAGGTAAATCAGCAAACATTCAGTTTTAGAAAATGAGGAAGTTGGAGCTTCCCTATCAAGTTGCAGCTTGATAGCTGTCAGTTGTAGCTGACTGAGGTTGGAGCCTCCTGTAGGTTGGTGCCTGCAGAAAATTGAAGGGAGTTGGTGCTTCCTTACAAGTTGTAGCTTGCAGAATTGAGGTTGGAGCCTCCTGTAGGTTGGTGCCTGCAGAAAAACGGTGGTGAGAGGGAGTTGGAGCTTGCCTTTGCATCACAACAATAATAAGATGTGGTTTTCTCCCTTTATGGGTTTCCACTTATATCTGGTGTCTCTGTGCATGATATTTATGTATTGATATGATATGTATCATTTGCTTAATACCTGCTGCTCTCATATTAAGTCTACTGCTCTATTAAACTAATAATTTCTGATTACATTCTAAAATTACTCTCACATCAAATTGAGTTTGAAATGAAGGTGTAAATAAGTTTAATGAAAAAGTTTAAAAGATCAGGAATGTATTAAACTGATTCACCCCCCTCTGGTTAATTAGAGGAGTTCAACACAACCATCTACATGCTTGGATCAATCGTGGAACACAGGATTCTTAGTCATACGAATCCCACTCTGGTTATCACAGAGTATCACAGTGGTATCTAGCACATGTCCAAACAGCTCACTAAAGAGCTTTCGCAACCAAACTGCTTCACAACAGGCCATACTTGCTGCAATGTATTCGGCCTCGGCGGTGCTCAAAGCCACCGACTTCTGCTTCCTGCTCATCCATGAGATCGAAGCAGAACCAAGATTGAAGCAGCATCCCGATGTGCTCTTACGATCCACCACACTGCCAGCCCAATCGGCATCAGTATATCCACGGAGTGTCATACTCCCGGCAGTGTTTCTCAGCCCATGGTCTATCGTGCCTCAGAGATATCTCAAGAGTTTCTTGGCACCAACCTAGGGAATGTTATGATCAACCATGTGTTGCCTCAAAGTGTTCACTACACAGCATATGTTCGAACAAGTGTTCATTAAGAACATCAGGGTCCCTATGAGTTAACGATACTCAGTAGGACAGGCCCAACAACACTGCTACTCAACTTTTTTAAAGTTGAGTTCCATGGACTTACAGTCCATCATACCAGAAAATTCATAATGTATTTTCCTTGAGAAAGGAAAATCTCGCCAGGTCTCTGCTAGACCTTCAGGCCTAGACATCAGTCCTAGGTCCTTCATTTCGAACTCAGCAGCGAGCTCCCTCTTGCACTGATGAATGAGAGGGTCAGCACCTGTCAGGAAGAGGTCATCCACATACAACACCAGAATGAGAGGTTTTCCCTTGACAACATTGAAGTAAGGGTTCAGATCAGCATTACTTCGAGTGAAGCCCAGCTTCATCAAGTAGCCATCTATCCTCTTGTACCAATCTCAGGGTGCTTGTTTCAGCCCATAGAGGGCTTTCTTCAACCTGCAGACATGGGTGTCCCGATCCTGGACTTCCAACCCCAAAGGTTGCTCCACATATATCTCTTCCTTTATCACACCATGCAGAAAAATGCGGTCTTCACATCATCTGATGAAGACTCCATCCTTGCGTAGCAGCAAGGGCTATAATAGATCGAATGGTGGTATCTCGAGCCATAGGTGCAAATGTGTCATCATAGTCTATATCTTCCTCACAGGCAACGAATCTTGCCTTGAACTTTTCAGCACTTCCATCAGATCCATGCTTGATCTTGTGGAGCCATTTCGAGGTGACAACTGCTTTGTCCTATGGTCTTGGAAACACATTCCAGACATTATTCTTCATAATGGACTCATACTCTTCGTGCATAGTATCCTTCCAGACTTGATGCTTTACGACTTCCTCAAAGGATCCAAGCTCAGATTGTACAAAAGTACTCATGGCTGCTAGATGTCCTGGAATTTATATGGCTTCTTGGTTTTCCTTCAGAATTTCCCCCTCTGAAGCCATATGTCCCTGAGCCATGAGGATCTTCTTTCGTTGAACAAAAGTATCCACTTAGGAGCGTATACAGATATATCTCCCTCTTAATGTCAGCGTCTCTCTTGAGAGAAGACATTTATTTTAAATGAGGGCATCCCAGACACCAACTAGGAAAGGGACTTGATCTCCCATAGTCAAAACCATCCAACAGACTTTGCTGATCATGATTCAAGATTCCAACCATGTGACCAAAAGCTGCAGAAATTTCTCAGTTTACCATAACGCTCCAATGTAACACTGATACAGTCACATGCTTGCTGCTACATAGGTGTCCATCTATGTCACTGTCATACAAGGGGAACATATCAACAAGCCTCAGCTTGTTTTAGAAGCCCTTTCAGCCACTGTCTCTTATTCTGTGAGTAGCTTCTTCAAACAACCTTTAAGACTGCAACTTACAAAACTAGGTATCCAAGCTACCTTGGTTTATCCTGCACCTGAGGCATTGCACCTTGATTTGATTCCAGATCTGCCCATTTCTGGTTATTTCAGCAGACTGCTCCTAGGGCTGTCAAAATTTGCCTGGCTCAATGACTTACATCTATGCCCATTTCGTCAACAATTTGACCACTACATAGAATTTCCCCAAGGACTTCAGCAGTCAACCCTTTAAAATTTCCAGCTTCAAACAAGGGTGTCTGTCTATGTCACTGTTATAATGACAGTGACATAGAATCACAGTTTTAAAACTATCACATTTATCACGGCTTGCTGAATATGAACTTCACTTGCATCTCTTGGACTCTTGTCCTTGATGTACCAGGCAGGGTTCTCTTCTTCCTATACCTGCAAAGAGAGCTGATTTGATGTGAAGATATTTGCCTTCTGCTATCGACTAACAATTCAAACCAACAACTGAAAAATTTTGCTCAGAAATGTCCAGTCTTCAGAATACATACAAACAACTCCAGATTTATGACCCAGTCAAAATGCAGAGAGGAAATTTTGAACTTTGCTGAAGGAATTTCGGCCTGGGTACATTGATAATAAGGCAACAATTCGATCTTCCAGCAGTGGGGATCCTTCCTTAGAAATTTGGGACTCCTTTTTGGATTTTAATGATCACCCAAGACAAATTCTCTGTCTCTGTTCTGCATACCTCTGCTTTAATAATTAAATTCAAGAATGGCCACCAACTAGTAAGTGCCACGTACTGGAGTGATCACCCAATTCGGCCTTCAATAAGAGGTTCGTTCTGCTTGAAAAAACTTGTCCTTATGATCAGATAAAGTTATTGCTTGGACAGATTGAAACAACTAAGATGGTTCACCATTGTAGGTTTGGGAAATTGATCCACAAAGGTATATAGGCTGCTTTAGATTTGCTAGACTTTCGATCCAGCCTCCACACTAAGGTAATCAACCTGCAATTGATGGTATTTACGCCCAGGAAGTCTAGGCTCAAGGCAATCAGTTCACCAATAATTACGCCCTTCCTTTCATCAATGTCACCAAAGTTGATCCCTAATTTTGGCAGAAGACAATGCTTCCTTCCTGCTACAAACACGTGAGCTTCATATCATTCAACATTTCAACAAGCAATTTGATCCGTCACAGGAAGCTACACTTAATTCCTCTCTTTTAGCAGTCAAATTGTTCACCTATAAGAGACTATTTTTTTTTTTTTTTTTTGCTAATCGCACAGTACACTTGATAACACATTCGACCGACTCACACAGCTCACAGCGTGATTTCAATTTAACCACAGAATCGGCTATAGGTATTAACTCAAACAGAGGTCGAATTCAGCAACAGTTCCGAGCCTCCAGATGTTTGCGTCAGCTCCGAAGTTTTCAGGCTTGTGATTACAGGTCCGAGCTTGAAGCTTTGACGGTTGTCCGAGCTCCCACAAATACAGGTCTGAGGTCTAAACTTTGACTGCTGTCCGAGCTATACTGCAGCTTGTCCAACACAGGTCCGGGGGCGTAATACAGCCGCAACTCCAAGGTTTAACAAATCTGAGGTTTAATGTCTCTCAAAAATAATTAAATTCTCAACCATATTGATTTACCAGACCACTTGACCACTTGATTTAATCGCATCATACTGTATAATTCTGTACACGTCCACGACAGCCGCGTCGACACAGAACTCAACGCAGGCCGCAATCAAGCAGAGCAAGGCCACATGTCGCCTTTTTTTTCTTTCTCACGTGGCAATACTAGTAATCGCATCGTATCAGATAATCTGACGTAGCCGTCGGGCTGGACTCCAATAACAGATTCGATCCCCTGGCATTAAAAAAAAATTACGCGCTGCCATTTAAAACTATACGATGTCGTTTCTTGAAGTGATATGGCCCGCGGCCTCATACAGTGATATCCGCAGGTTCATTCGACGGACGAGAAAATTTGGTGGGGACCGGAACAGAGATCGAATCTTTCGTCTTCTTGTCTTGCCCGGATTTCACGGCATCCAAACATCCCACCTTTACTTGGCCGAACTCTAGCATACACCCTGGGCTCTTCCGGCGGCCACACCATTTTCGATTTTGAACATGCGGCAGCATCGTGTGCACCGCAACCCATAATTCACCAGATAATCAGACTCCCACTTTTCTGACAGTTTCGACAACTGATAGCCGCCAATGCTTCCGGGAACTGTTGTTTGGCCTTCAACCAAGGTCGCAAAAAAAATTTCAGCTTTTCAGCTACCCTCTTATGGTAGCGTTTTGTATATATGTATCTCGACCACCCCTTCTCGAATCTGTTTTCCTATAAACATGCCTCAACCATATGCTGTCACCTACAACACCTTCCACGCTAATTAGGATAGACTTGCTCACGCTGATTCAAGCCTTCTTCCACGCTAACTAGGGCATTGTCTTCAACCCACGCTCCGATACCATGTTAATTTCTGCTCATGTTCTATGCCATTTCAGATTAGGGCACAATACTGAAGAAGATAGAACATACTAATAGATTGATAGAAGACAAGCCAAGACAGAGAAAAGAAATGGTGGCGTTACGGCGATCAGCAGGATGCTTCAACCAGCAAAGTCTCCAATAGGTCATTCAGCCAAGCGTGTCACACATATAACCCAGACAAAGAACAGTCCATATATATCACAGCTCCAACGCTATCCAGAGAGAGAATTCCTCCACATCGATGTGTGTCAAATGAACTCCAATTCTCTCCAATATATAGGAATCTTTGGGGGTGTGTGACACGTCCTTTAAGACATTTAAGTCAATATTTTATTCCAGGCCGACCCAGCACATAAGTGGAATAAATTCAAAGTACATGTTCTGCTCATCCGATCGAGATGATCTTTAGATCAATCTTACACCTCTCCGAAAAAGGAATCCAATAAAAATATTGCGATCGTCATCTAAGCAGCACAACCCGGAGTTTGGACCTAGTTGTCCAATTTTAACAAATAGCGAATGAGATGCCTTACCAATCCAACTCTTCTTATGAGAGTTCTTCAGTATGAGAATTGTGAAAATTTCTGAATATTACTTATGCAAAAACCCTACTGTTAAATCTTGATTTACTTCTACTTGAACAAATTATTAATCTGAAATATTCAGTATTAACACCGAAGTAAACACATTAACAGTCTACATAGATACAGATCCAAACTGAATACATGCACAATGACAAAGTGACACAGGATTTTCTGGACAACTGTCCCCAGAATAACCCAATTCGGGAAAACCAGTCTTTTGGCTGCTGGAGGGTTTTTATTATTAAGTAGATTCTAAGTACAACAAATTTGGGCACCTTATTGGTTAACTGGACAGAGAAATACAAAATTTGCAGCAATACCTCTGTTTCTGGAGACGGAAAAACTCATTGATTCACACCCTCAAACGAGATTTGTAGAACTCGACCCTTTTCAGTCTTTAGAAACTCCAATGCTGCTTTGAAGCCCTCTGCGTCAGCTCTGCTAGGCTGTGGCTGCGCCTGCGCTGCTCAGGAAGGGCCTGCGTCACCCTAGACTGGGTTACACTGCCCCTGCGCTACTCTGGTTGGGCCTGCGTCAGCCCTGCTGACTCTGCGCTGCCCTTTCTGGGCCTGCGTAGCACCTGAAGCCCTCTGCGTTGCGCAATTGCTCTGTCTGCTACTCCTTTGCCTCTTGCTGCACTCTTGTCTTGGGATCAGATCATCCCTCTCACCAATACTACCCCTTGCTGTAGCTGAAACACTTCTGGAATTCTTAGCAAACAACGCCCTAGAATTCCAGCTTAGTCTCAGTGCTCTGCGACTGTGTGTTCTCCAATTGTCCCCAAGCCTTTCCTTTATACTTTTCTCGTTGGGAAACCAACGACCATGATCTAATCTTGAATCAACGACTAAGATTAAAAGAAAGCTTGATTTTTGTGACTTAAGTCATTTCCATCACATGTTTAATTTAATTATCTTTAATCTTTTAATTTTCCTAAGTTAGACTTAGGTTCCTTAATTAAAAGGATTAATTAATTAATTTTCTCTTAAATAGGATGGAATTTCTCAAATCCCTTTCTGGGTCTTGGAGATCTCATGTACTCTAGTCCCTCCACAAAGTTTGGGAGCTAGAGCACATCCGATGCTACCCCAACACTCAAAAATCTCAACACTCCCTCTTAGCGAGTAATGTGCTCTAGTACAACACTTCACCCCGAAGTTTTGCATTGATGTCTGGTGTGGGTCTCTGCGTTGATGCTTGGTATGCTGCCCTTCATCACTGCACTGCTACTGCTTTTCCGTTGCCCATGACGCTGCCACTGCCACTGCCACATCTGTACTGCAACTCCCTCTCAATCTATTGCCTCGTGCTGCCAACTGCTGCACTGCAACTCAGTTGTCGAGAGAAACAACTAAAAATCCCTGCCCAATCTTTAACAGACAACTCAGTTGGGTTGCATCCTCATCACTAGAGCTCCATAGGCTGTTGCTCCATGCTGTCATCTGGAGGTTGCTACATAGCTACACTCAGCACTGCGTAAGCAGACCTCCTATGTGCTGTTGAAGTCACATCAGCCCCTCTGCGCTGAAGTCCCCTATGTTGCTGCTGCACTGCACTATCCTCCTGAAGCCTCTACGCTGCTGCAACTCTGCTGCGTAGTAGTCTTGCTCTGTGTTGTTGAAGTCACATCAACCCTTGCGCTGCTGCTGCATCTGCACTGCGCTGCTCCTGTTAGTGTCCAGCTCTGCCTCTGCTCCCTCTGTGGTTCTCTGCACCCAATGCTCCTCTTGTCCCGCTACTCTTTTAAGGCTCCCGTAGCACGGATGTGATCCAAGAGTTGGGCTACTCAAGGATCCTGTCACCACTCTATAGCTTCTCAACAGATCCATGTTGCCCCACTTTCGTGGTTCATGAGCACTCATGGCTATGTCATCTTCGGAGCCATTGTCTGCGACAACAGCCTTGGAGCTAGAAGCTTCCATGTCCTTCGTCTGAGGACAATTGCTGGCGAAATTTCCTAGTTCGCCGCACTGGAAACACTTGATCTTAAACAAATCCCGCTTCTTTCTCCCTTGCTGCCTCTTTGATGCTAAGGCCGCATCTTCCTCTTCTTCCTTATTTACTTTGCCCGAACCGGTGCTGAATTATCTCTTGGTGATCCGACAGATTTCTTCTTGCCAGAGGATAACCCACATATGGTCCCAGTTGGGAAGGTCTTCACTGCCCAAGAGACTTTGGACAAAGTTTCTCAGTCCTTTGTGACAACATTTAGCGCTGTCCTCACCATAACATCGTCCTCCACCTTCACCCCCATGCCAGTCAGTTGATCTCGGATCGCTTGAAGTTTGGACAGAAAAGGCTCGATCTCCTCCCCCTTGGCCATCATGAAGAACCTCAACTGATTCTCTAGAAGAATCTCCCTCTGGATGGATCTTCCTTCATATAGTGTGGTCAGAGCCACCCACATCTCATGAGTCGTTTTCTTATTGGCTGTGTGGAACCACATGATCTTTGACCCCATCCATTATGAAGCGCTTGGCATGTGCTGCTGCTTCTTCATGCTTCTCGAGGAGCTTCGCATCAATCGACGTGGCCAGGACGTTCTCTGCATGCTCCCTCAGACTGTATGCCTCCATGACAACCAGGATTCTGGCCTTCCAGATTGCAAAGTTGGACAAGTTGTCTAGCCTATCCTGATCACATAGTCCGTGAGGTGATCACGTAGTCCGTGAGGTGCCATCTTCTCGGTAGATCGGTCGGAACGAATCCTCCTCTCTATGCTAGAGACTCGGATCTAGGGTCCTTGGTGAGAAAGGCACCCTCTGCACCCTTTGACAACTGACTTCCTCTCTTGGAAGTCTGCCAAATCAAAACGAATTAGCTCTTTTCGATCCTCTAATCGATCTGCAGATTACTTTGGCTAGAAATCCTCTGAGAAGCTATTCTCCTCCCGCTCTTTGTCAACTTGCACAAGCTAAATTCTGAACCGATAGAATTTTAACCCCACCAACAACTATTGAAGCTCTGCAACACGACTTTCGACACTTTGAATCAACAAACAACTTCAGGATTGCGGCACCTTAGCTGGCCTTTGCGTGAGCAGACAATCCCAACACTTCCTTTGCTTTGCCTCTGCGCAGTAAGTATGTGGGCTTGCGTGGAGACTGTGTCACTCTGGCCTGTGTGTGTCTCTGCTCCCTTCTGCTGCTATGCTGTCCCCTTTGGTCCGACTTTCTGTAGCTGCTGCTGCTTTCTGGAGCAAGGATTCTTCAGTCTTCTTGCTTGTGATTCAGTTAGATCTGCAATTGCTCTGATACCATGTGAAAATTTTTGAATATTACTTATGTAGAAACCCTACCGTTAAATCTTGTTTTACTTCTCCTACTTGAACAAATTATTAATCTGAAATATTCATTATTAACACCGAAGTAAACACATTAATAGTCTACACAGATACAGATCTAAACTGAATACATGCACAATGACAAAGTGGCACACAGGATTTTCTGGACAACTGCCCCCGAAAAAACCCAATGTGGGAAAACCAGTCTTCTGGTTGCTGGATGGTTTTTATTATTAAGTAGATTCTAAGTACAACACATTTGGGCACCTTACAAGTTAACCCGATAGAGAAATACAAAATCTGCAGCAATACCTCTGTTTCTGGAGACAGAAAAACTAAGTGATTCACACCCTCAAATGGGATTTATAGAACTCAGCCCTTTTACGTCTTCAGAAACCCCAACGCTGCTCTAAAGCCCTCTGCGTCAACTTTGCTAGGCTGTGGCTGCCCCTGCGTTGCTCAAGAAGGGCCTGCGTCACCCCAGACTGGGTTACGCTGCCCTTGCGCTGCCCTGGCTAGGCCTGCGTCAACCCTGCTGACCTCTTGCTGCCTCTGCATTTTCGTTTCATGGGCCTGCGTAGCACCTGGAGCCCTCTGCGCTGCGTAGATGCTGCTGCCTCTGCGTTGCTTTGTCTGCTGCTTCTCTGCCTATTGCTGCACTCTTGGCCTGGGATCTGATCATCCCTCTCGCCAATACTACCCCTCGCTGCAGCTCAAACACTTTTGGAAATTCTTAGCAAACCCCACCCCCTAGAATTCCAACTTAGTCTCAGTGCTCTGCCACTATGTGTGTTCTCCAACTGACCCCAAGCCTTTCCTTTATACTTTTCTCGTTGGGAAACCAACGACTATGATCTAATCGTGAATCGATGGCTAAGATTAAAAGAAAGCTTGATCCGTGTGACTTAAGTCATTTCCATCACATGTTTAAATTAATTACCTTTAATCTTTTAATTTTCCTAAGTTAGACTTAGGGTCCCTAATTAAAACGATTATGTAATTAATTTTCCGTTAAACAAGATGAAATTTCTCAAATTCCTTTCTGGGTCTTGAAGATTTCATGTACTCTAGTCCCTCGACAAAGTTTGGGAGCTAGAGCACATCTGATGCTACCCCAACACTCAAAAATCTCAGCAAGAATGTCCAAGTACCTTGTATGGATTATGAATATCTCCCTAGTTAAGAGGGAGTGTTGAAATGTGTAATTAGGTTTGGTCTTCATAATGTCTATTATAATCATGATTTTATATATTTGATATTAAAGAGAAAAGAAATTTATTATTGTCATTCTTGATGCATGGGTTTCATGCTCAAAATAAATTTATTTGTAGGTCAAGCACCCTGTTGTCGGTCCTAGAGACAGTCTCTGGGTTGATTAGGAGACCAGTGCCTAGATCATCTTAATGGGGTCAAATAATACATGTGAAATGACCCAAAACTTAATATCAATGGTTCTTATTCAGAGTCTTGGTTCAGAACCTCCCCTAACAAAACAGATACAGTAATGCGATGTCCATGAATCACAATACATAAATGATGGTCATATTACAGTGAATCACGGCCACTGACGTCCATGCACACAGACATTTAGTGATAATACGATAGAATGAAGACATTGAGAGACGAGGTTTCAGCCTGTGCGGCTTAAGTGAAATAAGAATCCGACAGGTTGTAAACCAGAGCGAAAAGATGAAAATGAGGGAAGGCGAAATGCAGGGAATTTTGGAGTGCTTTTAAGGAATTATATTCTACAAGATTCATAGAACATCTTTTATCATTGCTAAATAAAGCGATTTCATGAATACGACAAAACAATTCCAGTTGCTACAATTACATAATATTCGTGAAGCATAAAATTAAATAATTCACACGATATAAGAGCATATACATACTACATGAAAAGACGAGTTGGAATCACCATGACTATATATTAAATCATTCTGGAAGAAATACATCCATTAAAAAAATACCATAGTTTTTCTTAGGAGATAAAAGAGGTTTCTTGCCAAAAATTTCGAACCCTCGTTCAGTGTCTCATTGTTCTTCATATAGGTCCTCAGAGAGGGTCCATTACCAAAATATTATTTCTTGATTTTGTTCAGTACATACATTATTGTCAAAAATGAGTGTGCTTTGTAGCACAACTGGATAACTGAAACTTAAACCATATAACAATAGATTGAAAATTACATAAAGAAAAGATAAAGAGTCAAAAGTAAAAATTGCCTTATAGGCACACTCCAGAAATTTTCACTTGCGATGAGGCGGCTGCGAAGATTGTGAGGCTTGAGTTGATGGCGGAATAACCTGAACCATAGGTGGGAGGACGAAGTCTTCACATTCCTTCCATAGAGTTTGAGAAGGTAAGGGTGCATGCAAATAAAGCCTGTATGTAGCTCGAAGGTGAGTCAACTCTGAGTAGTCCAACGTGGAATGGAACAGTTGTTTCACTAACCGTCGCTTGTATGTAGCCCGAAGGTGAGTCAACTCTGAGTAGTCCAGCGTGGAACGGAACAATTGTTTCATTAACCCCAGGAGGAGAAACTCCTTCCTTAGATAAGCGACTATGGTTTTCCCTTTCAGCATGGGCGTATTTTCTTGGGAAGAATCCACTCTGCTCTTCGCCTCAACTAACCTCTGGTTGTACGTTTCCCATAGCACAAATACTTCTCCCTGGTCCCAATAAACAGACAACCCTGACACGGTGATCCTTGCGAACTCGACGTTGAATGCCTCAATGCCTTTACTGATTGACTCCAGACACTCCTTTGCCTCGACCCTGGTATCTTCTTTCTGCAACATCCTCATGACCTCCATGACGGTGGTTAGTCGATCCGTGATGTCTATAGTTCTTAGCCCACTAACCGGCCTCTTGTTCACAAACTGGATGTATTTTTGAGCAATCAGGGAGTTCGTTGCTCCAGTTTCACGGCCTGCTTCTAGTTGAGCACTGTATTCTCTAATTGTGACCTTCTTTTCATTGATCATTGTGATGTATTCCAAGTTACTCTTCATCTCAGCAATAATCTCGTCCTAAATCATTTGCTTAGGCTGCAACAAAGACATATTTCCCTTGAGTTTTTCCTTTAGCTTGACGATCTACTGGTTAGCTTCCTGGAAGTTATTAGAAGCGTGATTGGCATTTGTGTTGGCAGCTTCTAGGTGCCTCTCTTTCCGGGACATGGTTTATTTGATTGTGTCAAGATCACTCTGTACCTTCTAGAGCTCCCCCTCAGAGAGTTTGAGCTCAATCAAGGCTTTTGTCTGCCTCTCTTTTTGGGACAAGGTTTCTTTGATCGTGTCTAGATCTCTTTGTACGTTCTGGAGCTCCCCCTTAGAGAATTTGAGCTCAGTCAAGGCTTTTGTGAGCTGATTGGCTGGATTCTATGGGTCATTGGGCATGAGTACTGTGCAAACATGAGTATCAATCCTCGCCTGTAATGCTACCATCTGCCGCTTGAGCGCTATGATTTCGTCATTTTTGTCGATTAAGTTCTTAACCAAAACCTCTTTCTCTGCTTCCACTTGGGCCAACTCAGGAGTTTGGATGTGTTCACTACACGACGTCTTAAGCTTATGCCTTAACTCCTGGTTTTCCTATTGTTCTCTTTTGAGGAGAGCTTCTATGGCTGACTGTCCTTTAGGAGTCGGGCCTTTTTTGGTGATCATATCTTTACAAGTCTGGATCTGCATGGTGAGGGCCCTGGAATTAGCCCTCTCTTGATTTAATCTGGTAGCTGATTTTTCCAACATCTTTTCTGCCTTATCAATAGTCATTGTGTGTTTGTCGAGTTCGTTATATAGCATTTGCCCTACCTGCTTGTGTAAATTGACCTTATCATCCAAGTGGATTGATGTTAGATCAACATAGAGATCAAATGTCTTGAACTGCGACCCTGAAGGCAGTGACTGTGTTGATGGATGTTGCACTGATAATACCATTAGACCCCTTTCTAAATCCATTGCTGCCATGACCCTGGTGTGGTATTTGTCTGCATGAAGAGTTATGTTTGTCCTCAACTGCACCATCATTTTCCTGTTCCTTTCATTGATATTTTTCCCTGCAAGACAACCTGTTTTTTCCCCTGATGAGCTATCTAATCCCTTGAGACAACTGTCTGTGAGGAAGTGGAAGCTGTGGGTGAGGGAGGCCCTTCTAGGGTTGCCTTGAAAGCATGGTATTCAAAACCGATAGGTTTGAACCAGTAACCGGTCAAACCGACTTGAAAACTGGGTTGAAAGAGGGCTTTTGCCAGAAATTCCGGTCCGACCAGTGCTAATCGGTCAGTTCCGTCCTTAACAGGCCGGTTAGTTGCCACGACCACAAAAGTGACCCATGCATGTTGTTTTGGACGGTTTAGGGTGGTTTTGGAGGGAAAAGGAGGGTTGTTTCCCTCCAAAAACACCCTCCCCAATCCTTTATAAGCAAGGGTATCCTCTCATTTGTCTCACACATCTCATTTGGAGCATTTGTGAGTTTGATTGAGTGCTTGGAGAGTGTTAAGTTTTTGCTGTAGTAGTGGAACAACATAGAGTTTGAGCTAAGTAGTAGCAATCATGCCTCCAAAAGCCAAGGATACTGCATGTGCTCACTGTGATATGATTGATGGCAAAATGATCTGCAAATATTGGAAAAAATCTGTTGCAGGAGGTGGTATTTATAGGTTCAAGCAACACTTGGCTGGGATAGGAGGACATGTAAAGCCATGTGTGGCACCAAATGAAATAATAGGGCATATTAGGGCAGAATACCTTCAGAAGTTTGAGACTCAAGTCACTGAACCAATAGAGAAGTTTGTGACTCGAGTAGTTGCAAAGTTTCGGAGTCGAGACTCAACCAACTGAGTTTGATCCTGATGAGAAGTTTCAAGTGACAATGTTGATCACTAATATCATATATGTAGATTTGCAGTAAGCCAGTGGCCCCATAGTTTGTAGGCTTTGTTTTTGAACTCTAGAGGCCATTTGGAGCCTCATTGCTTATGTATTTTGTCTCTATTAGTTTGGAATCATGGTTGCAGATCTTAAAAATAGTTTTTTTTATTGAAAATTAATTATTTAATGTAGTTTTTTAAAGACTGGTTCATTGAGATCTGACCAGTCCCAGTTTGACCAGTTCCGGTTTGAAACCCGGTTCATTAGGTCCATCGGTCCGGTCATCGGTTCTGGTTTTTAATACTATGCTTGAAACCTGGCTGGTCTGACCCCTGGTCCACTAGCTTAGTGATAGTCTCCTCTTACTCTCCCTCAGCCTCCCCCTTAGGTTCTTGGGTCCTAGCCTTTTTGCTCACGTGCACTTCCTCCTCGATATCATTAGCCGAGTCAACTGTCCTTTTAGGTTGCTTGTCTCTAACAGTGGGGGTTTCGATTTGTTGATTTTTGGGTAGCATCAGATGTACTCTAGCTGCAAAACTTTGTGGAGGGTCTAGAACGCATGAGATCTCCAAGACGCAAAAATCATTTGGAGAAATTCCACTTGGAGCTTAAGTTATTCAAATAATTAATTATTTTAATGGGGACCCTAAGTCTAACTTAGGGAAATTAAATAATTAAAGTGAATTAATTTAAACATGTGGGTGAGAATGTTCCAAGTGACGAGGATCAATTCTTTTATAATCTTAGCCGTCGATTAGAGATTAGATCATGGTCGTTGATTCGTCAACTTGAAAAGTATTAAAGGAAGAGTTGGGGTCAGTTGGAGAACACAAACAGAGTAGCAACACTTGAGCTAAGTCGAAATTATGGGACGCGGTTTCCTGAGAATTTCAGAGTGAGCTTGTAATGCAGTGAGGGGCAGTTCGACAACGAGATTTTTATCCAAGGCCGAGAATACAATAGTAGAGAGGCATATCAACACCAGAGAGGCAATGCAGACCTAAGAGGGGTGATGCAGAGCTAGCAGGACTCACGCAGAGGGACACAGAGCCAGAGAGGGTGACACAGTCGCTCAGAGAGCTGTGCTAGGGTTTTTGTGGGGCAGATTGGGCAACCATCCATCATTTTGATTTATGAGCTGGGAAGGCTCACGGAGAGGGTGACACAACTCCTAGAGAAGGTGATGCAGCCTAGCTTGTTGTAGCCATCACTCAACAACACTAGGGACTGTGCAGTCACTTGTGGGGTTTCTTCATCCATTTGTTGGATCTGCCGTAATATTTGTCTCCAGATAGAGGTACTTTTGCTGAGGATTTTCTTTGTTGGGTGAGCCACATTGGCATCGTAGTTTGTATTCAGAAACTTGCTTAATAATAAAACCCTCAAGAGCTGTTGCACTGGTTTTCCCGCATTGGGTTTTTCCGGGGACATTTGTTCGAAAAATTTGTGTCCTTTGTCTGCATGATTGCTTATTCTTCAGTACTTGATCTGTATATTTGTGTAGGCTGCAGTGTATTTACTTCGATGTTTTCATGAATTATTCAGAAAATAACTTGTTAAGTTAAAGAAACAAGTAGGAGTAAATCAGGAAGAGCTGAAGCCATCAGCAGAAGGCTGAAGAAAATTTGCTGCAGGAAGGTAGCTGTCTCGAGAGACAACGCAGATCCAGAGAGAGGCAAGGAAGAGTGACACAGTCACTTGTGGGGCTCACGCAGAGCCTGCGTTAGCCAGGAGGGGTGACGCTGTAGCTGCAACAGTGGCAGCGCAGTGTTTGCTGGGCCAACGTAGGGGTTTCGAGCCTCTATCTTTCTGGTTGCCGTGGATGGAAGTGCAGATCGTTTTTCTTCAGTAGTTGCTGGTGGGGCATTGTTTTTGTTGGTGCAAAACAATGTCTAGCAGGGTGTGACAAAGTAGAGGGAACCAGTTCCTCGGAAGACTTCTCGTCAAGAAATCTACATCTAGTGCTGATCAACAACAAAGAGTGATCAGAGAGGACTGATTCGACATCAGTTCGCGGAGGATTTCTGGGAGGGAAATCATTTTTCAGAGGGAGTGAATTCCTTAGAGGGTTTCTAGCACTAAGAAACTCAAATCCGAGTTTTGCTGGGGCAGCAGCAAAAGAGGGAGAATTGAACCAGTTCGACATCTTTTAGTTGAGTAGAGATGGCCACATATGGACTGAGGGATCAAGACATGTTGGATGGAGCATCCAACTTTGTCATCTTGAAGCGTAGATTCCTATCGGTTCTAGATGAGCATCGTATCAAGCATCTTGCCGAGAGCGCGATTGCTGTTCCTATTGACGTTGATTCGTTGAAGAAGTACGAGGAAGCTCAAGCGAAGGCTAAGCGCTTGATCATGGACGGAGTCAAGGATCATGTGGCCCCACACATTGTTGAGAAGGCAACAAAACATGAGATGTGGACTTCTTTGACCACATTGTATCAGGGGACTTCTGTTCAGAGGAGAGTGCTTCTGGAGAATCAGCTTCGACTATTTCAGATGCTGAAGGGAGAAGAGATCGATCCCTTCTTCATTAGATTGAAGGCAATCCATGATCAGCTGGTTGTTGTGGGGGCCACACTTGATGAAGGTCTTATGGTAAGCACTGCTCTGAATGCAGTTTCCGATGAGTGGGATAACTTTGTCCGAGGCATCTTGGGAAGAGCAACGCTTCCAAGTTGGGAAAACATGTGCGCAACTCTTCGACAAGAAGAGATCAGGAGGATGACCAAGGTGGGCATGAGCAGCCAAGGGATTAAGATCAAGGAGGAGGAAGATGCTACTCTCGCATCTAAGGGACAACATGGGCATCAGAGAAAGAAGAAGAGAGACCTTTCAAAGGTTAGATGCTTCAAGTGTGGTGAATTAGGACATTTCGCCACAACATGCCCTATGAAAAAGAAAGGTAAAGAAGAGTCTGATTCGAAGGCTGCTGCAGCTAAGGACGATAGTGGAGATGATGACGATGTGGCCATGACTGCTCATATGCCTTGGGAGAAGAGGTGGGATGACATTGATCTGTAGTTCTTTCAAACTGCAGTGTGGGGCAGGATCCTTGAGGCGCCCAAACTCTTGGATCACATATTTGCCACGGGAGCCCTTAATGACAGTAGTAGGATGACTGGAGTCAGTTGGTGCGAGGGGTGATGGAGCAACATTGGCAGAGCTAGAATGCTGAAGATTGGAGCAGCACAGAGGTTGATGTACTTCAACAAAGCAGAGGCAATGCTTACACATTGCAGAGCAGCAACAACACAGAGGCACTAGAGGGTCAGTGCAGATTAGCAGTAGAGGGTGCTTCAGTATCGAGGTGCACCCAAATTGACTTGTATGTCAGGATTTTTAGGTGATGTTTTCAGTTGCTTAACTCTCATCAACTGAGTTGCAGTGCAGCAGTTAGCAGGCGCAGTGCTATGCGCAGTATGATGTAGCATTTGAGAGGGAGTTGTAGTATAGATGAGGCGGTATCAGTGGCAGTGACATGGGCAGCAGTACAAAAGGCAACAACGCATTGGATGAGGGGCAACAACCGAGCATCAACAATGCAAATGACCGATGTCATGGATCAGAGTAATGCTTTTGGTGAGAAGTGTTGCTAGAGCACATTCCTTGCTAAGAGGGAGTGTTGATTTTTGGGTAGCATCGGATGTGCTCTAGCTCCGAAACTTTGTGGAGTGGCTAGAACACATGAGATCTCCAAGACCCAGGAATCGCTTGGAGAAATTCCACCTAGAGCTTAAGTTATTCAAATAATTAATTATTTTAATGGGGACCCTAAGTCTAACTTAGGAAAATTAAATAACTAAAGTGAATTAATTTAAACATGTGGTTGAGAATGTTCTAAGTGATGAGGATCAAGTCTTTTCTAATCTTAGTCGTCGATTAGAGATTAGATCACGACTGTTGATTCATCAACTGGAAAAGTATTAAAGGAAGGCTTGGTGTCAGTTGGAGAACACACATAGAGTAGTAGCACTTGAGCTAAGTCGAAATTCTAGGGCACGATTTGTTGAGAATTTCGGGGTGAGCTTGTAGTGCAGTGAGGGGCAGTGTGACAGCGGGATTTTTATCAAAGGTTGAGAATACAATAGTAGAGAGGTAGGTCAGCAAAAGAGAGGCAACGCAGGCCCTAGAGGGGTGGCACAAAGCCAGCAGAGCTCACGCAGAGGGACGCAGAGCCAGAGAAGGTGACGCAATCACTCAGAGAGCTACGCTAGGGTTTCTGTGGGGCATATCCGTCTACCGTCCAACGGTTTGATTTCTGAGCTGGGAAGGCTCACGGAGCGGGTGACATAGCTCTTGGAGAAGGTGATGCAGTCTAGCTTGCTGTAACCATCGCTTAGCAGCACTGGGGACTGCGCAGTCACTGTGGGGTTTCTTCATCCAGTTGCTGGATCCGCTCTAATATCTGTCTCCAGATAGAGGTACTTCTGCTGAGGATTTTCTCGGTTGGGTGAGCCACATTGGCACCCTAGTTTGTATTCAGAAATCCGCTTAATAATAAAACCCTCAAGAGTTGTTGCACCAATTTTCCTGCATTGGGTTTTTCCGGGGGACATTTGTCTGAAAAATTTGTGTGTCCTTTGTCTGCATGATTGCTTATCCTTCAGTACTTGATCTGTATAATTGTGTAGGCTGCAGTGTATTTACTTCGATGTTTTCATGAATTATTCAAAAAGAACTTGTTAAGTTAAATAAACAAGTAGGAGAAGTAAATCAGATTTACTGCAGTAGGATTTTTGTTTAGAGAATTCAAAAAATTCCACACAATCTACATTTATGTTTCCAAAGGCCATGAGTTAAAGTTAACTTTCCATTCAATGTCAGGTTTGGGTTCATGCATATATGTTGAAGCTTTGATCTTTTCTCTCATTCGAGCAATGACCCCCCTAGGATCATAATGCCAGACATCCCCTTGTTGGAATTCCATTTTCTTGAGGAGTTCTTCAATTACTGGGAAGGCATGTCTTGAATTGACGATGAAGGGGCCTACGACATTCCCAAGTTTAAATATGAACCCCTCCTTTGTTGGGACAAAGTGTATCTGGTTTGAGTTGAGGCTCTGCCTCATGAAATCTAGTTACAATATTCTCATGGGAATGAAAACTGGTAGATGGAAAGGGGGAAGCTCACAACCATATATTTTGAGTTCTATATGGTCCTCGAATAAGTTCCAATCTCCTACACAGTTATCCTCACTGAGCTAGAGCAGTGCTTTTCGTTTCAGGAAAATTCGAGGTGGAGGTACACCATGAACAATTTCATAGGAAATGTACATGAATGCCGATATAAAATCAGAATAACCAACGGCGTGAGGTTTCTGGTGAACTGAAGTGGTCTAGTCAAATACAAACTTCGGTTCCTTTCCTTTGTTAGCAAATTTATTCAAGCCTACACATTTAAACCTTTCGGCATGTGCGAACATAAACAAATAAAGCAATAATGAATAATAACAAAAAATGGATGAAGTGGTCAAGAGCTGGAGTTGGAATTTTATGGCTACGACCAAATAGGATGAGATGTCAAAAAGGAGACCACGCTTCATCATTAGGTCCAGAAAACCTAGGCAAGCTTTATTTACCCAATGAGCATCATCTTCTCTGAATATTCCTGAGGTTACGGATAGGCTGGGATGGACTGGTTCCACAAACAAGGAAAGGGGAAATTTGTCAGCTAAAGGGAGGCCTTGTGTGTCTGGACCCATGACTATTTGAAGGAGAGATTTCTGTCGTTCAGCGGGAAGGCCGATGAAATGATACATGAGGTTTATCTTAGTGAATTCCTGTGGATCAATAGATGTAGGGTAAACCAAGGCCTTTTGGATGAGCTAAGGGGTAATCTCAAGTATTTTGTTTCCTTAAGAGGAAACGAAATACCCTTTTTGCTCAATGTACGCTTTAGAGAGCCACGAAACAAACTCAGGGAAATAATGCACAGTAGGGGTAATTTGGTAATACAGACTAGAGTCCACCACCCTAAAGAGGTCTTTCCCCCTCCATTTATAACCCATAAGCTCAAACACTTTTTGGCCATGTAATATGGGTAGATGGGGTTACAAATTTGGTCTTGAGTGTCCATGAGAGGTTCAAGAGCAGGGGAGGGTTTGACCTTGCGTGCTTGTGGGGTATTTGGGGCGGTCTTTTTCTTTAAAACACAGAAGTAACTGGAAACTTAGGTGGAAGGGGAATGTTAAATACCTGGCGACCGCACTGGAGACTGAAAGTGACGACGAGGAGAGTTCTGGAGGTGGTCCGAGCAACGTCTTGTGCGAGCACTCGTCCGGATAGGTGTTTTAGAGGAAACAAACAAAAAAAATGCGACATAAAGCAGGAGGGGCAGGACACTTAGGCAGAGGCTGACTATTGGCGGGATGACGTGGCTGTGACATCACTAAACTAATGCGTGTCGAGGCTAGATTGGACAAGTTTGATAGGTAGGTAGCGAGCTTGTGGTTGACAGGTGGCAACCATGGACTTCTTACCTTACCGTTCTTTTATTTGTCGCGAATTTCCCTTTTGCAGCGAGTGGTCGTGGCACTGACGCGTGTCACTGGTGGTCCCCACCTTCTCTCGGCAGGTCGGATAGTGAGCGTGCAGATGAGTGGTCCCCCCTCCCCCATAATCGATCTCCCCTGTAGATCGGCTCATGGACTTTTCAATGTTGGGGGGTTAGAGTTGTTTAACCTCGACACACTTCACCCCATCGGTCCCTCCCGAGATGCTTTGAGCTTTGAACAAGCGGTGGATTCCTTGGAAAAGTGAGAGGATGTTAACCGACACTTGTGCTTAATAAGATTTTGTTTTGTTTTTTTTTTTTTTGTTGTTGTGCTTTGAAAAAGTTTATGAATTTGGTATACTTCCTCCCTGGCCTGTGTTTTTGGCCTGAGCTCGATTCAGGTGGAGGTAGGTCGGCCGTAATCAACCCAATTGTTATTTCCTTGATGAATGATTTAAGCATGGTACAACGCACCCATTGAGTGCTTCTAGGTTTGTCATAGAATTATGCAGTCAAAAGAGTAATTGTCATACATGTAAGACCCCTTTGGGCATGTTGTATCTTGTATAGAAAAATTTTGTAAAGCCAAAAGTGTCATAAAGACCCTCCGAGACCTTGTTAAACAATTAGGCCTACAAGAAGGATCAAGTTAGACTCATCGACAACAATTCGACCTCCTAATAAGCCTATATATAAGGGAACCTCAACTTCATTTGGAGAGATATTCAACAAGCAAGAAAGAAAGTTCGATCTCCTCAAGAAAGAAGCTGGAAAAAGACGAAAATCAAGGAAAAGAAGGAAGAGAAGCAAGATCGAAGTTTTGGACCTCTCTTTGAAGCAACAAAACTGTAGCTTGTTGACCTTAAATATAAAATACGCAAAGGTATTTGTAAATAATATTTTATTAATAATATGAAATGTACAAAGATGCTTGAATGCTACAATGAGGGCTTGCTTATATACTTAGGAAGGTGCCCTTTCATGAATGGTCAGACATGCCTCTTCACTAACTAATCATCAATTAACTATAATTATAATTATTATTTTTTCGCTCGTATTTATTTTATTTTTATATAAATTGTATTCGTAACATTGCGTCCAATAAGCTTTGTCCTCAGCTTAATTGCTAATAATTTCTTCCTTGACCACGTCTTTCTCGACATGTATAAGTCATCGGTACTATTGTCTTGGAATTAGATCTTATCCATTTCTCCCTCGGATATATATATATATATATATATATATATATATATATATATATATATTATTTGTAATTTGATTTTATTTATTATATACAAATTAATTAATTAATTTTTAACAAAGTAGCTTTATAAAATTATTATAAAGTAACTTTAATAACTTTTATAAAAAACTTTATTATTAAAATTCTTCCTTTTATTTATATTTATGACTAATAGTCACCATAAGGATTCGTAAGGTTGTGTCCCTAGTGAAAGTTGCGTTCCAATGTATGATATGGTTATGAAAAATGTGTTTAGCGTGGTTAGACTATTCCATATGGAATAATTTTTATAGATAGTCGACTCCAATAAAAAATAATTGTCAACATTTTTTTTGAACGAGCCATGTATGAATCGAATACTGATATTTCCTTCTGTACTTTCGACTGAGGAACAAATGTTCACAATATCCCTATCATCTCTAAGGTTAACAGTACTTGAGCCCCACAATTCGTCCAAATAGAAATGGCAGCTCAGAGGTCGAATCAATGTCACAAAGCCATTTACAGAATGAAACAGTGTTTTGTTGGCGTGGCTATTTTGGCAATTGAGACGAAGGAGATTTAAAATTTTTCACAGGATTTTCGAATCTCGCGGTAAACTGATATCATGTGCAATCCATCAAACCAGTGCATACACGTAATTAGACATATGAGTTTCGTCCAATATCTCAAATGGGTAGTCGTTTATCACGTTCGAGTGCCATATAAACAAGTTTCGAGTACCTGCCACGTCATACTCGTTGTCTCTAATGACCACACGTTGTTGCATCTGCATTCTGATTTGGGGTTGGGGTTGAATATTGTATATGTTGAAAGGCCTGCCATCTCTAGGTTAATCCCTTCAGGTCTGTAATCCTTGTCCAATATGTCTTCCAGGTCGATACGATTGAACAAGGTGCCATGTGGATCCAAACAGACTGGATCATACATAATGTCCGATTCCAATGCTTCTCGCCCAGTCATTTGATACATGGAACAGGGTTTACTAGAATATATATATATATATATATATATATATATATATATATATATATATATATATGACTCTGCTCACAAACAAAAGAGCTGTTGAGTTCAAATGTAGCTAAAACCAAAGCTGGATTATCCTCCTGCTTTAGATTTTCCTTCACATTTTGAATATTGGGATAATTTGTAGTGGAAGAAGCTACTTGTTTTACAGCTGTACCATGGTTCCATTTTGGAAGCAGTCGCAATGGCAACTGTTGTACCTCTGTTTGTCTTAGACTTCCATTTAACTTCCTCCTCCTTCTACTAATAACTGCTCTGCAATCTCCAACATTGGAAACCACTAACTTACCACCTATAATGACAGCGGTGAAACAAGTTGTACCGTCGAACATTTCTTCCATTGTTGTGTTTGTGAACCTCGAGTCCATCCTTTCATGAGGCAATTTATTCTCAAGGGATCTTGATTGTATACATAAGTTTTCCTCTATTTTTGATGATTGTCCTGTCACTAGCATAAAGCTTTCTTTTACTATCTCATTATAACGTGTGAAAATTCTACTGTAGTATCATGGTTTACTTCTCCTACTTGATTAAATTATACAAGTTATCTTCAGAAATAAGATTCATAAAATGCTGAAGTAAACACAACTAACAACCTACACATGCAGATCATTTACTGAATATTACACTCATTCAAACAAAGTGACACACTAATTTTTGGACGTAAGTCCTCGGAAAAACCCAAAGCAGGAAAACCGGTGCAGCAGATATGAGGGTTTATTATTATTAAGTTGATTCTGAGTACAGTAAATCTGGGGCACCAGATCTGGTTCACCCTACAAAGAAAAACATAGATCTGCAACTAACCAGCTGTTTTGTGGCCAAAATTCTGACTGATCCACACCCTCAAACAGGATTTACAAGACTCAGCCTGGATCTGGCCCTAGAAACCCCAACGCTGCCCCTAAAGCCCCAGTGTCAGCCTTGCTATGCTCTGCGTGCTGTTGCGCTGCTCAGAGAGGGACTGCGTAACCCCAAAGTGGGTGACGCAGTCCTTACGTTGCCTCTGGAGGCCTCTACGTAATTCTGAAGCCCTTTGAAGCTACAACGTTGCCCCTTCTTGGGCCTGCGTAGCACTTGTGTAGTGGCAGAAGCCTTTGCGTTGCGCAGCTGCTGCTGTTGCCCTTGCTCCTCTACGCTGTCCCTGAAAGCTGCTTCTCTGCCTCTTACTGTCTCTTGGCTCCGGGATCAAATCACCCCTCGGCCAATAGTACCCCTCGCTGCAAAAAACTCCTCCGGAAATTCTTAACAAACTCTGCCCTAGAATTCCAGATTAGTCTCTCAACTCTGCATCTGTGTGTGTCTCCAACTCATTCTCAAGCCTTTTTCTTCTACTTTTTCATTGATTTCATCAACGACCGAGATTAAAATACTCCTCAACGGCTAAGATTAAAAGACTGCTTGATCCGTGTCATTTAGAACATTTCAGCACATGTGTTAATTAATTCACTTTAATTATTTAATTTTCCTAAGTTTAGACTTGGGAATTCAATTAAAATAATTAATTATTGGAATAACTTGAACACCAGCTGAAATTTCTTCAAACATTTTCTGGGTTTTGGAGTTCAAGTGTGTCTTAGCCCCTCCACAAAATTTCAAGGCTAGAGCACACCCGATGCTACCCCAACTACACAAAATCTCAACATAAGGGCTTTGGGTGGCGATGTGATCATCTTCAATTTTTATTTTCTCCCCTTCTTTATTATCTGTGGATTCATTTCTTCCCTTGGAACTCTTTGCGTCTGCATCTTCCTCTCCATTATCAACGTCAACTACTTTCCCTTCTTGTTCATTATCAAAATCAGTAATCTTGACATCTTCATCATCTACAATTGTATTTACATCCTTAGTTGTCTTATGCCCACTTTGATTGTCATTCATGTCACCTTGAGAAGATTCCAATTCAACATGTTCAAAATCTTTTTCCATGTTAGAACTTTCTTCATTGTTAGTTTTCTTCATGTCAATGTATTCTTCCTTTAGACATGCTGAATATTCTGCAAATGATTTTTTTAATTGCTGAAATGATTCTTGAATTTCACTTAACTGCTCAATGAATTCAGGACATAAACTTAATGGCATATTGTGCAATGGATAACTTTCAAAGCCTCGGATGACTCTGATACCACTGAAGCAACAAAACTGTAGCTTGTTGACTTTAAATGTAAAATACACAAATGTATTTGTAAATAATATTTTATTAATAATATGAAATGTACAAAGATGCTTGAATGTTACAATGAGGGCCTCTTCACTAACTAATCATTAATTAACTATAATTATAATTACTATTTTTTCATTCATGTTTATTTTATTTTTATATAAATTGTATTTGTAACACTCCCTCTCTCTCTCGTGTTAGGGTTTCTAAAGTAGTTGCTAGACTGAAATTGCAAAAGTTGCTAGGGAAGTCAATGTTACAAAAGAAATTGCTGGGGAAGTTGAAGTTGCAGAAGATGTTGCTGGGGTCAAAGTTGTTGGGTCAAAGTTGTTGGAAGTTGCTAAGTCGAAGTTGCTGGGTCGAAATTGCTGGAAGCTGCTAGGTCAAAGTAGCTGGAAATAAAAGTTCATCAAGGAGAAGTTTGACTTGGCCTTGGAGGGGTCTTTGACAAGGGTTTTAGGTCTTGGAATTCGTCTTTTGAACATTCTATAAGAAGAGAAGAATTCTTGTGGGTTTTCCTCTCAAGAGGAGAGGTTTTGGCCCTGGTTTGTAGCCTACATTTTGTGTCTTCTTGTCTATTTGATCTTCATAGTTTGGTAGTTGTTTGATGATAAGAGCATAATAATAAAGTGAAAAAAGAAGCTAATCAAGTTAAACTAAAATACATCACAGGCACTTATCAAAGTAATAGAAATCACCTGATCTAGCTGCCCCTAAATTTCTCAACAAACATATTATAAAGAATGGCGCTGAACTCTAAGTCATGTATATAGTCTATAGAGATGGCAAACCTCACTTTGCATTTGTCTTAAACGCACAAATCCTTGCTCTTCCTTAGGCAATCCAAGGAGTAAGGTTCAGGATGTGCGATTGTAGGTAAATTGCAAATTGACCATTTCTCCTTTCCTCTAAGAGTCTCATTACCATAAGCTGTGTATACACTACAACTATGTGTGAAAAGTGATGCTTTGGTATCAATCAGATCCGTGGGAGTGCACTAAGATGAGTTCAACTTTGTAATATCCCAAAATTGGGACTGTCAGTAAGGCAAGTCTGAAAAAATGCATTTTTCAGAAATGGATGCTACAGAATTTGAAATCAGCCCTTGGATCCCTTAGATTTGATAATATAAGACCCAAATCCAAGAGGAGATCAGAAACAAATCAAACTAGGTGAGGTAAACCAACCTCTCACACCTAGTATGGCTTGAAAATTGCCCAAGGAAGGGATTGCAGCAATATTTAACAACACTGCTCAGAAAATAACGCAGTTCAACAGAGTAATAGCAGGAGACCAATATGGAGGTTCAGAAATAGCTTATACATCAGCGAATCAGATTTACAATGTGGCCCATACAATGTACAAGAGAAAGATATAAGACTTTTGTGAAGAAAACCCTCTAAAAGAGGTGTTGCAACAATGTATTTCACTACAAAAAGCATGACAACGTTATTTTTATGAGCATACAACAGCTGTAGGTTACAACTCAGATCTAGAACAGATCTGTGTACAAAAGATTAGATTTATATCAGATCTGTACACTAGATTGTCTCTATTTCACATACCCCTTGGGGTTTTCAGCAAAACATGAAGCATATGGAGTAGATATGAGATCTCATGCAACAAATCTGCAGATTTCTTCAGAATTTTTGAAGCATATATAGGAGTATTCAGATCAGATCTGAATATGACATGGAATAGCTCAGAAATCCATGGATCACCACAGTGAAGGGCAGATTCCTATCACTAGAGATCACTCTTCAAAGTTTGCCAAAACTCCCTGCAACTTTCCTCTTGCAGATAACGTAGTCCTGGAAGATAAACTTATGCTGTAGACTTGATGAACAGTTTGGCTTGATGCGAAGGTATGGATCTGAAGCTCCAATGATCCAATACACTCTTACCAGGGGGATAAAAGGCTTTCCCACTGAAAAGAGGCACTAGAATGGCTTAGATCTGAATAGATCTAGCTTCCACTGGCTGCAGCGTACAAAGACAACCAAACTCTCAATAGGATCTGCATTGTAGTTGGAAGAGGAGCTTGGCCAAATGCTTGATAGTGGACAAGAAATGCAAGACTCCTCCAAGAGTTAGTCAATGGAAGAGGTGGGATTCCCGATCAGGAACACCCTAGTGCTAAACAACATTGTTTTCAGCCAAACAGCAAGATAATAAGAAATGTCCAAACAAACAATATCTTCCGAAAATATCATATCATGAACAACCTTCTCTTGTTGTCCCCTCTTCTTTTTATAAGATGAAAGTCTTGCAAAACCGTAAACTTTCTCAAAGGTTTAGCTCCATTCACATGTGTAGCCTCCAACTAGAACTACACTGTGCATCTAGGGGGTTCATTGCATCTGGACAGCACTGTAGATTTGGTCTTGTTGACCCAGTCAAATGTCTCAATCTCTTTCACACATAAGGGTGTTTTATTAAGGCAACCCAGATTTAGCCTTGTTCACATGGGGCATTGATTTATTTTGCTGATTTAGGAGTTTTGTTGATCCTCCTTTACAAATTTATTCATGAAAACAGGAAGCAAAACAAAATTGAATATTTCTATTAGCTTGGGCTAATTAGGAACATTACAGTCTTCCCTTCCAAAATGTTGCTTGTCCTCAAGCAACTGATAAGGTGAGTGCTGCAACTCATCTCCTCCTCCATTGGTGACATAAACAAATGATAAGATTTTCCCATAAGCTAAGTGATCACCAATCCATCCATCCATGACTTGTTCCATCAATGTTCTCATGAGATGCAGACAGTTTATCCCATAAGGAAACAATAAATCACATGAAACAATCATGGTTTGTCCAATGCCCTCCTTGAAATATAAGACATAAAGTACAGGGAGTGTAGTCATCCCATAGGGCACATGCATGCCTTCCCTCCTTCCTCCATACATCCCTATGAAAAGTACAAGTACGTCATCGATATAGGGAATCAAAACAATGTACATACAAATAGAAATGTCTGCATATGGAGGTGGGTCATAGTCCCACATGTGGAACTAGCGCAGAGCATCTCCCGCCTGCATCAAATTTAGATATGGTAATTGGTTTTCCCACCACTTACTCGCTGCCCATACCATCTCACCATGGCTGAAAGTGTTAGATATATTTGGTGCCTTAGGGAAGCACCCATCATGATGAAAAATCTTCCTTTTTCTTCCAAGGGAATGGCCCAATTCAGAAATTTTTGGGGGCCCAATATTGGGCATGAGGCATACAAGATATATCACTCCTCCTTGGAGTCATGGCCTGCAAGAATATGGTGTAAGAATGCATGAAATCAAAATATAAAACATGTGTAATAAGAGCATGCTCTTCATCAACAATCCTCCTCCTATCAATGGAGTGGTGCATAGGTCTATTCTCTCCCTCAACGAGAGAAAGAGAGGGCTGATTTAACTCTTTCTTAGAGTCATGTTGCTGCTCCAACTCCACAAGGTCCATGCATCTTTGACAATGTTGATATAGTTCTCTTTCAAAGCCCTCCCAATAATAGCTCCTCAAGATGATGTTGTTGAGCTTCATAGAATATGTGTGGTTGAAATAGAACTCTTCATAAGCCCTTTGTAGTAACTTCTCCTTGAGCTTGGAAGCTCTAGACAAGAAGATCCTACTATGATTATAGATGACTCCATCAAGGATTGAATAACTCTCTTCATGCAGCTAGTCATCAAAAATCATGAAAGTATGAAGATCCTTGGAATATTCCACCAGCAGTTGGGATTTCCAATATGGATCTAATGTGCCCAACAATGACAGCACTGATAGTGTGTCATTTGAAGTGTCTGCCATGTTGTTATTCTTCTCCTTGACATTTCCCATGTCAAAGGTGTATGTTGGGAAGCCAAGCCTCCCATTTTTCTCCTCCTTGACATCTCCCATGCCAAAGGTATAAGGTGGAAGGTTGCCATTCCTTCCTTGCTGCCCTCCTTGCACATGCACATGCTGAAAAGGAAATGGAAGTTCTTGGAAGTTAGTCTCCCATGGAAGGCTATCATCTAACCAAAACCTCCTTGGTTTTGCCAAAGTATGCATGTGTGATCACCATCTTTCATCATGTATGGAAGAGGATCCTCCAAACAAGTTTGTCTTCCGATTCAAGGATTGCCTTCCTTGCTTCATGATGGTGTCATTCTTCATCCTTGCAGCATCTTTTCTCAGCGCAGTATGAGATGAGAGAATGGATAGTGATGTTAAGGGAAAAATGCTTTCCCTCTCCTTGTACCTTCCCCATACTCTCAGTGCTGTAGCATGGTCTTCTAGTGCTCCCTTCCTCCTTGGATCTATGAAAGGAGCATCAATGCATGAAACATCTTTCATCAAATCTGAAGCAGGTGGTATCCCAGGTGGTATACCACAAGATAATGATGTCTCATGGCTCATTCCCATGTGAACAACAAATGGGAACATATTATGACTGCTTCTATTGCACAAATCCATCTTTGATTTCGGTGTGGAAATATCATGATAAGGGGGCATTGGAGCAACTTCTCCATCTTCTTCTTCATCACCCACCTTCTGCAAGATCTCACAATCTAAGGTGCTCCCTTTAGATGCAGTTAACTCATGAACACCCATCATCTCCTTGGTGTCAAGAATTTTGATCTCAAAGGACTGATCTATCATAGTGTGTGTTCCCAAAATTGGATGCAATGTTGGAACACATTCTCTCCATTGTTTTGTCTCATTGTCTATCATCATAGACACGTGCTACTCATCTTCTTCATGTATAGGATCCTTGGGGCCTTCTTGTAAAGATACAAGAGCCCTATTAGTGGAAGCAATGGCTTCATCTCCATCTCTCAATAAAATTAGATCTCCTCTTGCTGTCACAGTGCTGGAGGAACCTTTCAGCTCTTCCTCTTTCTTCTCCTCATCAATGGAGTATGCCTCATCAATAAGAGATCCTTTCTCTTGATCTCTCCTTGAAAAAGGAACACTCATGTCTTCTTCTTGAGAAGAACGTTCTTGCTGAAGTGGGGCCTTTGCCCTTGGCAAATCATGTGGCAGATCTTTAACTCCTTCAACAATGTTCTGAAATGGAGTTATCTTCATGGATCTTTCCATCTCATGCAAAGGTTCTGATTTCTTGGGCTTAGTTTGCTTACCCAAGGAAATTCTAGATGGCATAGAATCAAACCTTTTCACTAACCTCCTAGTGAACTTTGCATAAGAAGAGATGTTTACATTTTTCAATGAAGCTCAAATAACCACTAGGCATAAGCTTTACCTTGGAGGTGCAGCGCTGCTACTCTTATGGCTTCTTCTTCGGAAACTTGATGCCGCTGAAAATATGTGTCCAACTTCTTTACCCAAGACTTGGCTGAGCTCTTAGGTGACCCATCAAAAGTAGGTAGAAAAGTTCTACCCAAGGTGTGCTGCATGCACCCTCTTCTTCTCATGTTTCTGTTGGATCTTCTCTCTTCTTTGAGTTGACAAAACTCTGGGAAGCTTAGATGCTCTTTAAATCTTTTAGACTGAGATTCATATTCTTGGAGATAGTCACCAAGAGTCTCCTCTTTTGGTGTCTCTCCTTCTTCTTCTCCTCTTGCAAGGAATGTAGGCATGCTACAACATTGTAGATCAGATTGTGTGGCTGAATGCTCACACACATCATATGAAGTAGTGGGGCTTCCTTCATGTGCAAACCTCTCCAAAAGATCTGCTTGTTTTTCATTCCTCATTCCCCTGATTTCATTCTTCAACTCATGCATAGGGTCGAACAGATTTTTTGAGAACTCTTTCCCTTTCAATCTTCCAGTTAAAGGGTTTGGACCGTTGTCTTCAGTGTAATTCATGTTTTTCTTCAGTCTCTTCTTTTCAAGAAAAGACATATTGGCTCTTTCAAAGAAAGCACAGGCTGTGCCAAGAAAGTTGCTTTGATACCACTGTAATATCCCAAAATTGGGACTGTCAGCAAGGCATGTTTGAAAAACGCATTTTTTAGAAATGGATGCCACATAATTTGAAATCAGCCTTTGGATCTCTTAGATCTGATAATCTAGGACCCAAATCCAAGAGGAGATCAGAAACAAATCAAACTAGGTGAGGTAAACCGACCTCCCACACCTAGTATGGATTGAAAATTGCCCAAGGAAGAGACTGCAGCAATATTTAACAACACTGCTAAGAAAATAACGCAGTTCAACAGAGTAAGAGCAGGAGACCAATATGGATGTTCAGAAATAGTTTATACATCAGCAAATCAGATTTACAATGTGGCCCATACAATGTACAAGAGAAAGATAGAAGACTTTTGTGAAGAAAACCCTCTAAAAGAGGTGCTGCAACAATGTATTTCATTGCAAAAGGCTTGACAACATTATTTTTATGAGCATACAGTAGCTATAGGTTACAACTCAGATCTAGAACAGATCTGTGTACAAAAGATTAGATCTATATCAGATCTGTACATTAGATTGTCTCTATTTTACATACCTCTTGGGGTTTTCAGCAAAACATGAAGCATATGGAGTAGATCTGAGATCTCATGCAGCAGATCTGCAGATTTCTTCAGAATTTCTGAAGCATATATAGGAGTATTTAGATCAGATCTGAATATGACATGGAATAGTTCAAAAATCCATGGATCACCACAGTGAAGGGCAGATTCCCATCACTAGAGATCACTCTTCAAAGTTTGCCAAAACTCCCTGCAACTTTCCTCTTGCAGATAACGTAGTCCTGGAAGATAAACTGCGCTGTAGACTTGATGAACAGTTTGCCCTGATGCCAAGGTATGGATCTGAAGCTCCAATGATCCAATACACTCTTACCAGGGGGATAAAAGGCTTTCCCACTGAAAAGAGGCATTAGAATGGCTTAGATCTGAATAGATCTAGCTTCCACTTGCTGTAGCATACAAAGACAACCAAACTCTCAACAGGATCTACGTTGTAGTTGGAAGAAGAGCTTGGCCAAATGCTTGATAGTGGACAAGAAATGCAAGACCCCTCCAAGAGCTACTCAATGGAAGAGGTGGGATTCCCAATCAGGAACACTCTAGTGCTAAACAACACTATTCTCAGCTAAACAGCGAGAGAATAAGAAATGTCTAATCAGACAATATCTTTAGAAAATATCATATCATAAACAACCTTTTTTTGTTGTCCCCTCTTCCTTTTATAAGATGAAAGTCTTGCAAAACCCTAAACCATCTCAAAGGTTTAGCTCCATTCACATGTGTAGCCTCCAACTAGAACTGCGCTGTGCATCTAGGAGGCTCATTGCATTTGGACAGTGCTGTAGATTTGGTCCTGTTGACCCAGTCAAATGTCTCAATTCCTTTCACACATAAGGGTGTTTTATTAAGGCAGCCCAGATTTAGCCTTGTTCACACGGGGCATTGATTTATTTTGCTGATTTAGGAGTTTTATTGATCCTCCTTTACAAATTTATTCATGAAAACAGGAAGCAAAACAAAATTGAATATTCCTATTAGCTTGGGCTAATTAGGAATATTACAAACTTATATGCATAGTCTTCAACAAATGATGGTGCGACAATTAATGAAGCTTACCTAGGCAAGAAATAAACTCATACATACATTAAAACAGATACATTGGCATGAAAACTTAGGCAGCAGCTCAACTCTGAATCTTCATAATAAGAGAAACTGGTCAACGAAATATCAACAACAGAAACACAGAAGGCAACAATCAATTCACTATAAATGATCTACAATAAACTCGCTTACAACGTTAGGGAATATGAATCAATTCTCATTCCTAATTTATGCGTGTACACTATTTGGGATGATAAATAGACATGGGGAAGAAGACAGTCTGTCCTGACTGTTGGGCTAACAGCTGCTGAGTTGTCTATCTGCACTAGTGTTCCTACACTGAGTTGTTGTGTGTTTATGACAAAGGTGCATGAGGGTGGTGGGACAATCTATAAGTGTGATCAAACTTTGGAATTGCATGACTGGGTCATAATGTTGGAACTGCATGACTATTTGTGCAACTGAGATAGTAGTGTGCCCATAATGCAATGCCAATCTTTTCACTTTGAACCGTGCCAAAGTTGTGTTCTGCAGTGGGCATTATACACCGATGATTCTGTGTGCAATTTTGCACCTTTGATACTTAGTTTCAACATCTCTCTGGCATGCCTCCAGTTGGTTTGAATTCTCTGGCATGAATCCTCCAGTGATGGGCTTGGTTGATCTATGAACTTCTCTAGTGCAACTTTTCCTCTAGTCATGGACATAGTTGACTCCATCACCGAGTTGACTCCTTAGTTCAACTTCTCCGGTCATGGACTTTGTCCATTTCCAACTCCTTGGATCACTGTTTCCTTTTTCTGCATCTAATATCTTGGTTGCACATATGAGTAAAACCATTGATATGTGAGTAGGGAACCTTTGAAAGGTAGATAGATTCCAAGGGACTAATGACATTAATAGGTTTTTGGGTTTTAGGATGTGCAGTCTTGATTTATACCAGTCATTTTTAATAGTGCTTGTATTTTTCTGATATTTGCATTCAGATCGCGTTAAAGTTGTAGCTCTTGGTATCTTAATTTCTCGGTAAACTGCTTGGGTATAGTTCTGGACTTATTCACAAACTTAATGCGATGAATTCTTTGTTGCCTTGTGTTTTCATTCAGCGTGCTAATTTAGAGAGGAGGCTTCCCTATATGTAGGGTTAAGAAACTGTGATGATGGTCTTGTAAAAGTGCACAGCCTTTTAATGTCGATGTCTTCTAGAAAAATTGCATCTGAACACATAGTGCCTTGTTTTTCTACCAGCAGTTGTCAGAGTATGAATTCTCTAGTTTCCACCAGATAAATGTGGTTTCTTTTAAAGACCCTAATCTGAACTGCTTCTGTGTTTAAAAAAATGTTGTTTTGAAGTGGGTTCTCCAGAGAAATTTATTTAGAATGGTTCCTGTCAAATATATAGGATTAGTAAGCATTCTGTTTGTGATCCCTGGATAAACTAGGATTTCTATGTAGATACTGGATGAATATTATAAATAGAGCGATGGCAGTTTTGCTCTGTTTAATGTTTCTGAGAGGACTTTGAAATTTGTTGGTCATATACAGGAACTGGCTTGGCTATGCATTACCGTGCTTTCTCCTATTCATAGCAGTCTTCATACTATGTTCTAGGTATTTTAATCAAGCAAAGCCAATTAATGAGGTTAGGGTTACAGCTCCTCCACCGCAGAATGCTGTAGAGCAATTACTGACTCTGCAGCAGGCAATTTCTCAAGTAGAAGAGTTTGTTCAGGCTGGGAATATTGTTCTTCTGAAGCTTCGTGCACTTCTGCTCGCTGCTTTTCCTCAGGTCTTGTACGAATTAATTTATTAGTATTGTCTTTCCGTTAGTCCATTATTTTTCACCGAGTTTTATTGACAGCTTTTATTGATAAAGTTATCTCATTATTTCCCTTTCTGTATCTTTTTAATCATTAGATTATTGTTTTGTGATTAGCAGGCATCTGAGCGGGCAGCTTTAGTTCTTATTCTTGTAGCAATAATTGTAGCCTGCTTGCCTTTGAAGATTGGTGTCCTTATAGTCTTTCTAGAGATATTTACAAGACAAATGCCTCTACGGCGGCCTAGTACTGAGCGTATGACAAGAAGACTAAGGGAATGGTGGTTCAGTATTCCAGCAGCGCCTGTTGTCCTTGAAAAGCCTAAAGAAGAAAAAAAGAAAAAATAATATGGAAGCTTTTCTTGATTTACTGTTCGTGATGTCTTTTGCGATTTCTGCATTGCTTTTATTGGCGAGTAAATATGTTCTGTAAATGTGAAGAGAATTTATAGTCAAAGAGAAAGTTGCTATCTCGCCTTTGGACTCGGTTTTATATGATTTTACGTGTAAGCTTCCCTTCGAGTATCATCATTTATTCCAAGGAAAAGAATATCGGTACCTACAGATTTGATGAAAAAAAAGTCCTGTTAGCAATTCTTCTTATACAGATGCTGGCTTGAAAAATATGTACTGACACTGCTCTTCTCAATATTCATCTAGAATGTGAGTAGTACTTTTTACCTATACGGAGGCCACGATTCTTATTCATAAAAGCTTCAACTGTATTCCCACTAACAAACTTTCCTACAAGAAAGAATACGTGGTCATGTGACTGCCGGTGGGGAATAAGTTTAAACGGACATAGCCATTGGTTCAAACATCACGGGCACATGAAACTTGAATCTGACGGGGTTGAAATGAATGACATTAGTTTTTTAACTTACATGAATATACTGGATTCGTTCAAACCATCCACTGTGAAAAGGGCTCAGATATAACAAGGTGCCAGCATAAAACAATGCAGAATTGAACGCTCTAAAATATGACAAAGAGTTAAACTTTGATAACTTCAAAGGTGGTATAGTATGCGTGCACCAAATGCACTGAAAGCTATCAAGTTCACTGTGAAAAGGGCTCATAAATAATCTGGGTCCAGCATAAACCAATGCAGAACTGAATGCTTCAAAAATTTAACACACATTGAGATAGTTAATTTTGGTAAGTTCGAAGAGATCACAATCTGAATTTTATTTTTTCAAGTTCGTATTCATTCTATGAACAATTGCGGGAAAGAAAAAAAGAAAGAATTTTTAATGTCCACGAGGCTAAAAATAGCCTATGGGACAGATTGCTTCTCTATCTGACTCTTGTATTCGGCCCTTTTCCTGTGAAGTGTTACAATGAGCACTCCCAGCTTATCGACAAACTCTTCGCTGAATAGATTATCCCAAGAATTAGCTGCCAGAATACCTGCATAGTTTTCTCTAGTGTCCTTGAAGGCCTCACATTCTAGAATGAAATGTTTCTCTGTTTCCACTTTTCCGGAGGAGCAAAAAATACATACTCTTTCTTCCCACATTTCTTTTGGCCTTTTCCAGCGCCCTGTTTCACAACGGAGTTGATGAGAATTAGTCCTTAATTGAGCAATAAGAATTTTAGATCTCCAAGAAATATCAGCCCCTATGTATGCCTTTTGTTGATGGTTATGTGTGGGGTTAAAGTCTTCTATGTAGTACTTCTTCTTTCTCTCTAGCTCTTTCTTCCAGGTATGTTTATGGAATTTATCCATAACAAAAGTTTTTATCTCTTTACTGTTTGTAGGACACATGCTCAAACAAATACCCCATTTACTAAACCATTTGTTATTTTGCCGCATCCAAGTCTTCTGTCTTTTACACAATCTGTCACTAAACACAACCTTAGGCCATCTATCCTCTTCCATTTGCTCAATTTTTTTCAGATACCTTATGACTTGCACCGTAGCAATTGCTTCAATAGGAGCAGCGCCTGTTTCACTTAACATGATAGCATAAGGAACTGCACTTTTAATTTTGAATTTGTTTGTAATCAAACGTTTCTGAATTTTCTCAATTTGTTTCCACTGCATCTTGGTTGTGCTGCTGGCCCATAGTTCACAACCGTAAAGAATCACCGGAATCACTAGAAGCCCAAAAAGAGTTAGGGTGGTTTTCCAATCCCACAGCTCTGCCTCTCTACACCTGTTTTGAAGAGCATAAAATGCTTTCCAACCCCCTAAAGTTCTTTTCTTTCTACAGCCATCCCAACTTAAATTTCTGTTGAAGTCAATTCCGAGGTATTTGTAATCTGCAACTTCTTCCAAAATGCTGCCTCCAAAATAGAACTTATGTTGGTTATGCTTTCTTTTGTTAGAGAAAACCACTACTTTCGTTTTGCTAATATTGACTTGCATCCCAACCCTTCTACAAAAATGCTCAAGGGAATGTAAATGCTCTTGCAAACCAAGAGCCGAATTAACAATCAATATAAGGTCATCTGTGTACAAAAGAAGTCTGATAACGAACTTGCCCAAATGGATACCGTCACCCCCTTGCGAATTTAGCCACTCTTCAAGCTTGTCAATATATAACCCAAAAAGGGTAGGAGACAATGGGCAACCTTGCTTAACCCCAATATCGCTTCTAAAACTTTCAGAAATGCCAGCTGAAGTTCTGATTTTGACTTTCACCTCTTCATACAACCTATGCACAGCTGCTCTCAAATGCTTGGGAACCCCGAGTTCCTCCATTCTGCCCCAAAGCTTATCCCTAGGAATCGTGTCAAAGGCTTTTCTGAAATCAACAAAACAACAAAAATCTTCTTCCTTATTTTCCCAACCTTTTTCAATGATGTGCCTTAAAGTTATACAATGATCAACTATGGAATGTTTAGGTCTAAAACCTGCTTTCCCTTTAGCACGTTTATTTCTTTCTTCTGCCCACTTGCTAATTTTCTTTTCCAACATGCTTCCAAATAACTTTGCAAACAAGGGGTTTATCATTATGGTTCTATAATTGGAAGGATTATTGGCGTCACCACTCTTGAAAAGAGGTATTGCCATACTAGTTGTCCAATCTGTGGGGAACCCCTGCTGTAAGATGTTGTTGAAAATTTTTGTGATGTGAGGTGAAAGAAATTTTAAGCCCCACTTTAGATACTCTGCTTGGAGTTCATCTAAGTCTTTTGCTTTTCCGGCGCCCAACTTCTTGATACCCATCTCTACCTCTTGCACCGTGAAGAGTTTTGTGTCTGTGTTGACCAAGGGAGGAGGGTCAACCTTGGGATCCTGCTCATAAAGTTGTCTTGCATAGTCAAGCCATTTAGAAGCTGTAATGTTGTTTTCAGTTTGCACCTTTTTCGATTGGAGCTCCTTCCAAAATAATTTGGGGTTATTTTTCCCGAGGAAGATTAGTTCTTCTCTCCTTGAAACCATAAAATCGGCTTTTTTCTTTTTTACTAATTGCTTGTAAGCTTTGAGCTTTATGTTATCCGTGTCTGATTCCTTCCACCTTCTCCTTGCCTTTTTGCATTCCTCGTCAAACCAAGCATTAACCGGAAAGCAATTTGTTTCGGACTTCTTAATTTTTGCTCTTTTGCACTCGGCAAGTGCGCTTTGAATTAAATGTGTTAATCTGTGACTATGAAGGCCATGAGATGGGATTTCCTCCTTCTTGAAGAGCCTCTCTAGCATTATTTTGAAGGTATTACAATTCTCTGGATTCAAAAGAATTCTGCCCTTTGGGGGATTTTGTTGAACACATTGATTTTTCGACCCTAATTGCTTTTTTCCAGTCCAAGAGAAACTTAAATAGATTGGCTTGTGATCTGATTTTAAGTCCCAAATTTGATCTCCAATCAACACTTCTTCCATTTTCTCACACAAACTATGCGAGCAAATTACATAATCTACTACACTTGCTCCATTGTAAGTATTGCAAGTGAAATTACCGGACTTTTCCCATTTAGTCAACCCATTACAAATGACTAAATCGAAAGCCCCACATAGCATAAGCAGTTGTTCTCCAAAGATATTGCAGCCTTTATCCTCTGAAATTTGTTTCCACTGATGATTACTCTCTTCTGTAAGCCAGATAGGGTCACTGTCTTCTTTACAACAAAGAATGCTAGCTTGTTCACTTGCAGTTCTAGCATTGAAATCCCCCACTATAAGGACTTCACCTAGCTGAGAATATATTGCAATATCCGTTTTTAGGGCTGCAAAGGGATCTTTGTGGTCAAACCCTCTACTTTTGTAGATTTTTGAAACTTGCGGTGCAAAATAGCATGCTGCAATTCTAATGAGATTTCCATTTTCCGATATTTTAAGCCAAACAAATTGTTTATTTGGGTCTTCTTTTTCTTAGCTGAATGAAACGACCTTCTTTTTCTCTTACTAATACCATGATACCCCCGTGCCCTTTGCCATTCCCTGCTGCCTTGTTCCACACTGCTATCTTCCAATACCCTTCAAACAAAGGTGTCTTACACCCTTCATGCTCATGTGTTTCTATGAGGCAAATTATGTCTCTACCAGTGCTGGTTGTCTTTGCCCATAATCTCTACCAGTAAAAACCCGGTCTTTTGTCAGCCAGAAAAAAATTGGTTCTTCTTATATAGACATAGAGCGCAGGACAGTAAGTAGGTAATCCAGGCTGGTGTGGTTGATGTGGCAGTGAGAATAATTGCTGCTCAGGAAGGAGGTTCTTGCTTTAACGAGGAGAGAGAAATGGAAATGTGTTAAAGGTCAGTGCTGCAGGGGGAAGGACGGGAAAAGAGTACCTGTTGCAGAGAATGGCTGGTTAAGGATGAGCCTGCAGTTTCAACCATTGATTGTGGAATAAATGCATCGACGAAGAGATTAGTCTTGGTTGTTTAGATGTTGATTATGGAATAAATGCATTGATGAAGAGATACGAGTCCTGGTTGTTCATATTTTTTTTATTACATGGGGATTTATCTAGCACTGGAAGGGATCAGATCCCTGGGAGTGTGAATTATTTTATCATTTGAAATAGATCCAAGTTAGTTGTAATCTCACTTAATAGAATTTAGAATTAAAAAAATGGATATATACTTATTAAAAAAGTGGATACTTTCAAAATAAAAGATTAGAGTTTTGCTTATTATTAGGTATCTATATATTAATATTTCTATCTAAGCTTCTAAATATCATATTTATAGTTTTTCCAATTTAGATCTAAATTTAATCTCTCTCATCTAAGATTCTAAATATCATATTTATAGTATTTCTAATTTATATCTAAATTTAATCTCTTATCTCTCATCTCTAAATGAGGATAAATATTTAAATGTTAGCCAAATTAAAAAAAATTAAAAATAATTCGGTATATGTGTTCATTAAATAAAATAATAATAATAATATTAAAACATAATGGAGTTAGAGAGATACAACTGAAGCAATACAAGGAAGGATGGAGGAATGGAGGGGGTGAGACCTACTCAACTGATATAAGTCTCCTTTTATTTTGGAGACACGATCTCAAATAAGGCAGGAGAGGCATACCCATATCCGTCAAGATAATCGAGTACAAAGAATAATGGTGAGCTCAGCAACGTGAGATTGAGCTACAAAGTATATGATACATGATACTTGATATGTTGGCATCAATGAGCCAGGAAATAATACAATCAATCTCATTTACATAATGCCCCTGGAAAAACATAAGCCAGGACTGAATACAATAACATATGAGTACATGAGACATAATGCCCCTGTTGACGGTGTTGGAAATCCGTCAACCAAGGGGTCTCCCCAATGTGAAGCCTCAATTAGACCTCACACCATTTGGAGTACGAGTTCCATTCGAAATATCGGTCCGGTTGCCATGTATTCTTATAGATTTGCCTTGACTCTAATTGTTAGCAAGAGAGAGGGGTGCACATGCACCTTTGAAAAGAAAGGGGCGTGTGCCTGGGGAGTGTTTGATCATGTGTGTGTCAAGGTTCTTCTGCTCCAGGGGAAAAGAGAAGTGAGTCTTTAAGAGAGAGGTAGTAGTACCACCTAGGAATAGACACATATGAACTGAAGGATTCCATCTACAATCCAGTGGAATAGTCCACAAGGGATGCGATGGTTATTGCACACAACAATTTGAGAAGGATCTGCCTAATATCATGCGGAACAATACACAAGGTTGAGACACCAAATACAACCATTACAACACATTCTCAACAAGATAAGCACTAAAATAACTGAAATAGTTCAACTATATTAGTACATGTGACAACATACATGAAATACAAACATCTGCATAATAGTCTAACAAATATTCATAAGTCATGCATGAAGAACGTGCTAGGTGTTACACAACAATTTGTCACTGTCCCTGTAATCCCTCGTCCCGCACGTTGGAGGGCTTATTTCGTGACCTGTGAGTAGTGACATGACTTTAAACCACGTTCATGGCATCCCCTGGGACAAGGACATTCATTCCCCTGAAGACAATTCCTTGTGAAAAACCCTAAAAATAGCCTTTTTGTCCTTGGCGCGACTAGCCATTTCAGCCCTCGCGCCAATGGGGGAAATCCTCCAAAGAGGGCGCGCCAGCTGGTGCACTGTCATAGTGTTATACTCGCGCTAGGCTTATTAAGGAGTGTTTTTTAAAAATAAACGGCGGAAGATTGACTCCAACCAATTCCTGAACTGGTCTCTAAATTGAGTTGGGAAGTTTGGCTCCGGATCTCCATGTAGAGGAAGTGGTTTTCCACCTCTCATGGAAGCTTCCTTGAGGATAGGGCCAATCCCATGATTATAGGGATCCCAACTCCCCTTCCACCATCTATATAAGCTTGCCATTTTCCTTTGCAAGCTAGCCTTCAAGAGCCTTCAATAGCCTAGAGAATGCTGCAAGAGCCTTGATAGTCCTCATAGAGCCAAATCAGTAGCAAGGAGATTATTGTCAAGACAACCGAAGAGAGAGGCTTGTCCCATTCTCGATGAGCTTTATCGAGACGTATTCCACTGTCGACCTGCCGAAGGAAGATCCAACATCAGAGCGTAGGTTGTATCTTTCTTTGTATTGATTAATGATAAGCGACTTTGGTTATGGTTCCACTCGTATTGTTCATACATTGTGATCATGAGTTGTGTCTTCTCTGACTGATACATAATTGCATATATTGGGTTTTACGCTTGTGTGTTCGTCGTGTTTCTTGTATGTGCAGGTGTTTGATTGCGACAAGTGGGAGAATTGTGATCTGCCGGAGCAAGGAAATGAGAGCGCTATCTTCTTTGCGAACAACAACGTTGGACTTAAGGTAGGCCTTCTTCGCAATTTGGTCTATTGCAATTAGGAACTTGTGCCTTAGCGTGATACGATTGTTGCTAGACCTGATCTGGGCTAGTAGGGATCGCCTCTGTCCGTAGAGGGGATTTACCTCTACAACACTAGGCTTGAAGGCTTCTGTTATTAAGTAAAAGTTCCAAGACATGTATGTACAATGAACATCACTAGCTCCAATAGTGGAGCGTTGGAGCCACTCCTTACTCCTCAAAAGAACCGGTTTATCTCTCTAATGCTTTGCAGGTGGAGCCAAGTTGAAAAAGTATTTTGTTCATACAATGAGGCAGTATATATAACCAAGGGTGACTCTTTGACTACCCTCATGACTGTTTGACTTCCTATTACTTTTAAACTTACATGACTCATTACATTCCATGTATGTTCTTTGGACTTCCACTTTACAATACACTTTGAATACAATATACAATTGTCCACCATAGTGATGTGGCATATGACCACTCATGACATGACACTGCTGACATGCACTGCTTGATGCCATAGCAATGTCAAGCCGCTGTTGCTGCTAAGAGTTGAGTGTCTTCATGAAAGAGCTTTCCTTTTCTCCTCCGTAGGACTCGGTGATAAGGAGTCTCCAATGATCTCAAGTCTTGGGTGGTGGTCGCAAACTAGTGTCCTTTCACTTTATTTTGATCAATAATCTTGTGAGTTCAACTGCAAGAGTATCTTCGAGCATGCTTCCCTCCCTTCATTCATAATCTCGCCATGACATGATAGAGTACCTGTTCTTGCAATTCACTCATGACGAAACGACATCAATCTGAAAAAGCCTAGCCTAAGATGATGCATTTTGATACATGAACTTAGCCCGAAACAAGTGAGAAGTTGGACAAGGAGGCCTAGTGACTGCACAATTGCGCAGTTCAGACAAGCAAGGGGCAACCTTGATCCTTGAGACTGCGCAGTGCGCAGTTTAGGCTGGGCCGAGGGACATGGATGCGGAGTTTTGAGGGCCAATGGGGATAGGTTGCAGGGATTGGAGCTGGAGAAGCTTACTACGCAGTTCTGGAGGTCAAGAAGGTCTGGATGATTGCGCAGTGTGTAGTTCCGGGGATCAAGGGATGAGCTTATGTCTTAAGGTTGCGAAGTGCGTAGTTCAAGCCTGGTTGGAGGCCATGAATGCATAATTCTAGAGGTCAAGGTTAAGTCTTGGTCACAAAAACTATGTAATGCGAAAGTCTTGGGAGGCAAGTACTGCGCATTGCGCAGTGCCAAGCAACAAGGTCACAACTAGAGAATTGATACTGCACAGTGCACAACTCAGGGGAGGTCGGGTGAAGCTAAGTTGCTTGGTCGGGATGTTTTTTGGAAAATGACTTAAGTGTGAGACCGATGAGATCAGTTAACAATGATGAACTTTGACTGTGATCACACACTTAACATATTTTGGTGACGCAAACAACATAGATCATCCTTGACATACAAAGAAAGCATTTCCCTTCGTGTGACAACGTTACGACAAGTGCGACACCACATATACTCTTTACGACGACTGTGATGACACTAGCGTGACAATGATCAAAAATTTGGAAATGAGTGCGACAAATACACGGTTAGAACAACTTATTTGCAAAAATTTGACCTCTTGGAACCACCAGAACAAGCTTGTGCATGCAAAACAACAATGAACATGCCAAAAGACGACACTTTGCCTATCTTGCGAAAGGGATCACAACACAGTGAGAAAACAAAAAATATGAGCTTAAAAGTTTGCGACAGTAATGAGCAAGACCAAGGAAGGCTCGGAAATTTGGTACAGGCCAAAATTTTGGAGGGGGTTGTAGCAACTATAACACTTGGCGACACACTGGTAGAACTCCAGCTTCTCTGTCTCAGTTGACTTCTTTTGTGCAGGGCCTTGGTTCTTCGAGGAGTATTGATTCATCGTGCAAATCACTTTGGTTTACCCACTTACTTCGTGAATAGACTAAGTCCCTGTTGTGCCATTTCGGTTTAACTCAACAAAGATTCAAGTTTACCACAATGTTTCAAGCAGGTAAAGGTAGTGAAGTTCTTGAGTTTAAGCTTTTCAGAGTATGAGTCTTCATCTCTAGTGTTGCTTCGCTGCCAGCAGGCTTGTACAATACCCCAACAGAGTCACGCAGGAACACAAACATTGCTTTGCTGCCAGTGAGCCTAGACAGTACCTCGACGAAGTTGCTTGGTTCACCTCTCTGCGCAGGAAGCCCTTCTCTTCTTTCGCCTTTATTTATTTATTTTAAAGAGGACTCTGCCTTGACATGTATTTATTTTGGGCAGAAGAGGTATCCCAACTTATTGAGAGTAGGAGAGGTTGTTCCTTCAAAGAAGTATATAGGTACCTCTGATTTAGTTTTGTTCGTTTAGATTTTTTCCCTTCTCTTTTTCTATTGATTGGATAAGCGTGAAAACATCGAAACATAAAGACCACATATAGGAACAAGGTTTCTTAGATAGACACGATTTCATGGTTTGTCCAAAACTCTCCTTACAGACGGATCTTATTTTTCGTCAGAACTTCATCAACCAAAAGACATAACCAACAGAAGGAAGATGGACCAAAGGCTAACCAATTGTTGAAGTGTCACAAGAATCCTTAGACTTCAGCCACGCAGAATCTCAGAAACCAACACATGGACAAGGACAATACCTATTCATGTGACAAACAAGAACAAGGTGAACAACAAAAAGGAAAACAAAAGAAACAAAACGAGAGGAAAGACAACGCACAACAAGGGATCAAAACTAGAAGACAACCAAAACATAATGCAGGAGAAAGTAAGAAAAGGCAAGAGAGACTAAAGAGAACAACATGGGATGAGTGTAAAATAAAGAGAACGGGCATGTAGATAATCCTACTCCTAACCTAACAACTAATAGGTCGGGGTCATGTATAATGAAATTTCCATCGTTCCCGACCTACAATCACAAAGATATGATCGATTAAAACATATTTAAAGTAGTGTGCAAGGGGAGAGATGAGAGCTTGAATGACTTGCACAACAAAATGAAGGTCTTGCGTATGGGCAAAAATATTTGTCAGAACTGCTACTCTCATCCAATTCACATTCTTACCTTTTTGGCGATAACCGTAATCAGAAAAACCTCTAAGACTTCTTGCGAATGCACCTTCTTCTGTGTCATCCTGCTTAGAAAGCATGAGAAAATGTCGAACCTTGTTTATTGCAATGGAGCTTGTCGAGTAAGATTGCTCCAACCATTCAGTGTTTGGATCATAAAATTCATAATTATCCTCTCGAAAACCTCGAAAATTATGAAAAATTGGATTTTCAATTAGAGGCACAGGATTATAATGAAAATCTTGTGGAGGGACATAGATCTAATCATATTTAGCAGTCATGAGAAGTCCCCTTCACCCTTCCCAAACCTCCCTCGCATGACAACAAAATAACAATAAATGTACCGGACTCTCGAAGCCCCTCATACATATCAAACAAATGCCTGGTCCATAAAATTCCCGTTTTTGTAAATTACTCCAAGTCAATATTCTATCATTAACAACAATCCAATAGAAGCTTCTAATTTTATAAGGAATGTTTCCTTTCCAAATATTCTGAGATCAATCATGACTAATAGATTTCCTCCCGACTCTAGGCGTGAATTGATAAATGTTTTTGACCCTCGACAGTCCCTTCTTAAGGTTGCGCACCCAAACCATTTGATCATGTACCCCCTCCTCCTCTACATTGATACCACCGTTTCTTAGTACTGAAATGTACATCTCTGACTCCTTTACATAATTTTCTGTTAGACCGAGATATGTGGCCTCGATCCATTGTTGTTGGTCAATGCTCTAATCCCATGCCTGATAAATTTGTCTCAATAATAAGAATCCTTTCCTGTGAATAATATTGAGCAATTGTTCTGATAGGGAGTGATTCCCAATCATCCCTATAATAGCATCAAGACAAATGTTTATCTTTGAGCCATCTCGGGCCTCCCATCAAATAAATCGTGTCAACCAATGTACATTATGCAACATATTTCTCCAAATAAAAGAAATGCTAGATTTTTTCCTCGCCCCTCTACCTATCCATGTAGAAAAATCTTGTCCATACATATATTTATCTTTTATGATGAGAGCCCAAAGACCCTTGTCCGAGACCACTCTCCACATATTTGTGATGATCAATGTCCTATTAAACGAGGAGGTGTCTATAATACCCCATCCACCATCTTTAATAGGTCATGCCATGCCTGTCCTTATGAGCAGATGATATTTCCTTTTATTATGAGTCCCTTCCCACAAGAAGTATCCCATAATTGCGTCGATCCTATGTATGATCTCCCTTGACAGAAGGAACAGGTGCATCCAGTAAACATATAGGTTTTGAAGAACAAATTTCAACGTTACAAATATTACTCCCATCGTACGCCATCTGTGTTTCTAGTACCCAAGTTTCTTCTGGAATCTTCCAATCAACCATTCCCAATCCAAGTTGCAATCTCTTGTAGGTTTTAGGTTAAAACATAAGTAAGTAAAACCCTCATCAATGCAAGTGTATTTAACACCAAATAGCACCAAAATCTCCTTATTCTTTTCTTTCTCTCCATCCACTCCGAACATCAATGATTTCCCCTCATTCATACATAAACTAGAGGATTGTTCGAATGACTTAATAATACTTTGTATGTCCCATTCTTCGATAGTGGATTGACCACCAAAAAGTAGATCATCAACAAACATTAATTGTGTAATTACAATCTGTCTGGAGATCCTAACTGCAATAATTTTCCCATCCTCATTAGGAACCTCACAATTTCTTGCTCAGAAAATATATAACAAGCAAAAAGAGAAGCAATGAAAGGGCACAACCCTACCACAGACCTATAAACGCTTGAAAGAACCGAGTTAGAAGACCATTGATTATAACCATAAAGTTGGTAGATTTGATACATCCCATAATCCAATTGGTATTCCGAATGGACATACCAATTTTGATCAATACTAATTTGAGAAACTCCCAATCAATGAAATCACATGTAGAAATTACACCAATGGTTTTAATCCGATCATGTAATGTACTAAAACAAGACACTGAATCCTTCTACAATATTTGTAGAATATAAATCGCGATTTCTCAATCACATGCAAGTAAATGAAAGAAGTAAATCAATCGCACAACACTAGATTTTTCCTGGGAAAGCAACTGCTAATATCCCTCTATCCCCATTGTATCATAAACCGAGGAATCATGAAAGAATACAATGCATGTGTGCTCACAAGAACCTCATACACTTTACAAATCGTCTCACACTGATCTAGGCACAATTGGACCGACACATAGCCAATTTTCAACCCACATTTAGCCTGCCTTGCTCACGCAATCCCTAGGCAAATTAATTCCTATTAAATAGGAATTCCAACCTTCCTTGACTGCACAATCCTTCATGGGCATCTTGTGGCTTTATAACTACACTTGGGCAGTTCGCTAATAATACAATTGATAGTTTACTTCCCTTTTGACCTTTGTCTCGACCGGGTCTTCATTAGATTTGATATACATGTAGCTAATAATAGCAAATCATCAGTTACTTGGTAGATCACTACTTGCGAATTAAATCTAATTTAATTCACTTGACCTCCCACTAGCTTATTACTCAGTTAGAACTAGTTAAACTGATTTAACTCAACTATTTTGAGTTAACTGATTAAACTCATACTACACTAGTTCATTAACGACAACTGGAACCCCAAAATAATAGAATCACTCTACATGCCTCACCATTGATCCTCAACTCGAAATTCTTGACCTAATTAAGTCTATCTCACTTAGTTAACTATTACAAGTTGTTATGAGATAAGATTATAATTTATTGTCTAATTTATTTAAGGGAAAAATAATTTAGATATACATTTTCATGTTGATTTTTAACACTCCCTCTCAACAAGAAAGGGATTATCAGCTACTTCTGTCTACCTCTGTGGTATTCAATTTTTCTCTTCACAAGTGCATTCGTCAAGATATCTGCATCCCAATCCTCTGTGGGAATGCACTACAACAACATAATGCGCCTTTGAACACAATCTTTGAGATGGTGGTACCAGATGTCAATATGCTTGGACCTGTCATGGAAAACTGAATTAACCGAGAGTTTTATGGAACTCTTGTTATCACAATGTATCACCGTCGGATCCATGTGATGACCAAACAAACCAACAAGTATCTTCCTCATGCAGATGGCCTCACATGTAGCCTGACTAGCTGCCATGTACACTGCCTCAGCTAAACTGAGTGCAAATGATCTCTGCTTCCTGCTGTACCAAGAAACCGCTGTTGATCCTATGCTGAAGATGCCCCCTAATGTGATTTTCCTATCTGATGGATTGTCTGCCCAATCTGCATTGGTGAAGCCTTGAAGCTTCACTCCCTCTGTCCGTCTGTACCATAATCCATACTCTGTAGTGCACCTGATATATCTCAACACATAATTCCCTTCCTTCCAAAAGAGCTTGATAGGCTTAACCATAGCTTGAATAAGCTGGTTAGCTGCGTAGCATACGTCTGGTCATGTGTTCGTCAAATACATAAGTGAACCCACAAGCTGTCTGTAAACAGTGGCATCCACTACCTCACCTGAAGTAGCATCCTCCTTCCTCCAGTTTCCTCCAAGAGGAGGCTCCATGGGCTTGCTTCCCTCTATGTGGAACTTCTCAGAATATCCTTGGCATACTTGCCCTGAGATACAAATAGCTCCCCATCTCTTTGCCACATTTCCAAGCCAAGGAAATAGTGTAAAAGCCCCATGTCCTTCATCTCAAACTCTCTTGCAAGATTCTCTTTGCAAGAAGTTATGAGTTTCTCATTACCTTTCAGTATAAGATCATCAACATAAAGTGCAATTATCAAAAGCTTATCATCAACCACGATATGATATAGGTTTGCATCTACTTCACTCTTTGTGAAGCCCAACCCGGTGAAATAGCTGTCGATCCTAGTGTACCAAGCACAAGGTGCTTGCTTCAACCCATAAAGTGCTCTCTTGAGTCTGCACACATGAGACTCCCTATCAAAGGTCTCAAAACCTTTTGGATGCTCAATGTACACTTCTTCCAAAATAAATCCATTGAGAAAGGCTGTCTTTACATCCATTTGATGTATCTACCACCCCATCTGCGCTGAGTGTGCAAGGATGGATCTAATCGATGAGTACCTTGCAATCGGTGCAAAAGTATCCTCATCGTCAATCCCCTCTACCTGCGAGAATCCTCTAGCCACAAATCTAGCCTTGTATTTCTCCACACTCCCATCTACTGCTTGTTTCACATTATAGGTCCACCTGGATCCAACCATTGACTTCCCCACTGGTCTTGGGACCAATTCCTATGCAATGTTTATGATAATGGAGTCATACTCGTCAACCATGGCATCAACCCATGTTGGCTGCTGCATTTCTTCCTCAAAATAGGATGGTTCTGTCACAATACACTCACTCATAGGAGCCATGTATTGAGTATACCTGTTTGGGGAGCTTCTCTACCTGTGCTATGATGTAGGTGCACCTACATGCTCTGTCACATCTAGCATCAATCTGTTAGCCTCTTTGGTGCACTTCCTACCATTTCTGGTGGATGGCTATGTATGAGTGGTTTCTGCCACTCCATGATCCTCTGCTTGTGGTTGCTCCACATCCTGAGGTTCATCCTTTGGAACTAAGAGTTCCTCTTCTGCATGCAAGTCAAGCTCGCTCTCAAGGGATAATCGCATGGCTTTATCCTCATCAAATTTAACATTTCCCCTGAAAACTGTCATCCTATTAGCCGAAAAATACACTCTATAGTTGTGGGGAGTATCAGTGTACCCATAAATATCCATCCTCTACTGTTGGTTGTAGCTTCTTCTTGGCATCTTTGGTCACATGGCAATAGACAAATGAGCCAAAAATTTTAAAATATGAAACATCTGGTTTCTTACCTGAAAAAGCCTCATTTGGTGTATTCATGCCAAGTATTCGATGGGGACTACGCTTCTGCGCAAATACCGCTGTGTTTCATGCCTTTGCCCACAGATGCAACAGTAGGCACTGATCATGTAACGTAGCTTGTGCTGCTCCCACAATTGTTTTGTTCTTTCTTTCTACAACCCCATTCTGTTGTGGGTTATGAGGTGCAATCAATTCTCTTTGAATTCCTTCTTTGGCGCCAAAGCTCTTGAGTTTATTAGAGATATACTCACCACCATTGTCGCTCCTTAGAGCCTTCAGCTTCTTCTCTGTATCTTTCTCTACGAGTGCTTTGAACTTTCAAACCTTTGAGAACGTCTAATCTTTCTTATGCAGAAAGAAGATCCAACATTTCTAGAATAATCATCAACAAAAATCATATAATACCTGTGCTTTGTTGTGGGCGTTGTTGAGAATGGTCCCCACACGTTTGAGTGAACTCTCTCAAGGATTGCCGCTGCTCGGTTCTCCTTCTCATGAAAATTGGCTTTAGTATACTTCCCCATGGTACATCCCTTGCATGTGTCTATCTGAGCAAGAGTATCCTTTGGAAGATTTGTAGAAATCTGCTGCATGATCCTCAAAGCATTGTGGTGTAGATGGCCAAATCCCCTGTGCCGTAACTCACCTTTATCTCTGCTCACCACCTCCCCCGCTTTACTGATCAATGCTACACAACCATCTACATCATGATTGTAGAGGTTCTTCACACGGACCCCAATCTTCTTTCCCTGTCCTGTGGCTTTGTGACAAAGGAACATCTTTCCTTCACTGAAAACCACATCATATCCAAGCTCCTCCAACATTGCAACTGAAACTAAATTATTTTTCAAGCTTGGTGCATGCATGACATCTTTTAATATGAAAGGTTTTACCTCACTGTCCCTGGAAAGTAACTGTACCAATCTCGGTAGCGCTATACCTCCCGTCATCACCCATCTCGATGTGCATCTGAAGATCCTTCTCCTCCAAGCTATTAAAGAGTTCTTTGTTTCCCATCATGTGGAAAGATGCTCCACTATCCAAGTACCACATAGATCCCATCACAGTTGACACCAAGCATCCGATGAGAGAGAAGTCCAACTCAAACTGTGAGGCCAAAGCTTCACCCGCTGCAACTCTCGAAGCCTTCTTGTTGTTCTTCTTTTGTGGACAATTTGTGGCATAGTGACCATGTTCATGACAGTGAAAACATTTCACCTTTGACATGTCATGCTTCTTGCCTTCTTTGCCAGTCTCAGATTTGGAATAGGATTTCTTCCCCTTCCCCTTCTTTGCCTCACCAGCCAAGGCACAATTTTCCTCATCATCAGTCTTGGATGAGGATCTATCCCTGGTATTCCACCGAAACTCTTCATGTACCAAATCTGACCATAGTCGCTCCCAATCTCGTAACTTCTCCCTCCCATTCATAGAGTCCTGGTAACTATGCCAGCTCTTGGGAAGGCCTAGAAGTGCTAGGCTCACCAAGTCATCATCATTTACAGTAATTGCAACACTTCCAAGCTCATCTCGACATTGAATGAACTTGGTCAAGTATTTCTGGATTGTGTTGCCCTTCTCCATTTTGATTTTCCCGAGCTTGTCCTTGAGCGCTAAATTTCTGTCGTCACTATTTCTTTGAAACAGATCTATCAAGCCCTTCCACATAGCATATGGATTTGCCTTGCCATGGAGACTCGAGACAATATGATCTCGAATTGCCTCAAATAAGATTCTCCTCGCCTTTGCGACATTCTTTCTCCATGCTTCATGCTGCGCAGCATCTGCCTGATTGGGTTGAGGAATATCAGTGTCAATGAACTCCTTCAACCCATTATCCTCCAATACTGCCTCCATCCTGTCCTTCCATGCAATATAGTTCGAATTTCCCTCGAGTGCGTATTCGAGTCTCAAGCTAGTGAAAGACATCCTAGTCAGCTTCTAGCTTCAAAGAATGTATGTGAAAATTTGAATACTATTCAACACAAACTCAGTTTCTTCTCCACTATTGTGATTCCTGGCACTCTGATACCATTTAGATATTACACCAATGGATTCAATCCGATTATGAAATGTACTAAAGAAAGATACTGAATCCTTCTACAATATTTGCAGAATATAAATCACGATTGCTCAATCACATGCAAGTAAGAGAGAAGTAAATCAATCGCACAACACAATATTTTCTTAGGGAAATCAACTACTAAAAACCCCTATATCTCTATTGTATAATAAGCAAAGAAATCATTAAACAATACAATGGATGTGTGCTCACAAGAACCTCATACACTCTACCAATCGTTTCAAACTGACCTGGGACCCAATTGGACCAACATATAGTCAATTTTCAGCCCACCTTCAGCATGCCTTGCTCACAAAATCCCTAGGAAAAATAATTCCTATTAAATAGGAATTCCAACCTTCCTTGACTGCGCAATCCTTCATGGGCATCCTGTGGCTTTATAACTCCACTTGGGTAGTTCGCTAATAATACAACTAATAGTTTACTTCCCTTTAACCTTTGTCTCGACTTGGTCTTCATCAGATTTGACATGCATGCAGCTAATAATAGAAAATCACCAGTTACTTGGTAGATCACTACTTGTGAATTAAACCTAATTTAATTCACTTGACCTCCCACTAGCTCATCAGTCAGTTAGAACTAGTTAACCTAATTTTAACTCAATTATTTTGAGTTAACTAATTAAATTCACGCTACACTAGTGCATTAACTGCAACTAGACCCCCAAAATAATAGAATCACTCTACATGCCTCACCATTGACCCACAACTCGAAATTATTGAGCTAACTAAGTCTATCTCACTTATTAAAGTTGTTATGAGATAAAATTATAATTCATTGTCTAATTTATTTAAGGGAAAAATAAATTAGATACACATTTTCTTGTTGATTTTCAACACTCATTTTCAACAAGAAAGGGATTATCAGCTACCCCGATCCTTCTTCTGTGGTATTCGAATTTTCTCTTCGCAAGCGCCTTCGTCAAAATATCTGCATCCTGATCCTCTGTGGGAATGTACTGCAACAACATAATGCGCCTCTGAAATCAATCTCTGATATGGTTGTACCAGATGTCAATATGCTTGGACCTGTCATGGAATACCGAATTAATCGAGAGTCTTATGTTACTCTGGTTATCACAATGTATCACTGTCAGATCCATCTGATGACCAAACAAACCAACAAGTATCTTCCTCATGCAGATCTAGCTAGCTGCAATGTACACTGCCTCGGTTGAACTGAGTGAACTTGATCTCTACTTCCTGCTATATCAAGAAACTGCTGTTGATCCTATGCTGAAGATGCCTCTTGATGTGCTCTTCTTTTTTGATGGACTGTCTGCCCAATCTACATTGGTGAAGCCTTGAAGCTTCACTCCTTCTGTCCGCATGTACCATAATCCATACTCTGTAGTGCCCATGAGATATCTCAACACATGCTTCCTCGCCTTCCAAAAGAGCTTGGTAGGCTTAATCATAACTTGACTAAGCTGGTTAACTCTGTAGCATATGTCTGGTCTTGTGTTCACAAAATACACAAATGAACCCACAAGATGTCTGTAAACAATAACATCCTCTACCTCTCATGAAGTAACATCCTCCTTCCTCCAATTTCCAGCAAGAGGAGTCTCCATGGGTTTTATGCTCTCCATGTGGAACTTCCTCAAAATCTCCTTGGAATACTTTCCCTGAGATACAAATAGCTCCCCATCTCTTTGCCATATTTCCAAGCCAAGGAAAGAGTGCATGAGCCCCATGTCCTTCATCTCAAACTCTTGCAAGATCCTCTTTGCAAGAAGTTATGAGCGGCTCATCACCTACCAGTATAAGATCATCAAAATAAAGTAAAATTATCAAAAGCTTACCGTCAACCACAATATGATATAGGTTCGCATCCGCTTCACTCTTTGTGAAGGTCAACCCGGTGAAATAGCTGTCGATCCTGGTGTACCAAGCACGAGGTGCTTGCTTCAACCCATACAATGTTCTCTTGAGTCTGCAAACATGCAACTCCTTGTCAAAGGTCTCAAAACCTTTTGGATGCTCAATGTACACTTCTTCCTCAATAACTCCATTGAGAGAGGGTGTCTTTACATCCATCTGATGTATTTTCCACCCCATTTGCGTTGAGAGTGGAATGATGGATCTAATCGATGAGTACCTTGCAACCTATGCAAAAGTCACCTCATAGTCAATCCCCTCTACTTGTGAGAATCCTCTGGCCACAAATATAGCCTTATATTTCTCCACACTACCATCTACTGCTTGCTTCACCTTGTAGATCCACCTCAATCCAACCATTGACTTCCCCACTGGTCTCGGGGCCACTTACCATGCACTGTTTCTGATAACAGAGTCATACTCCTCAACCACGACATCAACCCATGCTGGCTACTACACTGCTTCCTCAAAAGAGGATGGTTCTATCACAATACACTCGCTCATAAGAGCCATGTATCCAGTATCCCTGTTTGGGGACCTTCTCTGCCTGCGCTGTGATGTAGGTGCACCTATATGCTCTATTGCATCTAGCATCGATCTGCCAGCCTCTTTGGTGCACTTCCTACCATTTCTGGTGGATGGATCTGCATGAGTGGTTTCTGCCACTCCATGATCCTTTGCTTGTGGATGCTCCACATTCTGAGGTTCATCCTTTCGAACTAAGAGTTCCTCTTCTGCATGCAAGTCAAGCTCCCACTCAAGGGATAATCGCATGGCTTTCTTCGCATAAAATTTAACATCTCTCCTGAAAATTGTCATTTTGTTAGCCGGAAAATACACCCTATAGTTATGGGGAGTATCAGTGTACCCCACAAATATACCACCCTCTTTTGTTGGTTGTAGCTTCTTCCTGACATCTTTGGTCACATGGCAATAGACAAATGAGCCAAAAATTTTAAAATATGAAACATCCGGTTTCTTACCTGAAAAAGCCTCTTCTGGTGTACTCATGCCAAGTATCTGATGAGGACTATGGTTTTGCACAAATACCGTTGTGTTGCATGCCTCTGCCCATAGATGCAACGGTAGGCCCTAATCATGTAACATAACTTGTGCTTCTCCTACAATTGTTCTGTTATTTCTTTCTACAACCTCATTCCGTTATGGGTTATGAGGTGCAATCAATTCTCTCCGAATTCCTATTTTGGCGCAGAAGTTCTTGAATTCATTAAAGATATACGCACCACCATTGTCACTCCTTAGAGCCTTCACCTTCTTCTCTGTATCTTTCTCTACCAGTGCTTTGAACTCACAAAACTCAGAGAATGTCTGATCTTTCTTTTGCAGAAAGAAGATCCAACACTTTCTAGAAAAATCATCAACAAAACTCACATAATACTCGTGCTTTGTTGTGGAAGTCGTTGACAATGGTCCACACGCGTCTTAGTGAACTCTCTCAAGGATTTCTGCTGCTCGGTTCTCCTTCTCATGAAAAGTGGCTTTAGTATACTTCCCCATGGTACATGCATTTCAGGTGTCTATCTGCGCAAGTGTACCCTTTGGAAGACCTGTAGAAATCTGCTGCATGATCCTCAAAGCACTGTGGTGTAGATGGCCCAATCTCCTGTGCCATAACTCATATGTATCTCAGCTCACCACCTCCCCTACTTTACTCTCAATGCTGCGCATCGATTTACATCAAGTTTGTAGAGGTTCTTCACATGAACCCGAATCTTCTTTTCCTGTCCTGTGGCTTTGTGACAAAGGAACGCCTTTCCTTCACGGAAAACCACATCATATCCAAGATCCTTCAACATAGTAACCGAAAATAAATTATTTTTCAAGGCTAGTGAATGCATGGCATATTTTCATATGAAAGGTTTAACTAAGTGTCTCTCGAAAGTGTCTGTACCAATCCCGGTAGCACTATACCTCCCATCATCACTCATCTTGATGTGCATTTGAAGATCCTTCTCCTCCAAGCTACTAAAGAGTTATTTGTTTCCCATCATGTGGAAATATGCTCCACTATCCAAGTACCACATAGATCCCATCACAATTGAAACCATGCATGCAATGACAGAGAAGTCCAACTCAAACTGTGAGGCAAAAGCTTCACCCGCTGCATCTCCCAGAGCCTTCCCAGAGCCGCCTTCTTGTTCTTCTTCTTTTGTGGACAATTTGTGGCATAGTGACCATGATCACGACAGTGAAAACATTTCACCTTTGACATGTCACGCTTCTTGCCTTATTTTCCGGTCTCAGATTTGGAATAGGACTTCTTCCCCTTCCCCTTCTTTTCCTTATCAGCCAAGGAAAAATTTTCCTCATCATCAGTCTTGGATGAGGAGCCATCCCTGATATTCTGCCGAAACTCTTATTGTACCAAATCCGACCATAGTCACTCCCAATCTAGTAACTTCCTCTCATTCACAAATTCTTGGTAACTATGCTAGCCCTTGGGAACACCTAGAAGTGCTAGGCTCATCAAGTCATCATCAGCTACAGTAAACCCAAAACTTCCAAGCTCATCTCGACATCGAGTGAACTTGGTCAAGTATTTTTGGATTGTGTCGCCCTTCTCCATTTTGATTCTCTTGAGCTTGTCCTTGAGTGCCAATTTTCTGTGGTCACTTTTACTTTGAACAAATTTGTGAAGGCCTTCCACATAGCATATGGAGTTGCCTTGCCATGGAGACTCGAGACAATATGATTTCGAATTGCCTCTAATAAGATCCTCCTCACCTTTGCAACATTATTTCTCCATACTTCATGATGCGCAACATCTGCCTGATTGGGTTCCGGAATATCACTGTCAATGAACTCCTTCAACCCATTATCCTCCAATATTGCCTCCATCCTGTCTTCCATGAAATATAGTTCGAATTCCCTCGAGTGCATATTCAAGTCTCAGGCTAGTGAAAGACATCTTGGTGAACTTCTAGCTCCAAAGAATGTATGTGCAAATTTGAATATTGTTCAACACAAACTCAATTTCTTCTCCACTATTGTGATTCCTAGCGCTCTGATACCATGTAGAGGGTACACTAATGGATTCAATCCGATTATGCAATGTACTAAAACAAGATACTGGATCGTTCTACAACATTTGCGGAATATAAATCACGATCGCTCAATCACATGCAAGTAAGAGAAAGAAGTAAATCAATCGCACACCACAAGATTTTCCTGGGGAAAGAAATTGCTAAAAACCCCTCTATCTCTATTTTATAATAAGCCAAGGAATCATGAAACAATACAATGCATATGTGCTCACAAGAATCTCATACACTACCAATTATCTCACATTGATCTAGGCACAATTGGACCAACACATAGCCAATTTTCAGCCCACATTCAACCTACCTTGCTCACACAATCCTTGTTAAGATTTTGTGTATTTGTGGTAGCATTAGTTATGCTCTAGGTCCCAAATTTTGAGGAAGGACTAGAGCACTTGATCTACAAGACCCATAAATGGATTTGGAAAATTTCATTTGGTTTAGGAGATATTAAATTAATTAATTATTTTAAGTGTGTTTCCTAAGTTAAAACTTTGGGAACTTAAATAATTAAAGTGAATTTAATTAAACATGTGATGAAATTGTCTTAAGTCACACGGATCAATATTTCTTTTAATCTTAGCCATTGATTAAAGATTTAATCTTGGCCGTTGATTTGTCAACGAGAAAAGTATAGAGGAAAGGCCTGGGGTCATTTGTAAAGACACAGAGAGGCAGAGCACTGAAGCTAAGCTGAGATTCTAGGGCAGGGTTTGTTAAAAATACTCGTAAGTGTTTCAGTTGCAGAGAATGGAATTTAGGCCAAGGGGATGATCTAATCCCGGGGTCTAGAATACACAAGAGGTAGAGATCAGCTCAAGGACAACGTAGAAGAAGGCGGCATCAACAACAACAAGGACGTCATAGTCTCTCCAAGGATAACGTGATTTTCAGCAGGAAACCTTCAGGGGTTATGCAGAGACCCTTAGGGGCAACGTAGTGACTTCATCACCTACTCTGAGGTAACGCGGTCCCTTCCGGAGCAGCGTTGAGGGTTTGGAGGACTTCCAAAGCTAACACATAGGCTTTTAGGGGCTTCAGAGGTTGACACAGAGCCTTTCAGGGACATCGCTGGGGTTTCTAGGCCCTAATCTTTTGTAAATCTCGTTTGAGGGTGTGGATCAATCATTATTTTGGCCCTAGATCATCCAGTGAGCTATAGATCTAGTATTTTCTCTCCCAGGTTGTCCAGATCTGGAACCCAAATTTGTGTATTTAGAAATATTCTTAATAATAAAACCCTCCAGTAGCCACAGACCGGTTTTCCCGCATTGGGTTTTTCCGGGGACTATTTTTCCAGAAATAACTGTGTCACTTTGTCAATGTGTTCATGTGCTTATTCTAGATCTGGATTGGTAGAGATCTGTTATGTGTTTTTCTTCAATTTTAACTTGAATTTATTTAGTTAATAACTTGTCTAAGTAGGAGGAGCATAACCGGATTAACAGTAATAATTTCTGCATAAAGTATAAGATTCAAAAATTTCTACATGGTATTAGAGCAATTGTAGATCTAGGAGGGTCATCAGCAGGAGAATCTGAAGGATCTAGCTACAGAAAGCACCTGGAAAAGCAACAGAAACGTAGATATGAAGGGACATCGCAGTTTTCGAGAGCAGATTCACGTAGAGGGAAGGGTGACGCTGTCCAATGCTGTGTTCTACTGCACAGAGGCAACTCAGAAACAATGCTGGTTTGGTCTGAAGCCAGCCAGTGTGATTCAGATATTACTTTGTCAGATCCATAAAAGACTGCAGAAAAGCTGCAAAAATTCAGAAGAGCTGGTGGGGTTAAATTTCTGAAGTTTTCAGATTTTTAGCCTTAGCACAAGTGACAAACAACGAAAGGAGATCAACTTCTCAGAAAGTTTCTAGCTAAAGGAAACTTGCAGTTTGATCAGAGGATCAAAGAAAAAGCTGAATCATAGTTGATTTGATATATTTCCAAGGAGGGAAATCAGTTGTCAGAAGGAGAAGAAGGTGCCTATTTCATCAAGGGCCTTAGATCCAATTCTCTAGCAATGAGAAAAGGAAGTTTCGACAAATTCTGAGCAGATGGCTCCTCATGGACTGCGTGATCAGGATAGGCTGGATGTCCTCTCAAACTTTTCAGTTTGGAAGGCAAGGATTCTGATTGTCCTTGACGCATATAATCTAAGAGACCATGCAGAGAAAACTTTGGCCACACCGATAGATGCGGATCTCCTTTAGAAGCATAAGGAAGCTGCTGGGCATGCCAAGCGACTGAATATGGATAGTATCAAGGACCATATTGTACCACACATCGCTGAGAAGAAGAGAACTAACGAGATGTGGAAGGCCTTGACTTCCCTATATGAGGGAAACTCTGTCCAAAGAAAAATGCTGTTGGAGACCCAAATGAGGTCATGCATGATGACTAAGGGAGAAGACATGGAGAACTTCCTCTTCAAACTGCAATAAATCAAAGATAAGCTGACTACAATGGGTGCAACGGTGGATGATGCTGTGATAGTTAGGACTTCCCTCAATGCAGTCACGGATGAGTGGGAAACCTTTGTCCAAAGTATCTTGGGCAGAGCGGACCTCCCAGATTGGGACAACTTGTGGTCAATTTTGCGTCACGAAGAACTATGTAGATTCACCAAGAGGCAACACAGCTTGGGATTGAGCAAAGTGAAGAAGGAAGATGAGGAAGATGCAACCTTGGCATCCAAGAAGTAGCTAAAGAAGAAGAAGGATCTTTCAAAGATCAAGTGCTTCCAGTGTGGTGAAATGGGTCATTTTTCCAACCATTGTTCTTAGAAGAAGAAGGACAAGGAAACATCTTCTTCCAAAGCAGCTATGGCAGATGATGGGTCAGAAGATGATGTAGCCATGAGTGTTCATGAACCACGGAGGTGGGGTGACATGGATAGGTATAGGAGCTACATAGAAGTGAGGCGAGATCCTTGAGTAGCTCATCTCTTGGATCACAAGCGAGCTACAACAACCTTAAGACAGTAGCGGGACAGGTGGAGTAGTGGGTGCATAGATCACAGATGAAGCAAAAACAGAGGTAGATATGAAGTCTGGAAGGGGCAATGCAGAGCAAAGCAGCAGTAGCAGCCAAGAGGCTGATGTGACTTTAGTAGCAGTGCTTCTTACACAGTGCAGAGCTGCAACAATGCATAAAACTTTAGAGGGACAACGCAGTGCAGCAGCAACATGATAGATTTTGGCACAAGGAGTTGATGTGACTTCAGTGGTGCAGAGAGTGTCTGATTACGTAGGCAAAGCTATAGCTGTGCATCGTTCTTTAGATGCCAGCACAGATCTGTAGCCTATGGAGCTTCAGTGATAAGGATGCAACCCATCTGACTTGTCTGTCAAAGATTTGGCAGGAGATTCAGTTGGTTCTCTCAACAACTGAAGGTGCATTGCAGGAGATCAACAGTGATAGTGCTATGAGCAGCACAGATACAACATATTGAGAGGGAGTTGCAGTACATAAGTTGCAGTGGCAGTGGCAGAGTCATGGGCAATAGTACAGAATGGCAGCAACAGTGCAGAGTTGAGTGGCAGGAGGCCAAGCTTTAGCGACACATAACCAATACTCAAAGTCATGTAATGCATAGTGTGATGTATTGCTAGAGCACACCCTTGATGCTAAGAGGGCATGTTGAGATTTTGTGTATTTGTTTTAGCATTAGTTGTGCTCCAGGTTCCAAATTTTGAGGAAGGACTAGAGTACACCTGATCTACAAGACGCAGAAATGGATTTGAGAAATTTCATCTGGTTTAGGAGATATTAAATTAATTAATTATTTTAAGTGTATCCTAAGTTAAAACTTAGGAAACTTAAATAATTAAAGTGAATTTAATTAAACATGTGATGAAATTGTCTTAAGTCACACGGATCAAGTTTTCTTTTGATCTTAGCCATTGATTAAAGATTTAATCTTGACCGTTGATTTGTCAATGCGAAAAGTATAAAGGAAAGGACTGGGGTCATTTGTAAAGACACACAGAGACAGAGCACTGAAGCTAAGCTGAGATTCTAGGGCAGGATTTGCTAAGAATACTCAGAAGTGTTTCAGCTGCAGAGAGGGGAATTTAGGCCAAGGGGATGATCTGATCCCGGGGCCTATAATACACAAGAGGCAGAGATCAACTCAAGGAAAACACAGAAGAAGGCAACAATAGCAGCAGAAAGGACATCGCAATCCCTCCAAGGTCAACATGATTTTTAGCAGGAAACCCTCAAGGGTTACGTAGAGACCCTTCAGGGGCAGCGTAGTGACTGTGTCACCCAGTCTAGGGTAACGCCGTCCCTTTGGGAGCAGCGCTGAGGGTTTGGAGGACTTCCAAGGCTGACGCAGAGGCTTTCAAGGGCTTCAGACGCTGACGTAGAGCCTTTCAAGGACATTGCTGGGGTTTCTAGGCCCTAATCTTGGCTGAGTTTTGTAAATACCGTTTGAGGGTGTGGATCAGTCATTATTTTGGCCCTAGATCAGCCGGTGAACTATAGATCTAGTATTTTCTTTGTCGGGTTGTCCAGATCTAGATCCTAGAGTTGTGTATTCAGAAATATTCTTAATAATAAAACCCTCTTGCAGGCAAAGACCAGTTTTCCGGCATTGGGTTTTTCCGGGGACTATTTGTCCATAAATAACCGTGTCACTTTGTCAATGTGTGCATGTGCTTATTCTAGATTTGGATTGGTAGAGATCTGTTATATGTTTTGCTTCAATTTTAACTTGAATTTATTCAGTTAATAACTTGTCTAAGTAGGAGCATAAATAGATTAACAGTAATAATTTCTGCATAAAGTATAAGATTCAGAAACTTCTACATGGTATCAGAGCAATTGCAGATCTAGGAGGGTCACCAGCAGGAGAATCTAAAGGATCTAGCTGCAGAAAGCAGCTGGAAAAGCAACAAAAACACAGATTTGACGGGACAATGCAGTTTTCAGGAGAATATTCATGAAAAGGGAAGGGTGACGCTGTCCAGCGCCGAGTCCTAGCAAACCCACACAATTACTGCGCAGAAGCAGCTCATAAACAACGCTGGTTTGGTTTGAAGCCAACCGGTGTGATTAAGATCTGAATCTGTCAGATCCATAAAAGACTATAGAAAAGCTGCAGAAATTCAAAAGAGCTGGTGGGGTTAAATTTTTGAAGTTTTCAAATTTTTAGCCTTAGCACAAGTGACAAAGAGCGGGAGGAGATCAAATTCTCAGAAAGTTTCTAGCCAAAAGAAACTTGCAGTTTGATCAAAGGATCAAAGAAGAAGCTGAATCATAGTTGATTTGGTAGAATTTCAAGGAGGGAAATCATTTGTTAGAAGGAGCAGAAGGTGCCTGTTTCACCAAGGGCCTTAGATCCAATTCTCTAGCAAAGAGAAAAGGAAGTTCCGACAAATTCTCAGTAGATGGCTCCTCATGGACTGCGTGATCAGGATAGGTTAGATGGCCTTTCAAACTTTTTAGTTTGGAAGGAAAGGATCCTGATTGTCCTTGAGGCATATAATCTAAGATACCATGTAGAGAAAACTCTGTCCACACCGATAGATGCGGATCTCCTTTGGAAGCATAAGGAAGCTGCTGGGCATGCTAAGTAGCTGATTATGGATAATATCAAGGACCATATTGTACCACACATAACTGAGAAGAAGACAACTAACGAGATGTGGGAGGCCTTGACTTCCCTATATGAGGGAAAGTCTGTCCAAAGAAAAACTCTGTTGGAGACCCAAATAAGGTCATTCATGATGACCAAGGGAGAAGACATGGAGCACTTCCTCTTCAAACTGCAGTCAATCAGAGATCAACTAACTGCAATGGGTGTAACGGTGGATGATGCTGTGATAGTCAGGACTGCCCTCAATGAAATCACGAATGAGTGGAAAACCTTTGTTCAAAGTATATTGGGCAGAATAGACCGCCCAGAATGGGATAGCTTGTGGTCAACTCTGCGTCAAGAAGAACTCTGCAGATTCACCAAGAGGCAACGCAACCCAGGATTAAGCAAAGTGAAGAATGAATATGAGGAAGATGCAGCCTTGGCATCAAATAAGCAACCAAAGAAGAAGGAGGATATTTCAAAGATCAAGTGCTTCTGGTGTTGTGAAATGGGACATTTTGCAAGCCATTGTCCTCAGAAGAAGAAGGACAAGGAAGCATTTTCTTCCAAAGCAGATGTGGCAAATGATGGGTTAGAAGATGATGTAGCCATGAGTGCTCATGAACCACGGAGGTGGGTTGACATGGATATGTAGAGGAGCTACATATAAGTGAGGCGGGATCCTTGAGAAATTCATCTCTTGGATCACAAGCAAGCTACGACAGCGTTAAGACAGTATCGGGACAAGTGGAGCAGTGGGTGCATAGATCACAGATGACGCAGAAGCAGAGACAGATCTGAAGTCTGAAAATTAAAAGGGGCAACATAGAGCAAAGCAGCAACAACGTAGAAGTAGTAGTAGCCCAGAGACTGATATGACTTCAGCAACGCAGAGCAGTGCTACTTACGTAGTGTAGAGCTGCAACAACGCAGAAGGCTTCTGAGGGACAATGCAGTGCAATAGCAACGTGATAGATTTTGACACAAGGAGCTGATGTGACTTCAGTAGTCGAGAGGGAGCTTGATTACGCAAACAGAGCTGTAGCTGTGCATCAGTATTTAGATGCCAGCATAGATCTGTAGCATATGGAGCTTCAGTGATAAGGATGCAGCCCAATTGACTTGTCTGTCAAAGATTGGGCAAGACATTCAGTTGGTTCTCTCAACAATTGAAGGTGCAGTGCAACAGATCAACAGTGGCAGTGCTATGAGCAGCACAAATGCAACATATTGAGAGAGAGTTGCAGTGCAGAAGTTGTAGTGGCAGTGGCAGAGTCATGGGCAGTAGTACAAAATGGAAGGAGCAGTGTAGAGTTGAGTGGCAGGAGGCCAAGCTTCAGCAACACAAACCCAATACTCAAAGTCATGTAATGCATAGTGTGATGTATTGCTAGAGCACACCCTTGATGCTAAGAGGGAGTGTTGAGATTTTGTGTATTTGGGGTAGCATCAATTGTGCTCGAGGTCCCAAATTTTGAGGAAGGACTAGAGTACACCTAATCTACAAGACCCAGAAATGGATTTGAGAAATTTCATTTGGTTTAGGAGATATTAAATTAATTAATTATTTTAAGTGTATTTCTTAAGTTAAAATTTTAGGGAACTTAAATAATTAAAGTGATTTTAATTAAACATGTGATGAAATTGTCTTAAGTCACACGGATCAAGCTTTCTTTTAATCTTAGCAATTGATTAAAGATTTAATCTTGGCCGTTGATTTGTTAACGAGAAAAGTATAAAGGAAAGACTTGAGGTCATTTGTAAAGACACACAGAGGCAGAGCACTGAAGCTATGTTGGAATTCTAGGGCAGGGTTTGCTACGAATACTCAGAAGTGTTTCAGTTGCAGAGAGAGGAATTTAGGCCAAGGGGATGATTTGATCTCGGGGTCTAGAATACACAAGAGGTAGAGATCAGCTCAAGGACAACGTAGAAGAAGGTAATAGTAGCAGCAGCAAGGAAAACGCAGTCCCTCCAAGGACAACGTGATTTTCAGCAGGAAACCCTCAAGGGTTATGTAGAGACCCTTCAGGGGCAGCGTAGTGACTGTGTCACCCAGTTTGGGGTAACGCAGTCCCTTTCGGAACAGCGCTGAGGGTTTGGAGGACTTCCAAGGCTGGCGCAGAGGCTTTCAGGGGCTTCAGAGGCTGACGCAGAGCCTTTCAGGGACAACACTAGGGTTTCTAGGCCCTAATATTGGCTGAGTTCTATAAATCCCGTTTGAGGGTGTGGATGAGTAACTATTTTGGCCCTAGATCAGCTAGTGAGCTTTAGATCTAGTATTTTCTCTATCGGGTTGTCCAGATTTGGGACCCAGATTTGTGTATTCAAAAATATTCTTAATAATAAAATTGTCTAGCAGCCAGAAACCAATTTTCCCGCATTGGATTTTTCCGGGGACTATTTGTCCAGAAATAACTGTCACTTTGTCAATGTGTGCATGTGCTTATTCTAGATTTGGATTGCTAGAGATATGTTATATGTTTTGCTTCGATTTTAACTTGAATTTATTCAGTTAATAACTTGTCTAAGTGGGAAGAGCATAACCAGATTAACAGTAATAATTTCTGCATAAAGTATAAGTTTCATAAATTTCTACAATCTCTAGGAAAAATAATTCCTACTAAAGAGGAATTCCAACCTTCCTTGACTGCATAATCCTTCATGGGCATCCTGTGGCTTTATAACTGCACCTGTGAAATTCTCTAATAATACAACTGCTAGTTTACTTCCCTTTAACCTTTGTCTCAACTGGGTCTTCATCAGATTTGACATGCATATAGATAATAATAGAAAATCATCAGTTACTTGGTAGATCACTACTTGTGAATTAAATCTAATTTAATTCACTTGACCTCCCACTAGCTCATCACTTAGTTAGAACTAGTTAAACTGATTTTAAATCAATTATTTTGAGTTCACTGATTAAACTTACACTACACTAGTGCATTAACTGCAACTAGACCCCCAAAATAATAGAATCACTCTACATGCCTCACCATTCACCCTCAATGCAAAATTCTTGAGCTAACTAAGTCTATCTCACTTAGTTAACTATTACAAGTTTTTATGAGAAGTTTATAATTTATTGTCTAATTTATTTAAGGGAAAAATAATTTAGACACACATTTTCTTGTTGATTTTCAACACTCCCTCTCAACAAGAAAGGGATTATCAACTACCCTGATCCTGCCTCTGTGGTATTTGAATTTGCTCTTCGCCAGCGCCTTCATCAAGATGTCGGCATCCTGATCCTCCGTGGGAATGTACTGCAACAACATAATGCGCCTCTGAACACAATCTCTGAGATGGTGGTACCAGATGTCAATATGCTTGGAACTGTCATGGAATACAGAATTAACTAAGAGTTTTATGAAACTCTGGTTATCACACAATGTATCATCGTCGGATCCATCTGATGACCAAACAAACCAACAAGTAACTTCCTCATCTAGATGGCCTCACATGCAGCCTGACTAGCTGCCATGTACACTGCCTCAGATGAACTGAGTGAACCTGATCTCTGCTTCCCTTTGTACTAAGAAACTATTGTTGATACTATGTTGAAGATGCCCCCTAATGTGCTCTTCCTATCTGATGGACTGCCTACCAAATCTGCATTGGTGAAGCCTTGAAGCTTCAATCCCTCTGTTTGTCTGTACCATAATCCATACTCTGTAGTGCCCAGTAGATATCTCAACACATGTTTCCCCGCCTTCCAAAAGAGCTTGGTAGGCTTAACCATAGCTTGACTAAGTTGGTTAACTGCATAGCATATGTCTGGTCGTGTGTTCACCAAATACATAAGTGTACCTACAAGCTGTCTGTAAACAATAGCATCCACTAACTCACCTGAAGTAACATCCTCCTTCCTCTAGTTTCCTGCAAGAGGAGTCTCCATGGGTTTTCTGCCCTTCATGTGGAACTTCCTAAGAATCTCCTTGGTATACTTGCCCTGAGATACAAATAGCTGCCCATCTCTTTTCCATAATTCCAAGCCAAGGAAATAGTGCAAGAGCCCCATGTCCTTCATCTCAAACTATCTTGCAAGATCCTCTTTACAAGAATTTATGAGCTGCTCATCACCTGTCAGTATAAGATCATCAACATAAAATACAATTATCAAAAGCTTACCATCAACCACAATATGATATAGGTTCACATCCGCTTCACTCTTTGCGAAGGCGAACCCGGTGAAATAGTTGTCGATCCTAGTGTACCAAGCACGAGGTGCTTACTTCAGCCCATACAACGCTCTCTTGAGTCTGCACACATGCAACTCTCTGTCAAAGGTCTCAAAACCTTCCAGATTCTCAATGTACACTTCTTCCTCAACAACTCCTGTTGAGCACACTTTGTCAACGACCTCATAGCAGTACACCCCCATTTTTTCAAATGGGATTCATGATGTTCGACGTGTTCGCACCATTCATATTCCATCATCAGTCGACAATTTTATGAATGATGTAAACCCATTCAGCATGTTTATGATGTAAATGATCTAAGTAAGACCGTCATATATGTAACAACATAGGTAAGCTTAGTATGTTGGTGACGATTTCTATCCTAGGAGGTTTTTTGTCTCACTGATTTACTTGTGTTTTTCAACACAAGTGATCGATAGAGTTTTCTCCTCCAGCCTCACCACAAAGCTAGGGTGGATTTTGTCATTAAGATGCTAAGTAAGTCCTAGTGTTCTCTATTGAGTTTTTGTAAAAGTAGTTTGGGAATAATCCTAGCTAGTTGGCTAGATTATTTTATTACAAGCTACTTGGTCTACTAGATCATGTTTTGAGTCGCAGAATTGGGTATCTATTTGAGGGTCTATACGAATGGGTATTCTCCCTTCATGTGTCTAAATGTATTTATCTTATGTAAAGAGGGTTGGAAAAAATAATTAAAATCCTCTCTCAGTGAATTAATTAAATTTTCTGGTCAAATTAATTAAAAAATATTAAGCAAGAAATTTAATTAATTTTAGGTCCTAGGTGAGTATAAAATCCTTCAAAGGAAAAATTCGTTGGTCCTTAAAAAATGAATTTTTAAAGACTCCAGGCCCAGGGAATATTGAGCATTTCAATAAATTTTGGACCCTTGGGCCTAGGTGGTTAAATCAAAGTAAAAAATTTGAGGTAATTAACTCAAAAATAGTATATTTTTGAGTTAATTAAAATGGAATTAAATGATAAATTCGTTTTTTCCTCAAATTTATAATTTCGACGATCCAGATTAAAAGATGATCAAATATTTTCGACGATCGAGATTATTTTGACATGGATCAATCGAACTAGCCGTTGGAGATTTTGTCTTATATATTAGAGGTCCTTGTCAGTCTTTCAAGCATCCGATCTTTGGATCGTGCACTTGTTCTTGGAAGCTCTTGTGATTCCTTTGATGAATAAAGCATAAAGATTTTGGGGTTACAAACTTTGGTGTTCCTTTTCCAGATCTATGTGGTGATTTATCTCTAAACTCTGCTACTTTATTTTGCATTTTTATGGTTGATGGCCTTCATGGATTAATCCGCATACAGGTATTTTGTGCAGTTTTCTGGGTTCATAAAATGACATTTTTGATTTAACGGAAAAACTAGTTATATATTTTTCTGAAAGGTCTAATGTTTATTTTCTTAAATCTCTATCAATCTAAATTTCAGATCTAAGTGTGCAGGGAAATTTTTTTTTTAAAGGTTTGAGCATCTGAAGAAGTCTTCAGTTGGACCAGCCGACTCTCAGATTTCGTAAATCTGAAAAATCCCATAGTTTCTAAATTCCCAAAGCTATCTTATGGGATTAGTGGTTTTGCAGAGTCTTTTAGGACTTGTGGCTCTCCTTAAAAATTTGAATTTCTAAAAAAATGTGCTGAAATGGTTTTAAATCTGGTTAGGAAGGTCTTCGCTCTGTAAATTAGCATTGTAAATTTGTATTTATTTTAGGATTTTAGGGTTTATTTTTGTATAGCTTCAGATCTAATTTGGTTTTGTGTAGATTTGCAGGGGAATTCTTGATTTTTTTTTTATAATATGAGCCAGATATAACCCTCGGAGGGCCAGATCTGATCTCAGGATCGCTTTGCTGACAGATTTGAGTGTAAAAATAGGATTTCAAGTTCATCATTCTGAAAATCTGAGTTACGTTGGAAAATTTCAAATCTGCTGGGCGATTTTAAATGTATTGGGTTTGTTGAGGTTTTCTTTGCCTCTGGTATCAAACGATGCACAAGACATTGCCCTTGTCCCTGCATACGCTCTCGTCTTCTCCATCAGGCCTGCCATCCTCTTCTGTGTGCATACGCTGCTTTCATCTGCAGCCCTCCTCTACCCTCCAGCGTTTGCCTTCGTGTTTCCTCTAAACCCTCGACTCTTCACTCTTCTGCTGTCGACCTTCTTCACCTACAGCTTTCTCCGCATATTGACATTTCTCCTTCCACAAACCTCTTTGCTCCGCCGTCGACCATCTTTATTCTTCTCTGCTGTCTTACCCTTCGATTTCCTCTGCCGTCCATTTCGACCTTCTCCTCACCTCGCTGTCCGATGTGCTTCCATCGCCCAACCTGCAAACAAAAAACAAATACAAGCATACCGTAAACTCGGAAACATATATGCGTTCAAATTTTTAAGTTCAGATTCAATTTCAATGTTAGAGGGTTTAGTGTTAGTTTTAGGTGTATTTTTAATTCGATATTTTTTTTAGTTTAGTTTAGTTTTAGATTTTATTCGTAGACCTTTAGATTTTAATTTAATTTAATTTTATTAAATGTTTAGTTTAGTTTTAGGTTTTAGATTTTAATTTGATTTTGTGGGTTAGCGTTTAGTCTAATTTAGATTTTTATTAGTCGTAGATTTTAATTTTGTTAGATTTTAATTAATTAATTTTTTTTTTTTTTAAAGATTTTAATGAGTGTTAGTTTCAGTTTTTGTTTTTAGTTCTTAGTTTTTATACTTTAGATTTTAATTGTTTGGCTAAGGTTAGTTTTGTTTTAATTTTTTTTAGAATCTTAATTTGTTTTAGGATTTAAAAAATAATAAAAATATAAAAAAATATAAAAATAAAAAATCTCAAAAAATTTTCATAGTCAAATGAATTTTTAAATTTTTATCTAAAGTTTGATTGTACAAGAACATTTTAATTTTTGGATCGGGTCATTTAGAACATCATAAATTCGAAAATATTGCAATGATCTAGCATTTATATTTGATGGTCTTCTTATGATAGCATTATTGTGGATTCAGATTATTTTAATGCATAATTGTGGTGCGTTCTATTGAATATCATTGTGGTTATTTGTGTTTTTTATAACAACAGTTATACATCAATTACTTGTCTTTAATCGCATAACGAGATCTTTTAACTCCATAAGGCACTGATTTTAATATAATTGGATCTGTGAAATCTCGTTAATCTTGATAAGCACTTGGTTATTTGACTGTCTCCCCTAAATTGGTTAATATTCAGCCGATTCTATTCCTTCATTTTTGTCAGGGTCTACCTCCCTTATTTTGTAAGGAGACAGCTTAGATAGAGAGATTGGAGATCACGGTGCCAGCCCCTGATCTGAGCTGTTGTCGCAGTGCCTAGACATTTTGTGCGACAGCAACTCCATTGAGAAAGAATATAGTCACATCCATCTAATGTATCTGCTACCCCATCTGCGCTGAGAGTGCAAGGATGGATCAAATCGATGAGTACCTTGCAATCAGTGCAAAAGTCTCCTCATAGTCAATCCCCTCTACCTATGAGAATCCGCTGGCCACAAATCTAGCTTTGTATTTCTCCACACTCCCATCTACTGCTTGCTTCACTTTGTAGATCCACACTTTGTCAACGACCCCATAGCAGTACACTCACATTTTTTCAAATGGGATTCATCATGTTCGATGTGTTCGCGCCATTTAGATTCCATCATCAGTCGACAGTTTTATGAATGATGTAAACCCATTCAACATGTTTATGATGTAAATGATCTAAGTTAGACCGTCATATATGTAACAACATAGGTAAACCTAGTATGTTGGTGATGATTTCTATCCTAGGAGGTTTTTTGTTTCACTGATTTACTTGTGTTTTTCGACACAAGTGATCAGCAGAGTTTTCCCCTCCAGCCTCACCCCAAAGCTAGGTTGGATTTTGTCATTAGGATGCTAAGTGAGTCCTAGTGTTCTCTATCGAGTCTTTGTAAAAGTAGTTTGGGAATAATCCTAGCTAGTTGGCTAGATTATTTTATTACAAGCTACTTGGTCTACTAGATCATGTTTTGAGTCACAGAATTGAGTATCTATTTGAGGGTCTATATGAATGGGTATTTTCCCTTCATGTGTCTAAATGTATTTATCTTATGTAAAGAGGGTTGGAAAAAATAATTAAAATCCCCTCTCAGTGATTTAATTAAATTTTGTGGTCAAATTAATTAAAAAATCTTAAGCAAGAAATTTAATTAATTTTAGGTCCTAGGTGAGTATAAAATCTTTCAAAGACAAAATTCGTTGGTCCTTAAAAAATGAATTTTTAAAGGCCTCAGGCCAAGGGAATATTGAGAGTTTCAAGAGATTTTGGACCCTCGGGCCTAAGTGGTTAAGTCAAAGTAAAAAATTTGAGGTAATTGACTCAAAAATAGTATTTTTAAGTTAATTAAAATGAAATTAAATGATAAATTCGTTTTTTTCCTCAAATTTATAATTTCGACGGTCGAGATTAAAAGATGATCAAATCTTTTCGACGGTCAAGATTATTTTGACATGGATCAATCGAACTAGCCGTTAGAGATTTTGTCTTATATATTAGAGGTCTTTGTCAGTTTTTCAAGCATCCAATCTTTGGATCGTGCACTTGTTCTTGGAAGCTCTTGTGATTCCTTTTGATGAATAAAACATAAAGATTTTGGGGTTACAAACTTTGGTGTTTCTTTTCTAGATCTATGTGGTGATTTATCTCTAAACTCTGCTATTTTATTTTGCATTTTTATGGTTGATGGCCCTCATGGATTAATCTGCATGCAGGTATCTTGTGCAATTTTTTGGGTTCATAAAATGAAATTTTTTGATTTAACGGAAAAACTAGTTATATATTTTTCTAAAAGGTCTCATGTTTATTTTCTTAAATCTCTATCAATCTAAATTTCAGATCTAAGTGTGCAGAGATTTTTTTTTTTTAAAGGTTTGAGCCTCTGGGAAAGTCTTCAGTTGGACCAACTGACTCTCAGATTTCGTAAATCTAAAAAAGCCCATTGTTTCTAAATTTCCAAAGCTCTCTTACGGAATTAATGGTTTTGCAGAGTCTTTTAGGACTTATGCCTCTCTTTAAAAATTTGAATTTCTAAAAAATTGTGCTGAAATGGTTTTAAATCTGGTCAGAAGAGCCTCCGCTCTGTAAATTGGCATTGTAAATTTGTATTTATTTTAGGATTTCAGGGCTTATTTCTGTATAGCTTCGGATCTGATTTGGTTCTGTGCAGATTTGTAGGGGAATTGTCAATTTTTTTTTAATCTGAGCTAGATCTAACCCTCGGAGGGCCAGATCTGATCTCAGGATCGCTTTGCTCGCAGATCTGAGTGTAAAAAGAGGATTTCAAGTTCATCATTCTAAAAATCTGAGCTACGTTGGAAAATTTCAAATCTGCTGGGTGATTTTAAATGTACTGGGTTTGTTGAGGTTTTCTTTGCCTTTGGTACAAAACGATGCATAAGACATTGCCCTTGTCCCTGCATATGCCCTCGTCTTCTCCCTCAGCGTTGCCATCCTCTTCTGCGTGCATATACTGCTTTCATTCGCAACCCTCCTCTACCGTCCAGCCTTTGCCTTTGCGTTTCCTCTAAACCCTCAACCCTTCACTCTTCTGCCGTCGACCTTCTTCTCCTACAACTTCCTCCTCCTATTGCCATTTCTCCTTCCGCAAACCTCTTTTTTCTGCCGTTGACCATCTTCATTCTTCTCTGCTGTCTTACCCTTCGATTTCCTCTGCCGTCCATTTTGACCCTCTCCTCACCTCGTTGTCCGATATGCTTCCGACGCCCAACCTGCAGAAAAAAAACAAATAAAATCATACCGTAAAGTCGGAAACATATATGTGTTAAAATTTTTAAGTTCGGATTCAATTTTCAATGTTAGAGGGTTTAGTGTTAGTTTTAGGTGTATTTTTAATTCGATATTTTTTTAGTTTAGTTTAGTTTTAGATTTTATTCGTAGACATTTAGATTTTATTAAATGTTTAGTTTAGTTTTAGGTTTTAGATTTTAATTCGATTTTGTGGGTTAATGTTTAGTCTAATTTAGATTTTCGTTAGTCATAGATTTTAATTAATTAATTAATTATTTTTTTTTAAAAGATTTTAATTAGTGTTAGTTTAGTTTTTGTTTTTAGTTCTTAGTTTTTATACTTAAGATTTTAGTTGTTTGGTTAATGTTAGTTTTGTTTTAATTTTTTTTAGAATCTCTTAATTTGTTTTAGGATTTAAAAAATAATAAAAATATAAAAAATATAAAAAAAAATTCTCAAAAAATCTTCATAGTCAAATGAATTTTTAAATTTTTATCTATATTTTGACTATACAGGAACATTTTAATTTCTGGATCGGGTCATTTATATCATCATAAATTCAAAAATATTGCAATGATCTGGAATTTATATTTGATGGTCTTCTTATGATAACATTTTTGTGGATTCAGATTATTTTAATGCATAATTGTGGTGCGTTCTATTGAATATCATTGTGGTCTTTTTTTTTTTTTTTTTTATAGCAGCAGTTATACATCAATTACTTGGCTTTAATAGCATAACGAGATCTTTTAACTCCATAAGGCACTGGTTTTAATATAATTGGATCTGTGAAATCTCGTTAATCTTGATAAGTACTTGGTTATTTGACTGTGTTTCCCGAATTGGTTAATCTTCAGCCGGTTCTATTCCTTCATTTTTGTCAGGTTCTACCTCCCTTATTTTGCAAGGAGACAAATTAGATAGAGAGATTGGGGATCAGGGTGACAGCCCCCGATCTGAGCCGTTGTCCCGGTGCCTAGAAATTTTGTGCGACAACATTTTTTGACGTTGTTGCCAGAGATAGATTTTTTCTGTCCTTGGTATTAATGACATTTTATGATCTTCTAATCTTTTTTCACCATTCATCAGCCTATCACAAGGGATCACATTTTCTGGCGACATTTCATCATCTCACTAATCATTTCATCATTGTATCTTTAACACTTGGACATTTTAGTTGGCTTCTTGTTTGGGTGGCGACTCCACTTATTCATCTATTTACTCCCAGACAAGAATCCCTCCTGATATCCATCTGCTACTCTCAATTATTTCCTATGTTTTTAGAATTAGTTTCATGTTCAAGTGGCGACTCCAATTCTTTCATTTCTTACAAGATTTCTTGCTAAGAAGCTCACTTCTTGAGGACCTTTTAACTATTCTTGAACAAGGATCTCTTTCTATAACATCCACTTAACCTTTAAACAGGTCATCATGGATGACACCTTTCATGACATGCTAGAAGAGGTCATTTCTAAATTTCCTTTTTTCTTAGGTGGTGATCCAGGCACTGCTCTACAACATCTAAGGATGGTCACTTATTTTTTATATAAATATTGTCGTCCTTCACAATATAATCATGAAGATGTCAAGATACGTATCTTTGGCTATTCCTTAAAAGCTGATGCTACCGATTGGTTTCGAAATTGTCTTGAAGAGTATTGTTTACAAGACATCATCAATGCTTTTACAGATAAATATATAAAACAAGATGACTCGCCTTGTGCTCCCAGTATTATGCAAAATAATGAAATTGATCTTGTAGAGAACTCAACTATCAGCAAGATATTTACAAACAATTCTCAGGATGAATCCACTTGTACCATGATAGCACAAATCCATGATAGTGGTGAAATAGAAACAAGTTGTCAAATCAGTGTTGAAAACGATAAGCATATTGTTAACAAATTGATTCAGATGGTTAAGGATATACAACTAAACCAGGCTCAAATCATTAAAAATATGGAACTTAATCAAGAAAAAATAATAGCGGATCATGCTAGGGAAATTGGTTCTATGCAGAGTAGGTTATTGGCCTTCGAAGAAAAACATATCAAGGAAATGACGATCATGGAAACAAATCATGAGAAGGAGATGAATTGTATGAAAAATTTCTTCGTCACCATGAAAGCGGATAATGATAAAATGATTCAAAGCATGGAAGCTAACCAGATCAATCTTCAAAATAGGATAAATGCCATTGAAGCAAGTCATGCACAGGAAATGAATGACATGAAAAACAGGTTAAAGATGATGAAAGTTAATCATTCTAATCAGATTTCCCTTCAACACAATTTGTTGACTATTGAAGAGAGTCATGCAAAGGAAATTACTGTTGATAATTTTAAGCATTCTACTGATATCCAAAATAAGTTGGAAAAAATGGAAAGATCACACATATAGAATTTCCAACCCAAGTCAGATATGTCAACAGATCATAGGCCTCCCAGTTTGTTGAAGAAATTTCGATCTCATCACACGAAGGTCACTTTTCCCATTAAGGAAGAATTAACTATGGCTACAAAGGACGTTGAGAATGACCAAGCTTATGTGTCACCTTTAACAGAATATATTCAGAATAAGATTGGTCACACTACAGGTTCATCAGATGTTTTGTTCAATAATTTTCAAGATAAAGACAAGAAATCTACAGTGGTCTCATTACTGACATCACATCCCACTAAGAAGAAGAGAAAAAATCAGAGAAGAAGAAGTAAGTGGTTTGATTCTTCTGATGGCCGTGAGCAACTTGACATTCGGAGAAGACAGAGTCCTACAATTAGCAAGATTGGACATGGTACATTTGAAAAGCAGCTTACAGACTTGCCTAAAAGTAGACAAATTCTCAACATGCACTATATAGAGCACATATGATGCCACAAGCCATCCTTTGTATTGTATCTCTAACCTTACACCTTGTTATTTCAACATTTCATTTTGTAGTTAAAGTAGATTTACTTTTCATGTTAAGTAGAATAATAAATGAAAGAAGAGCTTCTATTTTTTCATGCTCTTAATGTTATATGATGATATTTGGATGGACGCTACTTATGTAATTTTGTGTGTTGCTTGGATACAGATTCTGGATTCTCACACTCCTCCGATGAAGCAACGTGTCCCCAAGTAGAGCTAGATGTTGACCACATTTTGTCAACGACCCCATAGCAGTACACCCATTTTTTCAAATGGGATTCATCATGTTTGATGTGTTCGCGCCATTCAGATTCCATCATCAGTCGACAATTTTATGAATGATGTAAACATGATGTAAACCCATTTAACATGTTTATGATGTAAATGATCTAAGTAAGACCGTAATATATGTAACAACATAGGTAAGCCTAGTATGTTGGTGACGATTTCTATTCCATGATGTTTTTTGTCTCATTGATTTACTTGTGTTTTTCGACACAAGTGATCGGCAGAGTTTTCCCCTCCAACCTCACCCCAAAGCTAGGGTGAATTTTGTTATTAAGATGCTAAGTGAGTATTAAAAAATATTAAGCCATAAATTTAATTAATTTTAGGTCCTAGGTGAGTATAAAATCCTTCAAAGGAAAAATTCGTTGGTCTTTAAAAAATGAATTTTTAAAGGCCCCAGGTCAAGGGAATATTGAGAATTTCAAGAAAATTTTGGACCCTTGGGCCTAGGTGGTTAAGTCAAAGTAAAAAATTTGAGGTAATTAACTCAAAAATAATATTTTTGAGTTAATTAAAATGGAATTAAATGATAAAAAAAAATTCTTAAAGAATCTTCATAGTCAAATGAATTTTTAAATTTGTATCTAAAATTTGACTATACATGAACATTTTAATTTCTGGATCAGGTCATTTAGAACATCATAAATTCGGAAATATTGCAATGATCTGGCATTTATATTTTATGGTCTTCTTATGATAACATTGTTGTGGATTTAGATTATTTTAATGCAAAATTGTGGTGCGTTCTATTGAATATCATTGTGGTCATTTGTGTTTTTTATAACAGCAGTTATACATCAATTAGTTGGCTTTAATCCCATAACAGAATATTTTAACTCCATAAGGCACTGGTTTTAATATAATTGGATCTGTGAAATCTCGTTAATCTTGATAATTACTTGGTTATTTCACTGTGTCTCCCGAATTGGTTAATCTTCAGCCAATTCTATTCCTTCATTTTTGTCAGGGTCTACCTCCCTTAGTTTGCAAGGAGACAACTTAGATAGAGAGATTGGGGATCAGGGTGACAACCCTCGATCTGAGCTATTGTCGCGGTGCCTAGAAATTTTGTGCGACAACATTTTTTGGTGCCATTGCCGGGGATAGAGTTTTTCTGTCCTTGGTCTTAACGACATTTTATGATCTTCTAATATTTTTTCGCCATTTATCAGCCTTTCACAAGGGATCACATTTTATGGCATCATTTCATCATCTCACTAATCATTTCATCATCGTATCTTTAGTACCTGGACATTTCGGTTGCCTTCTTGTTTGGGTGGCGACTCCACTTATTCATCTATTTACTCCTAGACAAGAATCCCCCCCTGATATCCTTCTGCTACTCTCGAATATTTCTTCTGTTTCATAATTAGTTTCATGTTCAAGTGGCGACTTCGATTTTTTCATTTTTTACAAGAGTTCCTGCTAAGAAGCTTGCTTCTTGAGGATCTTTTGACTATTTTTGAACAAGGATCTCTTTCTCTAACATCCACTTAACCTTTAAACAGGTCATCATGGATGACACCTTTCATGACATGCCAGAAGAGGTAATTTCTAAATTTCCTTTTTTCTCAGGTGGTGATCCAAGCACTACTCTACAACATCTAAGGATGGTCACTTATTTTTTATATAAATATTGTCGTCCTTCACAATATAATCATGAAGATGTTAAGATGCTTATCTTTGGCTATTCCTTAAAAGGTGATGCTACCGATTGGTTTCGAAATTGTCCTGAAGAGTATTGTTTACAAGACATCATCAATGCTTTTACAGATAAATATATAAAACAAGATGACTCGCCTTGTGCTCCCAGTATTATGCAAAATAATGAAATTGATCTTGTAGAGAACTCAACTATCAGCAGGAGATTTCCAGACAATTCTTAGGATGAATCCACTTGTATCACGACAACACAAATCCATGATAGTGGTGAAGCAGAAACAAGTTGTCAAATCAGTGTTGACAACGATAAGAATCTTGTTAAGTAATTGATTCTGATGGTTAAGGATATACAACTAAACCATGCTCAAATCATTAAGAATATGGAACTTAATCAAGAAAAAATAATAGCGTATCACGCTAGGGAAATTGGTTCTATGAAGAGTAGGTTATTAGCCTTAGAAGAAAAACATATCAAGGAAATGACGATCATGGAAACAAATCATGAGAAGGAGATGAACTGTATGCAAAATTTCTTCATGACCATGAAAGCGGATAATGATAAAATGATTCAAAGCATGGAAGCTAACCAGATCAATCTTCAAAATAGGTTAAATGCCATTGAAGCAAGTCATGCACAGGAAATGAATGACATGGAAAACATATTAAAGATGATGAAAGTTAATCATTCTAATCATATGTCTCTTCAACACAATTTGTTGAATACTAAAGAAATTCATGCGAAGGAAATAACTGTTGATAATGTTAAGCATTCTACTGATATCCAAAATAATTTGGAAAAAATGGAAAGATCACACATGCAGAATTTCCAACCCAAGTCAGATTTGTCAACAGATCATAGGCCTCCCAGTTTGCTGAAGAAATTTCCATCTCATCACACAGAGGTCACTTTTCCCATTAAGGAAGAATTAACTATGGCTACAAAGGACATTGAGAAAGACCAATCTTATGTGTCACCTTTAACAGAATATATTCAGAATAAGATTTGTCACACTACAGGTTCATCAGATGTTTTGCACAAGCATTTTCAAGATAAGGACAAGAAATCTACAGTGGTCTCATTACTGACATCACAACCCACTAAGAAGAAGAGAAAAAATCAGAGAAGAAGAAGTAAGCGGTTTGATTTGTTTGATGGCCATGAGCAACTTGACATTCGGATAAGACATAGTCCTAAAATTAGCAAGATTGGACATGGCACATCTGAAAAGCAGCCTACACACTTGCCTGAAAGCAGGAAAATGCTCAGCATGCACTATATAGAGCACATCTGATGCCACAGGGCATCCTTTGTATTGTATCTCTAACCTTACACCTTTTTATTTCAACATTTCATTTTGTAGTTAGAGTAGATTTACTTTTCATGTTAAGTAGAATAATAAATGAAAGAAGAGCTTCTATTTTTTCATGCGCTTAATGTTATATGATGATATTTGGATGGACGCTACTTATGTAATTTTGTGTGTTTTTTGGATACAGATTTTGGATTCTCACATTCCTCCAATGAAACAACGTGTCCCAAAGTAGAGCCAGATGTTGACCACAGTTTGTCAACGACCCCATAGCAGTACACCCCCATTTTTTCAAATGGGATTCATCATGTTCGACGTGTTCGCGCCATTCAGATTCCATCATCAGTCGACAACTTTATGAATGATGTAAACTGATTCAACATGTTTATGATGTAAATGATCTAAGTAAGACCATAATATATGTAACAACATAGGTAAGTCTAGTATGTTGGTGATGATTTCTATCCTAGGAGGTTTATTGTCTCATGATTTAATTGTGTTTTTTGACACAAGTGATCTGTAGAGTTTTTCCCTCCAGCCTCACTCCAAAGCTAGGGTGGATTTTGTCATTAAGATGCTAAGTGAGTCCTAGTGTTCTCTATCAAGTCTTTGTAAAAGTAGTTTGGGAATAATCCTAGCTAGTTGGCTAGATTATTTTATTACAAGCTACTTGGTCTACTAGATCATGTTTTGAGTCGCAGAATTGGGTATATATTTGAGGGTCTATACGAATGGGTATTCCCCCTTCATGTGTCTAAATGTATTTATCTTATGTAAAGAGGGTTGGAAAAAATAATTAAAATCCCCTCTCAATGAATTAATTAAATTTTCTGGTCAAATTAATTAAAAAATCTTAAGCAATAAATTTAATTAATTTGAGGTCCTAGGTGAGTATAAAATCCTTCAAAGGAAAAATTCGCTGGTCCTTAAAAAATGAATTTTTAAAGGCCCCATGCCAAGGGAATATTGAGAATTTCAAGAAATTTTGGATTCTTGGGCCTAGGTGGTCAAGTCAAAGTAAAAAATTTGAGGTAATTAACTCAAAAATAGTATTTTTGAGTTAATTAAAATGAAATTAAATGATAAATTCGTTTTTTCCTCAAATTTATAATTTCGATGGACCAGATTAAAAGATGATCAAATCTTTTCGACGGTCTAGATTATTTTGACATGGATCAATCGAACTAGCCGTTGGAGATTTTGTCTTATATATTAGAGGTCTTTGTCAGTTTTTCAAGCATCCAATCTTTGGATCGTGCACTTGTTCTTGGAAGCTCTTGTGATTCCTTTTGATGAACAAAACATAAAGACTTTGGGGTTACAAACTTTGGTGTTCCTTTTCTAGATCTATGTGGTGATTTATCTCTAAACTCTGCTATTTTATTTTGCATTTTTATGGTTGATGGCCCTCATGGATTAATCTGCATGCAGGTATCTTGTGCAATTTTTTGGGTTCATAAAATGAAATTTTTTGATTTAACGGAAAAACTAGTTATATATTTTTCTAAAAGGTCTCATGTTTATTTTCTTAAATCTCTATCAATCTAAATTTCAGATCTAAGTGTGCAGAGATTTTTTTTTTTTAAAGGTTTGAGCCTCTGGGAAAGTCTTCAGTTGGACCAACTGACTCTCAGATTTCGTAAATCTAAAAAAGCCCATTGTTTCTAAATTTCCAAAGCTCTCTTACGGAATTAATGGTTTTGCAGAGTCTTTTAGGACTTGTGCCTCTCTTTAAAAATTTGAATTTCTAAAAAATTGTGTTGAAATGGTTTTAAATTTGGCTAGAAGGGCCTTCGCATTGTAAATTTGTATTTATTTTAGGATTTCAGGGTTTATTTCTGTATAGCTTTGGATCTGATTTGGTTCTGTGCAGATTTGTAGGGGAATTCTCATTTTTTTGTTTTTAATATGAGCCAGATCTAACCCTTGGTGGACCAGATCTGATCTCAGGATCGCTTTGCCGGCAGATCTGAGTGTAAAAGAGGATTTCAAGTTCATCATTCTGAAAATCTGAGTTGCGTTGGAAAATTTCAAATCTGCTGGGCGATTTTAAGTGTATTGGGTTTGTTGAGGTTTTGTTTGCCTCTGGTATAAAACGATGCACAAGACACTGCCCCTGTCCCTGCATACACCCTTGTCTTCTCCCTCAGGCCTGCCGTCCTCTTCTGCGTGCATATGCTGCTTTCATCCACAGCCCTCCTCTACCGTCCAGCCTTTGCCTTTCCGTTTCCTCTAAACCCTCGACTCTTCACTCTTCTGCCGTCGACCTTCTTCATCTGCAGCTTCCTATGCCTATTTCCATTTCTCCTTCCGCGAACCTCTTTGCTCTGCCGTCAACAATCTTCATTCTTCTCTACTGTCTTATCCTTCGATTTCCTCTGCCGTCCATTTCGACCCTCTCCTCACCTCGCTGTCCAATGTGCTTCCATCACCCAACCTGCAAACAAAAAACAAATACAAGCATACCATAAACTCGGAAACATATATGCGTTAAAATTTTTATGTTCGGATTCAATTTCGATGTTAGAGGGTTTAGTGTTAGTTTTAGGTGTATTTTTAATTCGATATTTTTTTTAGTTTAGTTTAGTTTTAGATTTTATTCGTAGACCTTTAGATTTTTTATTTTATTTTATTTTATTAAATGTTTAGATTAGTTTAGTTTAGTTTTAGGTTTTAGATTTTAATTCGATTTTGTGGGTTAGCGTTTAGTCTAGGTTAGATTTTCGTTAGTCATAGATTTTAATTATTATTATTATTATTATTTTTTAATATTTTAATTAGTATTAGTTTCAGTTTTTGTTTTTAGTTCTTAGTTTTTATACTTTAGATTTTAATTGTTTGGTTAATGTTAGTTTTGTTTTAATTTTTTTTACAATCTCTTAATTTTTTTTAGGATTTAAAAAATAATAAAAAATATAAAAAAAAAAATTCTAAAAAAATCTTCATAGTCAAATGAATTTTTAAATTTTTATCTAAAGTTTGATTATACAAGAACATTTTAATTTCTGGATCGGGTCATTTAGAACATCATAAATTCGGAAATATTGCAATGATCTGGCATTTATATTTGATGGTCTTCTTATGATAACATTATTTTGGATTTAGATTATTTTAATGCATAATTGTGGTGCGTTCTATTGAATATCATTGTGGTTATTTATGTTTTTTATAGCAACAATTATACATCAATTACTTGGCTTTAATCACACAATGAGATCTTTTAACTCCATAAGACACTGATTTTAATATAATTGGATCTGTGAAATCTTGTTAATCTTGATAAGTACTTGGTTATTTGACTGTGTCTCCCGAATTGGTTAATCTTCAGCCGATTCTATTCCTTCATTTTTTTCAGGGTCTACCTCCCTTAGTTTTCAAGGAGACAACTTAGATAGAGAGATTGGGGATCAGGGTGCCAGTCCCCGATCTGAGCCGTTGTCGCGGTGCCTAGACATTTTTTGCGACAACAACTCCATTGAGAATGACTATCTTTACATCCATCTAATGTATCTGCTACCCCATCTGCGCTGAGAGTGCAAGGATGGATCAAATCGATGAGTACCTTGCAATCAATGCAAAAGTCTCCTCATAGTCAATCCCCTCTACCTGTGAGAATCCTCTGGCCACAAATCTAGCCTTGTATTTCTCCACACTCCCATCTGCTGCTTGCATCACTTTGTAGATCCACCTGGATCCAACCACTGACTTCCCCACTGGTCTTGGGACCACTCCCCATGCATTGTTTCTGATAATGGAGTCATGCTCCTCAACCATGGCGTCAACCCATGTTGGCTATTGCACTTCTTCCTCAAAAGAGGATGGTTTTGTCACAATACACTCGCTCATAAGAGCCATGTATCCATTATACCTGTCTGGGGACCTTCTCTTCCTGCGCTGTGATTTAGGTGCACCTACATGCTTTGTCGCATATGGCATCAATCTGTCAACCTGTATGGTGGGCTTCCTACCATTTCTGGTGGATGGCTCCGTACGAGTGGTTTCTACCACTCTATGATCCTCTGCTTGTGGCTGCTCCACATCTTGAGGTTCATCCTTTGGAACTAAGAGTTCCTCTTCTGCATGCAAGTCAAGCTCCCTCTGAAGGGATAATCACATGGCTTTATCCTCATCAAATTTAACATCTCTCCTGACAACTGTCATCCTGTTAGTCGAAAAATACACCCTATAGTTGTGTGGAGTATCAATGTACCCCAAAAATATCCCGACCTCTGTTGTTGGTTCTAGCTTCTTCTTGACATCTTTGGTCACATGGAAATAGACATATGAGCCCAAAGTTTTAAAATATGAAACATCGGGTTTCTTACCTGAAAAAGTCTCCTCTGGTGTAATCATGCCAAGTATCCGATGAGGACTATGGTTTTGCAAAAATATCATTGTATTTCATGCCTATGCCCATAGATGAAATGGTAGACCCTGATCATGTAACATAGCTTGTGGTGCTCCCACAATTGTTCTTTTCTTTCCTTCTACAACCCCATTATGTTGTGGGTTATGAGGTGCAATCAATTCTCTTTGAATTCCTTCTTTGGCGCAAAAGTTATTGAATTCATTAGAGATATACTCACCACCATTGTCGCTCCTTAGAGCCTTCACCTTCTTCCCTGTATCACTCTCTACCAGTGCTTTGAACTCACAAAACTTGGAGAACGTCTGATCTTTCTTCTGCAAAAAGAAGATCCAACACTTTCTAGAAAAATCATCGAAAAAAATCACATAATACCTATGCTTTGCTGTGGAATCTGTTGAGAATGGTCCACACACGTCTGAGTGAACTCTTTCAAGGATTTCTGCTGCTCAGTTCTCCTTCTCATGAAAAGTGGCTTTATTATACTTCCCTATGGTACACCCTTTGCATGTGTCTATTTGCGCAAGTGTACCCTTTGGAAGACCTGTAGAAATATGTTGCATGATCCAAATAGCACTGTGGTGTAGATGGTCCAATCTGTTATGCCATAACTCACCTATATCTCGGCTCACCACCTCCCTTACTTTATTTCTCAATGCTACATAGCCATCTACATCAAGTTTGTAGAGGTTCTTCACACAAACCCCAATCTTTTTTACCTATCTTGTGGATTTGTGACGAAGTAATGCCTTTCCTTCACTGAAAACCACATCATATCCAAGATCCTCCAACATAGGAACTGAAACTAAATTCTTTTTCAACCCTGTTACATGCATGTAATCTTTTAATATGAAAGGTTTACCTGACTGTCTCTGGAAAATAACTGTCCCAATCCTGGTAGCGCTATACCTCCCGTCATCACCCATCTCGATGTGCATTTGAAGATCCTTCTCCTCCAAGCTACTAAAGAGTTCTTTGTTTCCCATCATCTGGAAAGATGCTCCACTATGCATTCGATGAGATAGTCCAACTCAAACTGTGAGGCCAAAGCTTCACCCGCTGCAGCTCCTGAAGACTTCTTGTTGTTATTCTTCTTTTGTGGACAATTTGTGGCATAGTGACCATGATCATGATAGTGAAAACATTTCACTTTTGATATGTCACGTTTCTTGTCTTCTTTGCTGGGCTCAGATTTGGAATAGGACTTCTTCCCCTTCCCCTTCTTTTCCTTACCAGTCAAGGCACAATTTTCCTCATCATCAGTCTTGGATGAGGATCCATCCCTGGTATTGCACAAAAACTCTTCTTGTACCAAATATGACCATAGTCGCTCCGAATATGGTAACTTCTCCCTTCCATTCACAGAATCCCGGTAACTATGCCAGCTCTTGGGAACGCCTAGAAGTGCTAGGCTCACCAGGTCATCATCAACTACAATAATCCCAACACTTCCAAGCTCATCTCAACATTGAGTGAACTTGGTCAAGTATTTCTAGATTGTGTCGCCCTTCTCCATTTTGATTTTCCTAAGCTTGTCCTTGAGTGCCAATTTTCTGTGGTCACTGTTGCTTTGAAACAGATCTGTCAAGGCCTTAGCATATGGAGTTTCCTTTCCATAGAGACTCGAGACAATATGATCTCGAACTCCCTCTAATAATATCCTCCTCGTCTTTGCGACATTCTTTCTCCATGCATCATGCTGCGCAACATCTGCCTGATTGGGTTCAGGAATATCAATGTCAATGAACTCCTTCAACCCATTATTCTCCAATACTGCCTCCATCCTATCCTTCCATGCAATATAGTTTGAATTTCCCTAAAGTGCATATTCGAGTCTCAAGCTAGTGAAAGACATCTTGGTCAGCTTTTAGCTCCAAAGAATGTATGTCCAAATTTGAATGCTGTTCAACTTAAACTCAATTTATTCTCCACTATTGTGATTCCTGGCGCTTTGATACCATGTAGAAATTACACCAATGGATTCAATCCGATTATGCAATGTACTAAAACAAGATACTGAATCCTTCTACAATATTTGCGGAATATAAATGATGATCGCTCAATCACATGCAAGTAAGAGAAATAAGTAAATCAATCCCACAACACAAGATTTTCCTAGGGAAAGCAACTGCTAAAAACCCCTCTATCTATATTGTATAATAAGCCAAGGAACCATGAAGAAATACAATGCATGTGTTCTCACAAGAACCTCATACACGCTACCAATCGTCTCACACTGATTTAGGCACAATTGGACTAACACATAGCCAATTTTCAGCCCACCATCAGCCTGCCTTGCTCATGCAATCCCTAGGCAAAATGATTCCTATTTAATAGGAATTCCAACCTTCCTTGACTGTGAAATCCTTTATGGGCATCCCATGGCTTTATAACTGCATCTGGGCAGTTCGCTAATAATACAACTGATAGTTTACTTCTCTTTAACCATTGTCTCAATTGGGTCTTCATTAGATTTGACATGCATGCAACTAATAATAGAAAATCATCAGTTACAAGGTAGATCACTACTTGTGAATTAAATCTAATTTAATTCACTTGACCTCCCACTAGCTCATCGCTTAGTTAGAACTAGTTAAACTGATTTCAACTTAATTATTTTGAGTTAACTGATTAAAATCACACTACACTAGTGCATTAACTGCAACTGGATCCCCAAAATAATAAAATCACTCTACATGCCTCACCATTGACCCTCAACTCGAAATTCTTGAGCTAACTGATTCTATATCACTTAGTTAACTATTACACATTGTTATGAGATAAGATAATTTATTGTCTAATTTATTTAAAGGAAAACTAAATTAGACACACATTTTCTTGTTGATTTTCAACATCATACGCCTTGATGAGATCAACCTTGAGGAGGCATGCTTTCTGATTCCTAGTTTGAATGGAATGTATTATTTCTTGAGCAATCACTATAGCATCCTGGATCTGCCTCCCTTCTAAAAACCCAAATTGTTCCTCTGTGATGATTTTAGACAATATCGGCTTGATCCTACATGAAATCAGCTTCGAGATCACCTTATAGACCGAATTACAAAGGGAAATCGACCTATACTCTGCAAACGATTTAGCTTCAGCTTCGAGATCACCTTATAGACTGAATTGCAAAGGGAAATCGACCTATAATCTGCAAACGATTTAGCTCTCTCCTTCTTGGGAATCAACGCAATGAAACTGGAATTAATTGCACCTGAAATATACCCATGTATCCTTGCTTCTTATGCAACCACCAATAAGTCTGGAATCATCAGCCCCCTCAAATGTAGGAATAGCTCCACCCCCCAACCATCCAGTAGTAGACTCTTCCCTTTCGCACATACCTTCATAACCTCAATCAACTCTTTGTTTGTAATTGGTAACCCCAAATATTCATTTTCCTCCACAGTAAACATTTCGGGTAGAAGAGAGATGTAATCCATTTGAGACATAATCAGATATGGCTGATCAGAAAATTGACCTTTAAAATGTAAGATTGGCACCTGTTCTATATCCACCTATGAGATGTGAATTTTTTCATAACCATCTTTAATGTTCCGAATAGGATTACACATTTTTATGCTATTATAATGTGCATGGAAGAATATCGAATTTTTGTCACCAAATTTGATCCAAGTAGCCCTGCTTTTCATCCTTATTTCTTCTTCTTGTGATTTGAGAGTGTCACTTCTCCTACTTTCCAATGCAATAACCTGGGATCTATATGCATTAGAAAATAAAAGTGGATCCGCAGGATCGTTGTAATATTGAAGGATGGCCTCAATATCTGTAGTATCTTTTGTCTTGGCCTCTTTCTTCTCCTTAATCCAATGCCTCATTTCCACTTTCAGAAATTTAAGTTTTTGGCATATTGAAGACATCTAGTTAATGTGTGTTGATAAATCCACTCGATTCAACAACTCATGAACCAAAGTCCCAAATTTCTCCGACTGAAGCCATTTCAGATTGAACTTAAAAGGATAAGTTCTCCTCCTTATCTCCCCTTCCCAAGTAAGCATAATAGGCAAATGATCTGAAATGAAAGCCAGAATAATAGAAGATCTAAAACCCGCATAAATATTATACATAGACATGCTTACAAGAATCCTAACAAGTCTCTTAGAAATCCCTTCTGTGTCTATGCGATTATTTCTCCATGTCGGACCAATGGGTATCGACATTATATCTATCAAAACCTATTCCTACAACATTTCCTTAAAATATATAGATAAATAACCAATCTTAGCTTTAGAACCCCATATTTCTTCCTTTCCCATTGAGAAATTAAGATCATTTGCAACTATAAGAGAACTCAACCTTAAAATGCCCGATCCGACCACTTTATCCTAGAAATGTCTGCGACCTACATATGGAGCATATGAATTAATTAGTTCCCACCAAATGTACCATAAGGATAATTCATGCACAAGATGTAAAGGCCTGCATCTCAAAACCCACGGATTACAAATGATCCCCAACCTACCAGAATCTCCATTCGCACTAGTTACACAAACGTGCCAGTCAGGACTAATGGACATTAGAATATCCCACCTTTTTTCCCTAGACATCATAGTTTCTTGAATTAAAACCATAGTAGGACTGCGTATCCTACCAATAACTGGAAGGGAGCGAATTTTGAGGGTCGCTCCCAGACCCTAAATATTCATAGAGATAATATTCACGGGGAACCTCTGTCACATGAAATTATCCTCTAGGGCCTGAGTTCCATAGAAATCCGATATTGAAACATGTCTAGAAGTATAAACCGGGTCGATGTCGAATATGGGAACCTTCGACCCTTCTACCACACCAGATGTGAGATCCTGTATATGGCACGCCAACACCTTTTTATATTGAGGAGGTATCTTCTTCTGATGAGTGACATTTTTATAGGGATTAAAAGGCTCCCTAGAATGGCCAAAAAAAGTTCTTTTAATAGTGAGCGATTCCATGGATTCCGAGGAGGAATTCAATACCTCCAACTCCTTATCAGGAGACATAGCAGATGGAAGGACCACATCTTACCGATTGAATGGGAAATTGAGGCATATTAGAAGGCTTATTTGGAAGTTGAATGCGATGACAATGGGTCTTATCACAACCCTTTACGATAACCCTATCGTTCTGATGGAAATCATACAATCCAATGAATCCTACCCCCTACCTGCGGACACTCGACATCTAGAGACACTGAATACGTATTATAAGGGGAATCGGGAAGTGAATGAGGACCAAGATTCCTCCCTACCTGCGGACACTCGACATCTAGAGACACTGACTACATATTATAAAGGGAATCGGGAAGTGAATGAGGACCAAGATCCGACTGCATCCCTACAAAGGGCCCAACCATATCCTCAGAGGAGGTCAAAACATAATCATAACGAGGAGAAACATTCTCTTCAGAGCTATATAGATCTTTTAAAATATATGAGAAGGGTACCTAATTACCTCCATGAGATTTGCACATAGTAGGGGAACCGCGTGTAGGACAAAATGACTTAAAAATACAACTACTTAAAGATTGCTGGTGTAAATGTGAGGTGTAAATGCGAAGTGTGTGTGCACATTTTTTCTGTGTTGGCCATCCTTGATATCATGATTTTTCCAAATTTCTAAGAGCCCTTTTTTATAGGGATTGTGGGTAGTTACATTCCTTTCTCTATAAATAGGATGTTGCACCTAGAATCGGATTTTCAAACCAGAAGATATAATGAGTGGCAACATACTCCTATAAATAGAGATAGGAACTCCAAATTTACCTCGTTTTTAAAGCTAATAACTGAAAATGCATATGTTAGTGACCAAGAAAAGATGTTCCATATTAGTCAAATATTCAATGTTTCAATTCATATACATTGTGCAAGGTCCAAAGCATTTTCCGTTGTAATTTTGGACATGGATTTAAAGAAGCGTTGCTAAAGAAAAAAAGAGAGAAGAAATTGAACAATTTTTGGCAATGTTACCAGACTCGGAATCAGCAATAAATCGACAAAGAAAAAGAGCGAAGAGTTTTAATCAGATCGGGAAAAAATCAAGAAAAAATTGGTGAATTCAATAAATAGAGATATAAACATACATATTGAATTAAAAAAACATTTTTCATTGATATTCAATATAGCCATGTCCAAACAATGCATAATATCAATAAATGTCCAAAACATCATGAATCAATAAGTATCTCATATATGTTATGAGTTCAGATATGTTATGAGTCCAAACATGATCCAAAGTACCGAGTCCTAAATCCTAACCAGTGACTACATAGAACTGGATGTATCTGCTTCTAAAAATTTATAAAATACTACATACTAATCAGTAAAAAAACAGTTTCTGAAATCTCTTGATTGCTGCTGAAATGATACGATAATGGTTTGCTATTGAAATCTTTGACAAAGCACATGTTGGAGCACACTGCACACTACTCCTCTATTACACAGAGTAAGCTGAAACTAAAACCATGCCTCTATTACCTTCTCGGAGTATGAGTTGCGGGCCTCAACAGTGAGAAGTGAGTTACAAACCGACGTTTAATTTTTAATCTAACTAAACCATGTGGCAAACAATGTGGAAACCCTAAAATTTGAAACCCGTGATCGTTGATTTGAGGGCTGAAAATCGCATTAGTCGCCTAAATCACAATTAATCGTTGAGTTCCGAGTCAAACTTGTGTTGACCACAAGTCAAACTTGGCCAACACAAGTTTGACTCGCCCATAGTTGAATTGGATCGTTTGAGGGAAGAGCATAGTTTGACTTGTGATTAATTGCTAGTGATCGGAGATTCATGTTTCACTGATTTTGGGACACAAAATTGACAACTATGCCAAAACTGGAATTTATAGATTTTATTTATCCAAGTGGAATGATGCCTGATATAGAAACTACTAGGATAAGAAAACTAATGAAATATGTGGAGTATTTCGATAGGCACAAAGTAAATCCTGAACTGTTTACACTGTAAGTCTCAACACTCAACTCGGACGTTCAGAACTTTTCAGATATGGGGAGGATCATGTATGCACAATGTTGGAAGATCTTCTCTATACATTTATCTTTGCTGTAAATATCCATTTATCATAATGTAACTATGTATTTATCTTTAAAACTTCTTGTTTAACATTTGAATGCAGTGTATCTATATTAGAAAGTTCCACTGCAGAGCAGGGATTTTTTACTCTGTACCCTTCTAATAAAAAAATAGAATATAGAAAACTAAACGGTTGTAGATATTTATTCGATATCTACCTTATATGACTAGATTTTGTTGGCTCTATAATTATGGTTGTGAATAATAAAATACTAATTGTTCCAAGGCATTGAAGGTGGAAGAGGAGGCAAAATTCATCCATTGGAAATACAACAAAGAATTCTCACTGTAATATTAATATACTCAATTCAAAATTTGAAATTCTTGCTACAATAATACAGATGAAGCAGTATAGACAAGGGAACACTTGCTGTAGGGGTCTGCTAAGTTTACAAAGGCATACATATTCTATCTCTCTGGTTTTGAACCTGTGATTTCTTAGAAGAAAATGTGAGAATAATCTAGATTAATGCAGAAATAGATTTAGTTTTGAGTTGTTGAACAAGAGATTTTATTTAGAATTTGGTTCCACCTATTTAGGTTTGTTTCCTCCAATTTAGGAGATTAGGTGAGTGCACTGGGCTATATAAATGTAATGTAATCTTGAAGTTAAAATCAATTTTTAGGGTGTGAGCCTTGTCTCACAATTTGCTATGTTGTGCATTGATTTAATTCAATTTGGTATCAGAGCACTCAGAGATTTTATGCTTGTGCTAGTGGACGTGTATGGCCTTTCGTTGCATGAGACATCATTGTTGATTCGACTGGTTTTTCGGTGGTAATCTGCTGTGTTACGCTGATTTGAAAGCCGATGCTGTTGACGTCCACATCAGAGTTGCAGTCGGTCACTCTGACAGAAAGAAGGGTGCATTCAACACCCAGTTTTCAAAATTGCTTTTTAATTTCGCTGTGCGCTTTCACAACCTTGCAAGTCGTGAGTTTTGCCTCACACAGAACTTCATCCTAATCAACACGTCGTCCATCTGAGAGTCGAAGGTGTTCTGCCTCATATGCTTCAGCGCTGCAGGTGTTTCTCTTTATATATTTCTTGTCGATGAATGATTTGCATAAATGCAGTTCCATCTGATCTGTGGGTTTTCAAGTTCTGTTAGTGAAATTTTAGTATTTTTTTTTTCAATTGCTGTTTTGCTCACATTTTCAAAGGACGGTGCTGGACTGTCGATCTAGCATGAATCTAGAGGGTTGAGTGTTGTATGTCCGGAAAATTGAGTGGAAATTTTTTGTTTTGAATTATCCGTTGAAGGCTCTAACGGGTGCTGAAAATTTTCGATATTGTTGTTCTGCGTTGTTAGGCATAACACAATTTTAATGACTCAAGAACAATTATGGTTGCTGTATTGACCGTGCTAATGTGTTTTGGAGGTTAATTGCACAAGCGAGATTGGGAGATGAGGAGCCAGAGGTTAGCGTGGTTTCTAAATTGAGAATTTATTATGCGGTCCCTATCATTACAATGATCAGACCACCGGTCGTTGAACTGGGTTAAGCAACTTTGAGGGAGCATTATAACTGTGAATGCAGAAGTCTAAATTGCTGTGAACGTAGAAGTGAATCTAATTATTACTGTTGAAAATAATGGCTAATCCTCTTGCCGATTCATATTTAAATGAATCTACCAAACTTGATGGTGAAAACTATGTCAATTGGAAATTTAAGCTGGTTACCGTTCTCGAGGCATAAAACCTCTGGACGATTGTCAAAGGTGACGAACCTAAGCCTACTACTGCTGCTGCGATTCCAGATTGGGATAAGTGAGAAATGAAAGCAAAAGTGCTGTTGCGCATGTCTGTGAAGGACAATATCATTCCTCACATTCGTGACTGTCAATCTTCAAAGTCAACCTGGGACACTCTCAAAGGTTTGTATGAAACTACTAATGCAAACAACATTTTATTCTTCAAAACAAAGCTACTATCTATCAAAATGGAAGCCAATGAGAGCATTAGCAACTTTGTTTCTAGAATTAAAGACTTAAGTGATAAGCTTGGTGATATTGGTGAAAAAGTGTCTAGTAGTGATTTAGTAACTGTTGCTTTGAAGGGTTTAGTCCAAGACTATAAAGTCTTTATTTCAGCACTCTCAGCTAGAACAACGCCTCCTACATTTGATGAATTGGCTGGAATTCTTCTTCAAGAAGAAGAGAGAATGAAATTTTTCGAACTGGAGTCAAATGGTTCTGATTTGGCATTAACTGCAAGAGGTAAAAGATCATTTCGAGGGAGACCATGGGATAGGAATAGAGGCCGTTTTCAAGCAAAGCAGAAAGGTATGACACCTCCTGATTCTTATATTAAGAGAAGCATTGAATGTGATTATTGTGGAAAACCTGGACATGTAGCTAAAGATTGCTATAGAATAAATAATCATGAATCAAATCAAAGACATAGAAGACATAATGAAAATTTCATAAATAGAGACACTTCAGTTACTGATGGATTTAAAAATCTTAAGTTGTTTCTTTCTGATGATGCATTGTCTGCTGAAACAGATGATGATAATGCTTGGTTCATAGATTTTGGTGCATCGACACATATGAATTTTAATAAAGAATGGTATGATAAATATTATGAGAAAACTAATGGCACACACATTTACCTAGGAGATAACAGGTCACTTAAAGTCCAAGGATATGGCATAATAAGTGTGTACTTACCTAATGGAAAAATGAGACAGATTCATGATGGGATGTATGTTCCTGCTATCAAAAAGAATTTGATATTTGTTTCCACTATCACTGATAATCATTTAAAAGTGGAATTTGGTAAATTGGGGTGTATTGTGAAATATGTTCAGGACCACTACAGGGTTGTTTCCACAGGTACCAGGATTGGAGGATTGTATAAATTGGATGTGACGATGAAGTGTCATGTTGCATTGAAATCCAAAGAGACATCGACAACAGAGTTATGGCATCACAGGTATGGGCACCTAAATTACAATGATTTATCACTGTTGCAAAGCAAATCAATGGTTGAAGGTCTTCCTGTTATGAAGTGTGAACATGTACCATGTGAAGCTTGTGCACTTGGTAAGCAGCATAGAGAAGAGTTTCCCGTTCATACCGGGAAACGACAATATGATATACTTGAATTAATTCACACTGATGTATGTGGACCTATGCAAACTAGGTCTCTTGGTGGTGCTTCCTACTTTGTCATTTTTATTGATGATAGATCTAGGTATACCTGGGTCTATTTCATTCGAAGGAAAAGTGATATATTTGAATATTTTAAAGAGTTCCGAACTATGATTGAAAAACAAACAGGTAAGTACATTAAAATACTCAGATCTGATCAAGGGGGTGAATATAAGTCAAGCACATTTAACAACTATTGTAAAGTTCATGGGATCCAACAATAGTTCACAATACCTCATACCCCTTAGCAAAATGGTGTTGCTGAGAGATGGAATAAAACACTGGTGGAGTGTGCTCGCAGTATGCTTCAAGGTAAAAACCTTTCTAATGGTTTATGGGCAGAAGCCATTAATACTGTTGTTTATTTGAAGAATCAAAGTCCCACTAAGCAATTAGCTTTTAAAAATCCTTTTGAGATTCTTCATGGTTATAAACCTGATGTCAATCATTTAAGAGTCTTTGGATGTACTGCCTTTTCACATATTCCTAAGGCTAACAGAAGAAATCTTGATGCAAAGTCAATCAAGTGTGTTTTTATTGGGTATTGTACAGATCAGAAAGCATATAAATTGTTTGATCCCAATTCACATAAACCGTTTGCAAGTCGAGATGTGGTGTTTCATGAGAATGCTGATAAAAGTGATACAAAGAATGATGCATGGAATATATCTAATGATGATCATGTCAAACTTGATACTTTGGTTAAACAAGAACAGGAACAGGTACAGGTACAGGTTCAAGATCAGAATGAGAGCAGCATGAGCACATCCAGCAGCAGTGATTCATCACAAGAGGAAGATTCACCTCAAAGCCGAAGAATCATGGATGGAACTCCAACAGGTATTGTAGCACCAAGAAGGTCAACTTGACAAACCCAACTTCCTGCAAGGTATAGAGACTATGCCTTGATGTCTAATATCATGAATGTTGTAGAAATAGTTGATTTTGAACAAGCTAAAGAGCATGAACAATGGAGAAATGCTATGAATGATGAATATGCCTCTCTTATGAAAAATCACACATGGGAATTAGTTTAACTCCTTGAAAACAAAGTTCCAATTGGAAGCAAATGGTTGTATAAATCTAAATTTAAAGCAGATGGTAGCATTGATAAATTTAAGGCAAGATTAGTTGCAAAAGGATATGCTCAACAGGAGGGAATTGATTATGAAGATACTTTTGCACTAGTAGCTAAATTGAATACAATTAGATTACTGATTGCCTTAGATACAAAACATAATTGGAATATACATCAATTAGATGTCAAATCTGCTTTTCTAAATGGTGATTTAAAGGAAGAAGTGTATTTGGTTCAACCTGAAGGGTTTGTCAAACAGGGACAGGAGCATCTAGTCTGCAGGTTAAGAAAAGCCTTATATGGTTTGAAACAGGCACCAAGATCATGGTATGTAAAGATTGATACCTTCTTTCTTCAGAATGGGTTTGTGAAAAGAAAAAATGATCCTAACTTGTATGTTAAGAAAGATGAAGAAGGAAATGTTGCTTTAATATCTTTGTATGTGGATGATCTCATTATCACAGGCAGTGCTTACAAGTTAATTGAAGAAATTAAAATTCAGTTGTCTCAGGAATTTGAAATGAAAGATCTGGGTGAATTGCATTACTGTTTAGGAATTGAGGTATGGAGAGAGCCTGGTAAAACATTGATCACTCAAAGCAAATATACAAAGGAAATTCTTAAAAAGTTCAATATGAGTGATTGCAAAGCTATGTCAACTCCTTTAGAACATAATGCAAAGTTGTACAAAGAAGATGGAACTAAAGAGGCCGATGGAACATTATATCGTCAGTTGGTGGGAAGTCTGAACTATCTCACCACTACCAGACCAGACATTGCATACTCAGTCAGTATCCTTAGTCAATTTATGGCTAAGCCTTCAGGAAATCACTGGAATGCTGCAAAGAAATTTCTCCGATACTTAAAAGGAACAGTCAATTTAGGTATTATGTATACTGATGAATCTGATGTTGCACTGACAAGTTTTTCTGATTCAGATTGGGCAGGAAATCCAGATGACAGATGATCTACCTCTGGCTATGCATTTCACATAGGATCAGGGGTCTTATCTTGGAGTAGTAAGAAACAACCAACTGTTTCTTTATTATCAACAGAATCTGAGTACAAAGCTTTGAACAATGGCACCTGTGAAGCTGTTTGGTTGCGGAGAATTCTTGCAGATCTTGAAGAGGCGCAAAGTGGTTCAACATGTATCAATTGTGATAATCAAAGTGCTATCAAATTAGCACATAATCCAATATACCATGCCAGAAAAAACACGTTGAGCTGCAATACCACTTTGTACGAGAGAAAATTGAGTCAAATGAAATTGAATTAGTATTTTGTAATACCAAGGATAATATGGCTGATATATTTACTAAGCCTCTTGGTAAAATCAAATTTGAAATTTTTAGAAGTAAATTAGGTATTTTAGAAAATCCATTTCTTCATTAAGGGAGGATGTGAGAATAATCTAGATTAATTGAGAAATAGATTTAGTTTTGAGTTGTTGAACGAGAGATTTTATTTAGAATTTGGTTCCACCTATTTAGGTTTGTTTCCTCCAATTCAAGAGATTAGGTGAGTGCACTGGGCTATATAAATGTAATGTAATCGTGAAATTAAAATAATTTTTAGGGTGTGAACCTTGTCTCAAAATTTGCTGTGTTGTGCATTGATTTAATTCAATTGAAAACATATGCTCTTAACCATTAAACCCACTCAAACGATATAACCAATAATAACTAATTATAAAAATTAAAATTTAATAAATAAACAATATTTCATAATTTTCATGTCTAATAAAAATAAATAAAAAATAAATGTAAATAGTAATGACTAAATAGATATAAAAATATTGCACAAATATGCATTCCAATAAATAACACTAGCAATATATGTGCTTGGCTTTGCTTCAAAGATAGAAAGATTTGGATCACGAATGTCAAGAATATCACTTAGCAAGATCTGCCTCTTGATCTGTTCCTTCTACTATTTTTGATGCTTCAATGATTGCGCTTAATTTTTTAAGATAATTAGCTATATTAGAGATTGAAAATAACATACAAATAGGATATTTTTACATGGGTACAGGTTCGAGGTTTATCCTTACATCTAAACATCAAAATCAGGTCCAGGTTCGAGGTTTACCTTACACCAAAACATTAAAATCAAACAGGTTTAGTAAACTTTCCAAACCAGTAACTAAGATTTCCAAATCTCCAAAGTGAAATTATGAATTTCATAGAAATACTGTGATTCCTCCTGCAAGTTATTTAACTTGTGTTTGTTTAGGCAAAGGTATGCAATTCTACCTTCAAGCTCACTACAATTACTCATATAAACTACAACTTAATTAGCTACTATAACTTTCACACAGACCCTTCTTAACTCAACTTTTTGCTCGCATGGCCAATTAATTATTAATATTTCTAACAGGTTAACACCCAGTAGCTCACATTCTCAATGTGTGTGTGAGATCCAACACAAACCACGTCGTCAATTGCATATCCAACACAAACCACGTCGTCAATTTGCATGATGCAATTGATAGACATGTAGCGAAACACAATGTAAAACCAATAACTACAGCCCTGTACATCATCATTCGAGAGCGGCAAGTTTCGAGCTTCTGGCCACAAGGGTAAGAGGAATTGGGAGGCTGCTTCAGGTTTAGTGTATTTTTGTTGCAACAAATGCATTAGAGAGCGACTAGGGGCCACAGTGGTTTTGCGAATGTGCATTTTGAAACAAGAAGGGAACATAGCTATATGGAGAGGAGTAGAAAAAAATTCTCCACTGCTTTGTCTTTGGACTCATCTTCTATGTAGAAAAGAAAAGGCTCTCTAAAGAAAGATGTTGCCTTCATGGCGCAGGCTTTCGCTAATGTGTTTTTGAATTTGCAGTAAGGAAAAATATTTAAATCAATTAACAAATCCGGTGGGGAAGAATCAAGCAGAAGAATTAACATACACCGCGAATTTTGGAAAACTTGAGGCAGATTTTAATAATTATTATACACTGAAAATCCAGCTTCAACAGAGAATCATCTCTTCTCATAACATGTAGTGCAAATCCAGCTTCAACAAAGAATCATCTCTTCTCATAACCTGTAGAGAATGGAGGACATGAACGAAAATGTTTTGGAAATACTGAAAGGAAGGCTGGTCTAGCATTTTTGCAATAGGTGGGGTCCTCTTACCACAGCGTGAAGTCATGTGAGTGCTGGATGCATTCTACAATGGTCTCTTAGTGCCAAACTACCGTTTATAGATACACAATTGACTCTTGGAAACCTACTATGCACAATGGTAAAATAAAAAAAAATGTTAGCTTGATATCTTTCATCAAAATTTCATACATGCAATGCAAGGGGTCAATGCCCTCGCAAGAAAATATATAGTAAGGTTCCGTAGAACCATGTTACATGAAAAAGAAGAAGCCGCATATAATAATAGATGACTCTCTTTTTCTATAGACATGTATAAATTGATAATTTACCGTAGTCATAATATAGCACTACTTTTTTTTTATATACATATATAACTTGCTTAAAAAAGAAAGAAAAAAGAGTCGCATATGATAACAGATGACTTTCTTTTTCTATAGACATGTATAAATTGATAATTGACCAGAGTCATAATAATAGCACTTCTTTTTTTATAGACATGTATAACTTGATAAGCACTTCTTTTTTTATAGACATGTATAACTTGATAATTTGTATGGTTTCTTGGATGTGGTTTAATGGTTAGGTGGGGAGGTTTGGTCTTTACAGGTTATGTGGTGATAATTTACGTTGTCCCATGGATGTGGTCTAACGGTTATGTGGGGAGGTTTGGTCTCCACAGGTTATATGATCCAATTCCTAGTAAGACAATGTATGTTTGAGAGCTACTTCAGGCACAATTTCCTCAGTTGAAAAAAAAAATTAAGCGGAAAATAAAAAAACCAGGAGACAATGGCTCAAATATGGAAAAACCAACCACATTTCATGAAAAATCTAGCAAAACAGTAACTGAACCATGAAAAAATCAATGAAGTTTTTCAGAAATGAAATTACTTGCCTACACATAGATGGTTTGCTCTTGCTTTTTCTACTTTTATGCCTTCCCTAGTCAGACATGATCTTATGTCACCCATTTACATTAGTGTTGAGAACACACAAAATGTGTTTCATTTGTTGTCAAAGACAATTTCACAGAACACTAGAGCTTCCCCAGTGCCATGTAACACTGAGAATGATATTCCACTCTTAGTTTATGCATGGTTGGTTACTACCCTTCCAATCAAACCAAGTAGCTATAGCTTAATTGTACAATGAACAAAGTTACTGATGAAACGAGAACTATTACTTCAAAATGAGAACTTTAGCCCAAAAAAACTAAAAAAACATGAAAAAACATCCCAAAAACGAAAAGTGTGTATTCCAGAATCCACTTTTTTTTAGGGTCAAATTTCAACATTTTTTAAAATTATGGTAAAAAGTAATTTTTTTCTTGAAAAAATGATTGGAAAAACACCCTCGAAACAAAAAGTGTAATGTTGAAATAACAAAAAAAAATCGGGACACAATTCTAACACTTTTTAGCAATGAAATTAAAGATAAAATATTAGGACTTTGAAAAATCGTAAAATTCCAACAATTTTGATACATGATGTTAAAGATAAAAATATCATGTCTCAAACCCTTATAATTTCCAATCCATATTGTTAATATCTCGATTCTAAAAAACCCAAAAATTGTAATTGTTTTCAAACATAACATTAAAGATAAAATATCATATCTCAAAAAAACTTAATAATATTTTGACAAGATTTCAACCATGGTTTTAAAAATCTTAAGTTTTTAACATATTTGATCCATGAAATTATGGACAAATTATATGACTAAAACAATTTTAAAAAATGAACAAATGAAAATTTTATTTATTTATTTATTTTTTGTAAGTTAGGCTAAACTATATTGAAATCAGAAAAGAAACTTTACAGAGGCTATGGGCAGGGATGGCAAGTGGTACTTAGCCAATCCTTGCCTTGGAAGTTTTCAAAATAAACCATATTTGGGACTACCTTATGGGAGGAAACCAACCCCTTAAGAGACTCAAACAATCTCGATATACACAATATTCAGAGACACATATGAAAAAAAAACAGCTAAAGTATGTCTTAAGATGACAAAAATCAGAGATGAACCTCACTACCCTGTAGTCATGTAGTTCCTTCATCTTCCTCTGTCGCGTGGTCCTCCTCCTTAATTAGGCATCCATATTCTCTTGCCATGGCTTCCTCTTAAGCTGTGGGCGCACAAGGAGGCTTCAGAGGGGCCACACAGACGATGGGAGCAATTGGATACTCAACATCGAGAACTCTGGTCCAAACACCATCCCAATCCATTATCCAAACATCTATCTCCTCCTCCACAGGCTCCTGGACTGGAAGCGGTTCGGTTTTTCAGGGTGTGGGCAGCTCAGATTATGCAATGGTGGATTTTTTGCGGCCACTTCTGCCCTTAGGCTTCTCCGACGACTGAACAATCTCCTCCTAAGTGCTGTCGGGCGTTTGGGTAGCCGGTGTATCTTGACATCCTGATGAGGATCCTTTGTTGGATTCCAGACGCTGGTCCTAGCCACGATGAGAGAGGCCAGAGAGCGCCCCTCTGTAGTTGCCCCTGATGGGATTTTGATGTTGGCGCGGGGCCATGAGGAGGCTATCGAGCAAAGGATAGGGAATTGGGTGTGAGACAAGGTAGAGAGCAGGGGGGCGCACAACAAAGGTGTGTAGTAGGGGAGCACACAATATGGGGTCGCGCAGCAAGGGATCATGCAACAGGGAGGTGCGCAACTAGGCGGCTCGCGACAGGGGTCGCACAATAGGGAGACACACAAGTGGAGGGGTGTGCAACAGAGGGGCACGCAACATGGGGCGCGTAACAGGGTGGGCTCGCAACAGGGGGAGCAAAGGCAGAGGTGGCGCGTGAGGCAAACTCGAGCAACAACGACCTGGTGGGAAGAGGATCAATGAATGTAGAGAGAGCTTGCAAGACCGATTGGAACAACAATGAAATGGCCAATTGAGGAGCCTCTGTGCCTTTTGAAGGCATGAGGTGCTGAATTCGAGCGAAGAGGCAATCAATCCAAGTGTGCCTGCATGTGATGCGTGGTGTTTCGTGAGGCCAAGTGTGGCAGAGCGCTGACATAATTGAGCAGTGATTTGAGTCTCTGCATCATGTAGGAGCTGGCGTTGTAGGGCGACGTAAGACTAATCATGGGAGGAGTTGTCCTTGCTTGTCATGGAGATTTCACCTGCATCCGGGGACAAATGAAAGATTTATTATTTCAAGATAGATTTTAATTTTAAAGGCTAAAAGTATATCTCTTTTTCAAATTTATATTAATGTATTTTTACTTTTAAGTTTATCATAGTAATAACAATTTATTAAATATAATGTTTTTTTGTTTTTGTTTTTTTAATATAATATATTGAAATCATTGGATACAAAACACTTTAGTTATGATGAATGAACAACTTTACAAAACAAATGAATTTATGTGATTTTGGAGTTTTTGATATTTTGACTACTAAGAAAGTACACCATCAAAAAAAAAAATCGATCACATATAATTATTACTTGTACATTTTTTTTTTTGACATATATATCCAATCAAACATATTGAGAATATTAAAAAATTGTAAAAAAAAAAAAAAAAAAAAAAAAAGAAAAAAAAGAAAAAGAAGAAGAAGAAGAAGAAGAAGAAAGAAAGTAAATAAACATATATATTTTAACATAAAAAAATAAAAAAACAAGACCCAAAAAAATACAATATAAAAAAAGTAAAAAATGACAAAAAAGTCAAACATATATATATATAAAGAATTTAAAAAGTTGACCCAAAAAAAAAAAAAAACATTAAAATGATTCTTTTATTATTAAATAGCAAAAAAATATAAAAAAATCGAAAAAAAAACATATTAAATAAAAAACAAATTAAAATGTATTTAAAAATATAAAAATAAAAATATTAAAAAAATACAATAAAAAATAAATAAAATAAATATTTTAGATAAATGTCTTTCGGATTAATTACATCATGAAGATTTGGCACACCATTAGGATTTGGTGGACGTTTCAACCTACTAATCTTAAAAAAATAATAATAAAAAAACCCAAAAAAACCATCTTTAAAAAAACCATTTAAAAATTAAAAAAACGAAAAAATCCTAAAAATATAAAAAAATCCTAAATTATTAAAGAAAAATATAAATAAAAAAAGCATTAAAAAATTAAACAAATTCAAAACAAAATTATATAAAATAAAAATAAAATAAAAAAATAAATTATAAAAAAAATATAATTTAAATTAAAAAAATAATTAAATTTTAAAAAATTAAAATTAAAAAAATTGATTTCGGTTTCGAAATCAAATATATATTTTTTATTATTTATTTTAAATTAAATTATTATTTTTTGAATATATATATATTTTTATTCTATGTAATTTTGTTTTAAATTTTTAAATTTTAATTAAGTTTTTTTTAATTCTCTTATTTTATTTTCTCTTTTTTATGTTTTATTTTTTAAATTTAAATTTTTAAATTTAAATTATTTTAAATTTTTGCTTTTGATTTTGATTTTTAATTATTTTATTTTATCTCTTTTTTTAAATTTTGCTTTTTATAATTTGTAAAAAAAATTGTTTTTGATTTTTAAAAATATTTTTAAGAGTTTTTTTGTCACTTTTTTTTTAAATGTGTGTGTGTCTGTTTTTTTATTTTTTATTTTTTTTTTAAATTTTATTTTTTTATCAACATGAAAATCAATAACATTAAAAAATTTAAAGTGTAAAAAATAAGCTTTCGAAACAAAAAGGGTTGATATTGCATGAACACTTTTCAAAATTAGCATGAAAATCACTAACATAACATGAAAATCACTAACATTTTAAAACAAACATTCATATTTGATAAATCAAAATATTTGGAGTGCAAAAATCAACCCTCTAAAAAACGAGGTTGATTTTTCATCACCACTTTTCAAAATCGACATGAAAATCATGACATTAAAAAAAAAAATCATAGGAAAATTTAAAGTGCCAAAAATATGCTAAAAAAATGGATGATTCTGCATCACCACTTTTCAAAATCGGGTGCTTTTTATGCTACCTCAAAAAAACGAGTACCAGGTAATTTTCTCATTTGATCGGTAACCTTGTTAATGCCTGACTCAATGATTCCCATCTCCTTCTAACTGGCATTTCAATCACGCTGATCTTGAGCTTCCCTCAGTTCTCTTGCAATGAATTCCCACAATGATAACAAGATCCTCACCGTCTCACTCTTCGTGATAGTGCTCAGCGAATTCCCACAATGAAAATAAGATCCTCACTATCTCACTTTTCTTGAGAGTGCTCTCATAAGGGATCTTTATGTCAATTGCAGTTTCCAAAAATATTTTGGAATCTGATAGTCAGGAGAAAGGTCAATTGTTTGACCCTTCTTATGACTATCAAATTCTAGGATCTTCTTGGAATCTTCCATCAAACTTTCTCTTCTCTGTTTATTTGAACTTTGGTCAATTTTCTCTCAGACCAGTGGCTCCTCTTCAATGTAGGCCTTTCATTATAGTGAGGGGTCTAATTTTTTAATATTTTGGCAACCATGAAAAAAAATGGTGGTTTTCTCACTCATATAGCTATGTATAGTTGAAAGAATTCTCAACAACGGAACCTAAAAAATTACTCTCCCAACCAAAAAATTACTCTCCCAACTAACATTGCAACGATCTCTCTTCAGTAGTATTAATATCAATGCCAGAAACTACACAACTTCCATCATAAAGACATTGTTTCTTTCCTATGAAGCTTGTGCATATCCACCCAAATTAGTGAGCACGACCAACAAATGATCTATCCTTCCTCTCCTATCCAATAACCACTCACCAGCAAAAAACATATTCATTCGAATGACTAAAGGATGACAAGATTGATATCACACAAGGTTTTTCGCTCTCAGGTAGTTTTTGTGGTTTCAAGCAGATCGGGTGATGTGCCTTACAACTAAAAGACACCGACCGAGTAAATTAATAACAGTACGTGGAATCCAAGATATAACATATATGAATGCAGACAAAGAAGGCAAATGCATTCATTATTTCCAGGATTTAACACAAGCGATTACACAGTGATCCCACTTGATTTACTCACTACTATATGCAGGCTACTTTTAAGTCATTTTGTAAGACAAATTAATCTTTTGTTTTAAAAAAAACACTTTTTATTTTAGTTTTTTTTTTTTAATTAAAATTTAATATCTTTTTTTTTGGGTAAGTTAGTAGAATTATATTAAACATAGAAACTTAAAGTACATATAGATAAAAAATGGCCTGAGAGATCCATAAAACTACAGAGGTACCCAGGTCGGTTCAACTGCATATCAGAAAGAAAGCTAGACCAAAATTTAACTCCTGTAGCATTAGGAATGAGCAAAATAGACATAAACTAGGCCAACCACGCAGGGTTGCCTATGATAGGAAAGGAGCTAACAAAATAGAACTTGCCTGCAATATAATATAGGCCGTTGACAGACTGTTTAGACACTATTAACAGAAAGTAAAAGAACCAGGCAGTGTAAACAAACATTACGGAATAGGATTAGAGGCACCAGACTATCCTGCAGCGCTTGGGCTGGCCTCTTCAGCACCCTTCGACAACACTCGTGGCTTGAAGCGACGAATGGTGGTGGTATGAGAGTCATCTACCGGGATCTCGATTGAGACATTGAGGACATGTCGCAGGTACAGGTCGAAACGATGGACGAAATTATCTAGAACCTTTACTTGCATTCTGAGCTCTTCAGTGAGTGAATTCAGGGAGATCTCAAGCTTATCCAACCTCGCAGTATTCTTGGTAGAAGCCATGGATGTTGCAGAAAAAGTATCCTTAATGACCGCTCCATGCATGTCAATGGCTTTTGCTAGTATCATCTTCATTTGCCAAACAACAGCCTGGGCCTGAAGGAATTGGGTTGCCCGAGTGGAGGGTGTACCTGAGTCGACCAGCTAGTCCACCTCCTCGCTGGCAGTATTATCATCCACCTCAGCCCTAGACTTTTTGACCTCCTCCCGAAGGAGATCAATTGTGTGTTTTCCCTTCTTGGAAAATGAGGTCTCATAACATTCCTTAGCCCTCTTGAGAGCCTGTGAGGCTTTGACACTGCGGAGGTTGTGGTCCACCATCGGTTGCAGATGAAAGAAAACAACGAGCTCCCAGATATAAAAATATTCGAGCCTCGAACCAGAGCACAAACACCTCGAAGCTTGGAAGAAAATGAATAAGGGAGAGCAGGCAGAGCGATATATAGAATGGCTGGCCGTTAGAGGTGATGATAATCCGATCGAATGCCTCTTATTGCCATAATAAATGGCAACTTGCTGTTTGATCCAAAAAATGATGCCAGAGCTATGATCAGAGATCCGCTCCTTAAGGTCGATCCTTTCGCATGCTTGAAGGCTCCACATCAACCGCCACAAGGATCGGTTGATCCTGCGGTTGTCCTTTCGGACGGTTCGTTGCCTTTCCCAAAGCATACCACATGACATTTCTGGACAGTGCCAACTGAAGTCATTAATCTTATTGGGGATCCACATCTACTATTGATGATTTATGCTCCGCAGGCTGTCCTCCTCATTCGAGCCGACAGTGATGTCCCTTCTTGAGATGATGGAGCATTTATCCCGAAGCTCGTCTTGCGTTATGTTTTTCCAGCACGTGTCATGGACTTCCGACGGGTAATTGACATCATAGTTGGCCAAACAATTGGCTAACGCATTAGCTTTCCTGCGCACAGCCTGAAGAATTATGCTGCTTAGAGGTTAGGTGCTCCGCAATTAGTTCAGTGACTGCAGCCAGACACCAGTGCTTCGTGGCCTTTCCTGGCTTCGTTCCATTCTGGATATTCCTTATGGCATTGATGGCTAGACGGGAGTCACCTTCCACAATGGCCGAGCCTTTGCTAAGATGAATTAGGATACGGAGCCCTTGCTCCAGAGCGGCGAATTCGGCTTCATTATTTGTAGCCTCGCCCAATTCCCTACAGGAAATGTGAAGAATTTCTCCTTTCTCATTTCTTAGGACACCCACTAGCCCTGCTGGACCAGGGTTGCCCCTTGAGGCCCCATCAAAATTCAGCTTGCAAAAGCCCGGGATAGGGGCTTGCCAGACCGATGGGGAGGGAGTTGGTCGGAGGCAAATTTCCTGAGCATTGAGCCCCACTGGGCTAGAAATACCAAACACCCTCAGAATGTGGACATCATTTGGAGACAGCGAGTCGGCCTGCTCGGTTTGGCAACATGTAAGAACCGTTTCTTTCAAGCCCTGCATGATAATAATCTTGATGTCATTCAACTGCTTGATTCCTTGTTTATGAAATATGCGATTATTTCTCTCTTTCTAAACTGTCCAGACAGTGAAACAGGGGCTCATCCTCCATAGAGTATTAACCGTGTTGCTATTTGAGTAATTAGAGCGCCAGTTGGTAATACTATCTTGAATGGAACCTCTAGTTTGGTCAGTTTGTTTGAAGAGATATTTTAGCCATTCCCATAGGTTGTTGGTCCAGGCATAATCATTAAGCAAATGGTTCATCGTTTCCTCCTGTTCCTCACATAGGGGGCATCTAGAAGGTCCTATGAACCCTCTTTTCACTAAATTCTCCCAGGTAAGAATTTTCCGATTCATAAGAAGCCAGAGAAAGGTTTTAATTTTTGGCCAAAGGTTGTTGTCCCAAACATTGGAGAACCAAGCAACTCTGTCTTCATTGTCCCTATTTTCTATACAATTCTGGGCCTCCTTGAGATTGAAGGTGCCCCCGTTGAGCTTACCCCATCGAAGAAGGTCTTGCCCCTTCATAGCCCGTATGAGTCTTTTCCCAAGGGCAGTGTTGAGGGAGTGTAGGAGTTCCGACAAGTGCCCATCCGGTGGGGGGGGTTTAAGTTCCATTTCCGCCACTGTTGATTATCATTGTTATCTGCCTAGTACTGATGGACCTTTAGCTTACCATTAGTCTGAAACCATCTCTGCAATGGTTGTAAGTCAAGGCTTTCTAGCTTCGGAAGCTGTTGCCATGCGTCCTCCCAAAATAATGCATTGGTACAATTACGAAGCTCCCAAAAATAGTGATTCTGGATGATGTTTATGTTAGCCCTGGCAAGATTCCAGATAGGGGAGCCTGTAGGGGCCTCAGTCATTCTAATAAGCTCCTCAGTTCTCCATTGTTATGCATATTTGGCCTTCCAGATTCTCGCCCAAGGAGTGTGGGGTCTCCTTGAGCCAGCGCCACCAAAGTTTTGCTCCGCAGGCTCTGTTGACCGACTCTGGATCATGTAACCCCAGACCTCCCAGGTTTTAAGGTTTGCAAAGTTTATACCAAGCCACCAACGCCCATTTAGGTTTTTCCATCTTACCAGACCAGAGGAAGGTCCTTTGAATGCATCTTATTTTCTGAAGCACTCCTTTAGGTGTTGGTAGAATCGAGAGCATGTAGTGGGGTATGGCTTGGAGAATTTCCTTTTTCATAACCAACCAGCCAGCAAAATTAAGGACTCTATTGGTCCAGTGGTTACTCCTGTCCTCTAGCCTAGAGAGTAGACCCTCCCAGTGTAACTTTTGCCATGGCTTGTCCTTTAGAGGTATGCCCAAATACTTGGAAGGTAGGTTACTTCTTTTGAATCCTAGAATATCTGTTAAGTGCTTTTGGATTATTAAAATTTAATATCAATTAAATTTTTTTAAATATAAAATTTAAGACAAAAATAGTTTGAGACAAAAAATATTTTTAGACAACTTTATATTTAAGACAAAAGCAGTGTAAGAAAAAAATATTTTAAGACAAAAAAGTATATTTAAGACAAAAATATTTTAAGACAACTTTATATTCAAGACAAAAACAGTTTGAGAAAAATATATTTTAAAACAAATTTATATTTAAAACAAGGGTCACAACAATGATAATTAAGACGAAAGTCATTTAAAACAGCTACAATAAGACAAAATCATATCAATTTAAGACAATATTATGTAACACATGCACAATTGACTCTGATAGTGCACCCTAAGTCCATTACCTTGCACGCTACTACTATCTCGCGCCTATAAGGAAGCTGCTATTGCTATTTCACTTACAGGTTACCTTATATAAAGACAACTCAACAAATTTTCCTGACTAGATTTCCTGTACATCAATTCCTCTTCTACCCCTTTATCTTTGCATTCAAAGATTTCATGAGTGGATAAAGGATAATTGTACTTTTAATTTTATTTTTGAAAATAGATATTCAAACCACATGATAGTTTAATCACAATTTCTTTCTTTTATATTATATTTTTCCTTTTTCATTAATCTTTTTTAATAAATATAAAATTAGAATATGCTAATTATATTAATTTTTAATTATTATAAAATTAAAATATAACATTTTTTAACTGATTTTTAAGTATTTAATTTAATGTATATTTATTTGAAAATTATATTAAAAATTACCTAAAATTGATAAGTTAAAGATAATTTGATTTCAAAACAATTACAATATACATACCACATTCTAAAAATATAATAAATAAATAGATAAAAAATATTATTTTTTGGTTGGCTTAACTCACGGGGATTTGAACTTTGAATCTCATACTTTTACATAATACTTTATAACAAAATGAATGTCAATGTAAATTACTTTAACTAAAAAATTTAAATTACTTTAACTAAAAATTTGATATAAATTTGTAAGAAATTAAATAAAATATATATATATATATATATATATATATATATATATATATATATATATATATATATATATATATATAATTGTTTTCTACTTTTATATGTATATATTAATTTCAAAGCTATATCTAAAAGAATTCCAAGAAGTTAAAATACAAATTCATCAATATATATATATACATTTTAAACTTTCATTTAAAATTAAATATTTTCTTAGTTGTTATATATATATCCAAAAAAATTAATATACAAATTCATCAATATATATACATTTTAAACTTTCATTTTTCTTTCTAAATGAAAAGCTAGAAATTTGATTTTGGCATGTCTTATAATCACATCTCAATTTTATTTGCACTATTGGACAAATATATCAAAGATATAAATAAAAATAATCTAATTATTTCTTAAAGATAATATTTTAGTATTTAAAAAAAATGAAAAAACTTTCTACTAATATTGTAAAAAAAAAAAATACAAAATACAATTTAGTATTTTTTATATTAATTTATTTTTAGGTATTTAGATTTTGGTAAATATTTTCATCTAGTATTTAGAAAATCATGATTGGATTATTAATAAGCTAAGTAATATTAGTAATTGATATAATTTCAAATTAGGGAATAACTACTATGTGATTTATCTTCCTCACTTAATAGAGATATATATAAATAAATTATGAAGGAGGTTGAAAGATTACCTCTACCATAAACTTTATTTTAATCTAAAAAGTCATTGTCATGCCCCTATAGTCACCCACATCAGAGGTTGACTTGATGGCCCATCACTGTAGGTTTGTGGTGCATCATGACTCATTTCATCTCATCGATTTTCTCAATATGAAACTACGTGATTCCATACCACACCTCACTTTTTATATGTCACGATTATTAAAATTCATAAGTTTAATGCTTATTGAAGTATCTAGATAATCATTCCATTTAATTATGTCTTAACACAACCAATATGCAAATGATATGAATGAAAGTAATCTTATAGAATTAACGAACCAACTGCCTAACAATTGTCAAATATTCAAATGTCTTACAACCAAGTGAACTATAGTCTCATATAACAATTTCAAAATTAGAACAACACATCATAATTCATACAAGCCTATCCCCAAATTTCCTATTTGATTCACTGCCATTGATCACAAATTTATCATAGATCAAAATTGTTTCACTTGATAGAAATAGTAAGTACTCTCCCATGCATGCAATGTATAAAGAGTTAAGTTAAGCGAAGGAAATCAAGTTAAGTCTAATATTAGTAGTCAAGTGAGTCAAAGTTAAAAGGTTAATTCCTTGTCAAGAAAAACAAAGTTAAGGAAAATAAAAATGTCGATTTATGGTAAAGTGAAGTTAGAAAGTTTACTTAAAGCGTCAAGTCATAGTTTGCATGAGGAAAATAAAGTTAGAGTTTGCATGATTCCATATTTAGAAAGTTTAGTGCTTATATACTCATGGTTGGGTCATTTTTAATGTGAAGTAAGAAGAGAGAATACTTAATGAATATAACTTCTTTATTCAAACAATATCTTGTCTATTTATTTGTCTTGTGTTTTCATGTTTATCTCTATCTCTAAATAACAAATGGTATTAGAGCAAGGTTTCAAATAACTAAAGGAGTTAAGAAGGTCATGAACTAGTTCCACTCTAAGAGCCTTGGCCCGCAAATTGAAGTTTGCATCCATTAGTCCATAAGTAGAAACTATAGCTTGTTGAGAGTTTGTAAACCCAACTACTAAAATATTAGGGTGAGTAGCCTATAGAGCCACCACCATATCAAGAGGAAAGAGCCAAGGCCATTAACCAAAGAAGGAGTCTCCACCATAAGTTGTAGCCATGAGCCTTCATAAGAATCTGCTTAGAGGAGCTTAGCAAAGTTGCTAGTAGTTGTTGGGAGCCACCATTAAAGTGAAGGTTAAAATGTTTAGTTTTAAAGATAATCAAGTCTATGTGACATTCATTTTTAGAAGGCTGACATAATATGGAAATAATAAATAAGACGAAATAAAGACGACAATCATGGGTCACAAAGAAAGAATAAAGCAAACTGAGAAAAGAAATCGAAAGGAAGAACCAAAGTATTTCGAAGAGCTCATAGAGGTTCTCACCACAGTCGGGGCATCTAAAAGAAAAGTAGATGAAGTAGAAAAATTTGAGGATGAATGGATCAAGATAGATCTGGTAACACTTCCAAAATTTATTGGCAAAAAAAATATTTTTTAGGAACTGTCAAAATGAAAAATTTTCTTACATGTAAAGAGTTGCTTGAGTATCGATCTAATAACCGATATGTTGAAGTATGTGATTCCATAATATCAGATATTATAATACATGCACTGGATGAGAAGTCCTTGTGCAAGGTACAAAAATATACATCTTCCTAGGAAGCATGGAAGACCATGGAAGTAGAATTTGGTATAAATGAAAGTGACATAAAGAAACAAATTTGGTTACAGTTTGTTAAAGAATCAATAGAAAGTAAACTGCGGGTCTGATAGTAAATGAGCAAGAATCTAGGAGGAAAACAAAGCTCAGAGAATCCCACTCAAATGTGGATGATGTTCATAAAGACTATAAAAGTGAAACACATCATGCAAACATGCATATGGATGAAGATGACACAAAAAATATTACATAGTGAGAAGTTGAAGCCTCTACATGTGAAGTAGAGCAAGAGAATATAGATGCTCAAGAACCCCACTGTAACATGGATGGTGAATCCCACTGTAACATGGATGGTGTATCCCACTATGACGAGACACATGTGGATGGTGACTGCAAAGTGACTTGTGAATTGGAGAATCTAACAATAGACCTTGTTGATGATGGTGAAGCTTCCAATAAAGAAGTGAATAACATGTGTGATCTAGTTGGTATGATTGTAGTTGACGATGACCTCTTTACATTAGAGTTTGAGGCATTTAAGTTTGAGAATAACAAAAAAAAAATTCATATGAAGTACTGGTTTTTAGAGTTGAAAGTGAATCTCTCATGAATCCAACAACAAATGATGAATTTAGTGAAGTTGAAATTATTAATGAGCACATACATGCTCATATATCTCACCACAGAGTGGATGAAAATTATGTTAATGAAATTTGTGGTCTCTTTTTTGAAACAAGGTCTGATTGTCGAAATATTGGTGATGAAGAATTTATGGTTGAAGCTACCACAATAGCAATAGGTTATGAAGCAATAGTTAGAATTTCTCATGAAGCAGCGTGCGATCTAGCAACAATTGATGATTAAGAAGAGGATAATGTGATTCATGAGTTTTTGATGAGAACATCCACTAACATCATAACAGTGGAAGACAACCTCAATTTAGTTGAAGAGGAATAGAAGAAAGAAGAAGTAGAGAAAGCTCTCACTGCAACGAATAATGAATATGTTTTTAACATGGTGCAAGTAGACACGAAAACGATGTGGTTACAGTTATAGCTGAAAGAGAAGATGAAGAAAAATATGTAGGAAAGGGCATGCAAGTTTCTAAAGACAAATAAGAATTCATTGAAACAACCTTTGAAGAATGGGGTTAAGAAGAGATCAAATTCTACTATTAATAAATATGGCAGAAAGAAGATCAAGAATATGAAGCGTAAGAAGCATGGAAAAGTTAATAGTTTGAAGATGAGGAGTTGTGGTAGTAGTCCATGAGTGAACAAATCTTTCAAGAGGAAGCTATAGAAGATAGGCTCTATAAGCCTACTTTTTTTAAGAAAAAATATGAAAGAATCCAAAGAAAAATTCCAGTAGCAGAAAGTGAAGAAATATGGAGCTTACAACAAGAAAGCGCAACTGAAAATGAAGTAGTTTCAAGGGTATATAATATGGAAGAAATGAAAAATAAAAAATTGCATTGTAAAATGTTTTTTGAGTAAATTTTTTATTACAAGCGTAGCACACATATTTGAGTCATGATTAAGTTAAGGTTGAGTTATATGGTCATAATTAAGGGGGATTTTTAGAAATAATAATTACTCCCGTATGCATGCAATGCATTAAGAGCAGAGTTAAGTTAAGGAAACCAATTCAAGTTTAATATTAGAAGTCAAGTGAGACAGAGTTAAAAGGTTAATGCTTTGTCTAGAAAATTTGATTCAATAAAAAGAAAATGTTAAGTTAAAGGAAAGTTAGAAAAGTTTAGTTAAAGCATGAAGTCTTAGTTTGCATGAGGAAAGGAAAGTTGGAGTTTGCATGATTCCATATTTAAAAATTTTGATGTTTATATACGTGTGGTTGAGCCATTGTAATGTGAAGCAAGAAGAGAAAATAGTCGTAGATTAGAAGATGTATATGAGAGAATAATTAATGAATATCAATTCTTTATTCAAGAAAAAGCTTGTGTATTTATTTGTCTTGGGTTTGCATGGCTATATTTGGCTATGAATAACAAGAACTTATCTCCCTACACTTTGTCGTGTAATAAAATTGTGTCATGACTTGTGCAATGAACCACCCAATCATGCTAGACATTAGGTGATTGCACACTACCCAAACCCATATAAATTTATGCATTGACCCTCCAACTCCTTCACCAACTCTTCATCCCACGTTAGAACTTATAATCCAAACGGTACATGGTCAAATGCTTGTTTCCTTAGCAAACTCTCTTGTTGCATTTACAAGCAATCATTCCAAATTGAATAAGGTTGCATCCTTCCATTTTGAATGGGTCAATGTTCTGTATTACATACTTTTCCCAAATTATAGTTTTCCCTAACCCATCTCAATCACAATGTGCTCCTTTGTGCTCACCTAACTCATGTGCTATCCCACCATGTCCACTCTAGCTGATTCAACTCATTCTAATGGGTGCCTACATGATTGCTTGCTATCCTCATCCTTTCATCCCATGTGCTACACATTACCCTTATTTTCAAACTAGACTTGTTTAATCATCTTGTGTGAGCCCCTTGATGCTTCACATGCCATAAAAAGGCAAACAAATGTGTAAGGATTTTGTTTGTTATCATTCCATCATATCTTTATTTTATCATTTACCTAATATAATTTTTCTAAGTGTCATTCCTGTTAGGCTAGGTTTGTAAATCCAAATCAAATTGTGTTTTTCATCAAGAGAATATGAATATATACAAGGAGAGGGAGACTATTCGGTTTCATCACCCAATGCCTATTCATCTTCTAACTTCCTTTATTTTTTTCTATTTACAATATTTACATAAGTTTTCCTAATCCTAAATATTAGGTGTCAACATTCCCCCCTTAATATGAAGGGATGTTGGCGAGTCCAAGCATCATTCTCAATCTTTCAAAATTTTCCCTTCCAAGCGCTTTAGTGAAGATGTCTATAATTTGCTCAATTGTGGAAAAATATCATAGGTGGATTGTTTTGGCCTCAACATGATGTCAAATCAGATGGTATTTTGTATTTATGTTCTTCGTTCGATCATATAAATTTTGGTTCTTGGAAAAATTTATTGCAAAAGTGTTGTCAATCAAAAGAGTAGTTGAATGTACTTGTTTCTCCTGCAAATATTCCAAAATTTTCCTAAGCCACACAATTTCATTTGTTGCTTCAGTTGTTACAACATATTCTACCTCAATTGTGGAATCTGATGGAACTGACTATTTGCATGACCTCCAGGAGACAAATCCTGATCCAAGAGTCACAACATAACCTAAAGTAGCTACTATGGTTTCTTTATCTCCATCAAAGTATGAATTAGGGTATCCAATCAAGTTGAAATCACCCACCTGTGTATACTTGAGTCCAAATTCTTGAGTTCCCTTCAGAAGATGCTTAGTCAAATTCTTGTACCAGGCTTGTGGTGCTTGCTTGAGGCCATACAAGGATTTTACAAGCTTGCATACTTTGTGTCCCCGACCCTTCACAACAAATCCTTCTTGTTGGGACATAAAAACATTCTCTTTCATATCTACATTCAAGAAATAAATTTTTACATCCGTTTGGTGGAATTTATAACCATTTTGATATGCCAAGGCAAAGAGTGTCTGAATGGCAACCCATTTTGTTGTGGGGGAAAAAGTATCCTCATAATCAACCCCTTATTTATGTGCAAAACTTTTGCCACAAGGCTGGATTTATGCTTGTTAAGTGAGTCATCTGCTTTATACTTGTTCTTAAAGACCCACTTGAAGCCTATTGGTTTGGTTCCCAATGGAGGATAAACCAGCTTCCATGTGCCATTCTTTATCAAAGCATGATATTCTTTGTACATTGCATATTTCCATTCATTATCAGAAGCGAATTCTTTGAATGAAGTTGGTTCAATATCTGTAAACAAATTTAGTTCACAATCATAAGAAACATCCATATCAATAGGTGAATCAGGATCATCTACATCACCTGTTGGGTATGTGTTATATTATTTCCACGATTAGTCGTACGCGCGTCGATAGCTCCCCATGTACGTTGCGTTGGGTGCAGTAGGGGGTGGAAGCCCCCCCCTGTTCGGGGTCTGGGGCAGTGCCCTGGGAAAATTTTTTGGACCCTATTTTTCGATGGGCGGACCCGCCCATGGTTTTGGGGCATGATGGTTTTCAGCCCCTGGTATTTTGTAGATATGGTCAAGGGAACTACGATTATGTTCTAATACAAGGTTCATGGATTGGGGTTTATGTATGCTTCGACATGTGTATATATGTGTTGTGACACTAAAAGGAATGTATTGAAAAATAAAGCTGGTAGTCCTGATTTGGGATCCAGGGGAAAATATCTGTGTATATATGTTTTATGTTTTATTCTCTCGCTATTGTTTATTTTATACTTTTAAGATTCATTTGTAGATAATTTCTGTACGGGGTTAAAACCTACATTTGGTATCAGAGCTGTTTTGGCTTCAAGGGGACACCTTTGCTGCTGAGGGGTTTTTTGCTCGGGCCTGTGGTAGACCCTGTTTAGTGGGAGATCTGCGGGATCGATTCTTGCGGTGAAAGAAGATGGCAAGCAGTGGAAAGATAGAGATCGAGAAATTTAATGGTAATAGTTTTGAGCCGTGGAAGCTCAAGATGGAGGATCTTCTGGTGGATAAAGATTAGTGGATCATGGTAGATCTGGTTATTAAACCAATGATAATGTCAGATGAAGACTGGAAGAAGCTGGATCGGAAGGCAAAGAGAAAAATACGGTTGTGTGTCTCAGATTCAGTATTGTTGAATGTATCTGGAGAAGCTAAGATGAAGGCTTTGTGGGATAAGCTAGGGACTTTGTACCAATCCTAGTCTCTGGTGAATAAATTGTTCCTGCGGAAAAGGTTGTATAACCTAAGGATGAAGGATGGAGACTCAGTGACAATGCATTTGAACGCCTTCAATACTATGGTAATTCAACTGCTATTTTTTTATATTAAAATCTTAGATGAAGTTAAGTGCATCAGTTTATTGTGTTCTCTATCAGATTCGTGGGACAATCTGGTTATTTCAATAGGTAGCAATAAAAATACCTTGAATTTTGATGACATTTTATCAGCTTTGCTGTCGGATGAAATGAGATAGAGAAATATGGAGGGCCAGAATGGAGATGCCTTATATGTACAAGGAAGGTCCAAAAACAGAAACGAGAATAAGGTTTCGAGTGGTATATCTACATCTAGAGGGAGAAAAAAAACTCCAGGAAAGTTTGTAAAGGTGTGTTGGATATGCGGAAAGGAAGGGCAGTACAAAAAGGACTACAGATATAAAGCTCCTGAGAAAGGAAAGGGATATGATGATGCTTCTTCTGCAGAGGCAAAAACCACCTCGGATGAAGGTGGGGATGTGTCTTTGGCTCTTCCTCAAATACACATGTAGATCATGAGACATGGTTGATTGACTCAGGTGCATCCTTTCATTTCACTCCCCATAGGGAGTGGTTATGTGAGTATGAGAAGTATGATGGTGGTGTTGTCTTCTTAGGGGATGATAGGAAGGCCAGAATCACGTGTTTCATGAATTTCTCAATTTTTGTGTAGTAGAGCCCATCGAAAGTATGAAACATGGGTACTCCTTGGATGAGGAATCAAATTTTGTATCAATGAGTGTTCCCACTTGAATTTGAGTAAACCCATAGGGAGATAAATTGAAAATACGAGTTGAAAAAGTATTTTTTTCTTTTTCCCCTCTAAAATTTGTTGATGTAATCTAATTTTATTTTATTATTTACACTATTATTTTATAATTTCTTAGGAGGCCCATTTTAGACCTCAAATTTTCCCTAATGATGAAATGGCATCCTTGCACAAAAATAAGGCAGGGGATCTGGTGGAGTTGCTGGGTGGAAGGAAGCCCATTGGGAGCAAATGGGTGTTTAAGAAGAAGATAAATGTAGAAGGCAAGGTGGAGAAATACAAAGCTTGGTTGGTAGAAAAAGGTTATTCCCAGTTGCTGGGAATTGATTTTGGTGATATTTTTTCTCCTGTTTCCAAGGTTACTTCTATTATATTACTTTTATCTGTCGTTGCTGCATTTGATTTTGAGGTAGAACAGATGAATGTGAAGACAAAATTTCTTCACATAGATCTCAAAGAGGAGATATACATGAAGCAACCTGAAGGCTTTGCGGTGAAGGGTAAGAAAGAACTGGTATGCAGGTTAAAAAAGTCTCTGTATGGGTTAAAACAATCACCAAGGATGTGGTATAAAAAATTTGATACCTATTCACGGGGACTTGGCTTCACCAGAAGCAAAGAGGATCACTGTGTTTATTTTAAATTAATTGGTGATCGTGTTATTTATTTGGTCCTGTATGTGGATGATATGTTGCTAATTGGAAATGACAAAGAAATTATCCAAGATTTGAAGACCCAATTGTTCTCCAAATTCGACATGAAGGATCTTGGTGCTACAAACTATATTTTGGGCATGGAAATTAAGAGAGATTGGGAAAAGAGGAAGCTCTAGTTAAACCAGAGGAAGTATTTCGATACTATATTGTAGAATTTCAATATGCAGGATAATAAAATGGTGAAGGTTCCTATTCCTGAAGGTGTAAAGTTGTCTGCTGAACAGTTTCCCAAGACACAAGAAGAAGAGGAGGATATGTCCAATGTTCCATATGCAAGTATAGTGGGTAGCTTGATTTATTCAATGGTCTATACTATTTTTTATTTTCTGTTTTTAAGATTCGTTTGCAGATAATTTCCGTACAGGGTTAAAACCTACATCTCCTCCATTATGTCTAGTTGAGCTTCTTGTTCTTTTATTTCCAACCTCATCAGGGAAAACACTTTCAAGTGTCTTTGTTATCCATTTTGGAGGACCTTTCTGAGATGGCCCAGACTTCTCAGTTGATTGAGATGGGGTTGAATCAAGATTTAGCATCCCAGTTATGTCAATCACATCACTCAAAGTTTCATCTTGATCAGTGGTTGGAGATTCATGTGGGGGAGAAAGTGCTTCATAAGGAGATTCCACTGATTGATCTAGTATAGGGATCTCCCCTTCAATATGTGGAATCTCATTATCAAACTCTTGAAAATACTTTGCAGGTTCGAATTAATGCAAGCGATCAATTTTCCGGTCAACAAAATTTTTAGTCTTGGAAGATTTAAGAAACATCACATCTCTAGATATTATAAAATTCATATTCATTTAATCATAGAGACAATATTATTTGGAGGTATTTGAGTACCCCCAAAAGATACATTTGCAACTCCTTACACTGATTTTGTTTCTATATTCTTTAGGTATGAAGGCATACCAAGTGTAACCAAAAAAACTGAGATGCCTAATCGAAGGAATGTGGCCATACCACATTTCAGAAGGAGTATTTTTTTTTTATAGCATTAGATGTCACCCATTCTTTATATACAAAACACATATAATCACATCAGCCAAAAGCTCCAGCTTAACATTCTTTAAAAACATCATTGAACATACCATATTTAAGATTTTCTTGTTCATTCTTTCAGCTACACCATTATGTTGGGGATTATAATATAAGGTTGTTTGATGTTTGATCCCATGCTTGCGAAGAAATTTTTCAAATTCATTTGAAGTATATTCTTTTCCATTATTAGTACGAATAGATCCGATATGATATTGTGCATCATTTTCAATCCATGCATCAAAGTTCTTCAATGTTTCAAATGCTTCAGATTTGTTCTTTAATAAATGAACCCAACACATTATACTGTAGTAATCAATAAATGTAATCATATATTTATTTCCATTTGTAGAAGGAATAGACATAGGGCCACACAAATCAAAATGAATGAGTTCAAGCTTTCTATGTGCTCTAGAATGAGAATCATGAAATGCTTGTTTGTTTTGCTTTCCTAAGATACAAGCATCACATCGCTTAAGTTTCCTAGGAATTGTTGGAAACCAAATAACACCATTTTTATTCAACAAATGAAGGTTGTCATAGTTCAGATGTCTAAATATAGCATGCCATAATTTTTTTTTATCTTGTTTATTAGAATGTTATTGCAATTCACCAAAATCGATAATCCCATAAACTTTCTCAATTCTATTAGAGAACCAAAATAAGTAAGTAATATAGGGCAATGAATGTGAATTATAGAAATATATGGATGCAAAGGTTGATACAATATGAGTCCACATAAATGCTTATACAAAACTTCTAAAATTGAAGTGACCATTCAAAACAATCTTTATGTGTGAAATTTCAATCTAGTTACCGTCAATGTTGTATCCAATTATTTCTCAATGATCAAACTGAGGTCATGTGTTTTCATGCATACAAAATATATCCTTGGTAATATTCCAAATTATCAAAAATTCTATGTGATTTTCCTCATTAGCTCCAATCAACTTCATAAGCTTTGGAAAATGGACACATGTAAAATCTAAAATTTCACGTGTTACATTGTTCATTAGTCAGCATCCAACCAGGATAAATAAAGTAATTTGATAAGGAGGATGATTAAGTAAAAAATATCTAATTTACATTGCAAAAATACTGATAATGTACGGTGGAAGCAATGCAAGTTTCAACAAGATAGGACACAACACAAGTTTCAACAAGTTATGAATTTCGTTAGCAGGAATGACACTTAGATGAGAAGAAATTCTAAGGTAGAGTGGTCAAGGCTTATTCTCAAATGGGAAATTTACATTTCATTTTTTTTTATGGATCAAGTCCATACAGTTCCATTAACTGGAATGAGCCTTAAAGTGGTCAAGGCTTATTCTCAAATGGGATAATTACATTTCAAAAAAAAGTTATGGATCAAGTCCATACAATTCCCTTATCTGGAATGAGCCTTTTCCATCTGTTGGGTTGTCATATGAACCCATGTGAAGAAATATGGAAAACAATTTAATAGAAAAACTAATGTCATGAACATAATTAGGTGTTTTGAACATGAAGAAATCCTTATCTGGTCCTTGCCATCCTTTTACAAACACCTCTCTTGGAATCTAGTGAAATTTTCATGAAAATTATGAAAAAGAGTGATGTAAAATTTCACTTTCAATAATGGTGAGGTTGATAAATGAGTACATTTCTAGAATACTAGGTGAATAGGTCTAGGGATCAATAAGTGATAATCCCGACATCCATAATTTGTAGAGAATACTAGTCAAATATGGTATCACTAAAGTTTGGGACTTCTACAATTCTAATGAGTCCTACTCACTTGGGAAAAAGGACTTCTACAAAGTAGATGATGTAACAAAAGGAATTCTATAAAGTAGAAGATTTTTCCATTTCCCTAGCTACATTCCAATGAAAATATCTATAATTATAAGGATTTAAGAAATCATCCCTTCCCAAGAGAAGGATAAGCAATCTACACTTTATGGGTGTCAAAACAACATGTTGAAACATTTAATAGGATGTTTTATGAAAATGTATAACATGAAAGACACACATAACTTTCTTCTCTCTCCTAATGTGAGATAGACAAGTGTCCAACAAGTACCAAGTCAAACCTCCAAAAGTTGTCCACAATATGTCTTTTAAATGTCCACAATGAACTTGATCAAAGTACTGACTTAGATTTGTACTAGGGCCAAATTTAGGCTCCTTTACTATCCCAAAAAGTCAAGTCTTCATCACATAATAGACTGATTTCAATTCTGAACGAGCTCGAATATTATCAAAAACATGGATTTAACTTCACCCTCAGAATGGAATCGGGATTTATCATAGAGCACATTTTGAATTTATCTTAGATAAGCTGAAACTTCACAAATTCCATAGAGATGGTGTTCCACTAGAGGCTTGTTCAAGTCTTGACCTAGTCACCATAGGGTTTCAAGGAAAGCTATAAAATGAGAAGAGTTATTGTTTGCAGTGGGTGGATAGAGCCAATATATTACCACCAATTCACACGAAATATATTATTCTCGGTCAAACACCTAAACCTCTATGATGGCACCATCTATAGGGAGACCCGTGATCTAATCTCCATCCTCTAGTGTAGGTGTCATATTTCCCTGTGGGAAAACAAATGCTACTACTACATGAAGAGAGTATTTAAGACATTTGTTTAAGATGCAATAATCATTTTGTATTAAAATTATCATTTCATATTAACTATTTATTCCTATTCAATTATTTTATTTTGATATTTAAGCCTATAGGCATTCCTCTGCGGGGTTTGGCTGGGAAAATTCAACCAATTAGAGATGCATATTTTTGTCCTCATCCTTCCCATATGAATTTGACACGTGGTGCTCCTCACACAGGTCATTGCACACTCGAGAAACACCTTCACCCTCATTTTCATCACGGTGGCCTGCTTTGTCCCACAATGGAGTCCTGTAATGTCTTATTGCGTTTGTGTGTGTGAGTTCCCCAATTTTCCCGTGCGAGTTCAAGGCCCTCCACCACTCGCGATAACTCTTCCAGGCCTGGGCAAGGCCTCAACTCACATACTCAACCATTCAATAATAAATCTAGTGAACGGTCCTATTTATCTACAATGGATCAATATGAATCTTCTCAGTGAAGTCACATAGTGGTGTCGTCTTCATTGACATAGCAATCGTATTCGGTATCACCACAACAAAACCGATTGACGATAGTGGTGAGGGAAAAATACAATGCTTGGCAGAGATCAAGGCAGACATTGCTCCAAAAGCCACGTCACAGATCACCTATGCAACGAGAGTGTGGCTCTTATCGATCCATGCATATGCTTTCAGAGAAGGAGTTGGCGAATTCATTCCACATCATTTCAGAGTCAAGGATTATATAAACATTCTCTAATCCATGAGGAAAGTTGTTCACATATTTAAACCTTAAAGAGAAATAACTTGTATGATTTTTCATCCTGAGATGACATTTGCAAAAAATTCAGATTTTCATTTATACACCTACTTTCATTGATAGGGTAATTTAGAACTTTTATTGGCATTGTTTAGTATGCATTGATGGTCGTTCCTATAGTTTGAACCTTGCTTTGAATGCATGAACATTTTATCAAAGTCCATTTAGTCCATATGAAATATGAAATAAATTCCATGGCATGTAGAATAAACCAATTATCATGAGACAATGGAGTAAATAAGCTATTGAATGATGTCCCTGCATACTATTTTTTACTGGGATTCAAGTTCTTAGTATTTATCTTTTGTGAATTCTACCATAAAAAAGGGACATTAAATTAAATTAGGTTTTTAGTCAGCTCTTTCTTTTGTTCGCTCTTCCCTATTTATTGCTGGTCCGGTTCTTCTTTCAATATTTCACTCATTCAGCAATTAGTCCTGAAGATGGATCCCCATTGGGATTGGAAACGTCGACATGTTTCTTATTACATTGTGGATAATCTGAGAATTTCTGTTACAAAATATTTGTTATTGTGAGTGCTTGTTTCTCACATCAAACTCAATATACCATACAACTCTTCAATTGAAAAGAAAATGAGCAAGTCTTATTTTATGAGTATGCCACATTTTTTATTTCTGATTAGATGCGTGATGTTCTCAAACATTCCAAATTGAGGTTTAGTGCCTTAAATCCTCAGAGTACAGTCCAAGTCAAAAATTTTATTATCTTCAAATATTTTATGTATTACTTTCTCTATTAAACTTAAGGATTGAGGAAATCATGTTTTGTTCATGACATAGTAGTATTTTACATTGCACAAATGTTATAAAATCACAAAATAAAATAAATTCCTTTTTGAATTTCACCCTCAATCTTAGGCAGGCTAGATCATCTACACCTTTTTTTCCCAACCTGATTATAGATAGGTGAGGAAGGAGACTATTATAATGCCACAATGAGATATAACATATGAGGCTAGAAGGTGACACATGAGAAGATGATTAGAAAACATGAAGACTAAGTTGTCAGGAAATGGATACGGATATAAATTTATATATAGATCCACCAGATTGTTGAAAAGCCAGGATCTGGATACAGTGGGAAAACACTTTGTACAAAATATATAGTAATATATATATATATATATTAATTTAAAAAAACATATCTAAAGTAAAAAATCAAAATCACTCATGAATTGCAACATTAGAATTGAAACCATTAGATAATTTGTAAATATGGACATGGAATTCATGATGCATGATGCTTTGTACAAAAAGGATAAATGTAAATACAAAATTGAATGTATCGTCAATGATCACTCTATTTATATGATGATCCAGATTAGGTCTAACTACATATCCATAAATGAGTCTACATCCTCATCCTCATCCATTAGAGAAAATTTTAGCCTAAAAGTGCCCATGAAATTTTCACATAATTTCCATGTCATAATAGTAAACCAATCAAAATCCTTTAAATTTAAAAAGAGGTACATGTAAATATTTTGGAGGGAAAAAAGGAAAAAATATTTTTTAAGTGTATTTTTGGCTTATTTCATTATAGGTTTACTCAAATTTAAAGTGTAGACAATCGTTGGATGCTGAATTAAATTTCGCATAAAATAAGTACCCATTATGCATACTTTTGAGAAGACCCACATTGATAAAATTTCATATACATTAAAAACATGTGTTGAACACACTTGTTTAATGTATCTACAATTTTTATCAATCTGGGTCTTCTCAAAAGTATTAATAATGGGTACTCGTTGGATGTGAAATTTAATTCTGCATCCAACGAGTGTCAACAATTGAAATTTGAGTAAACATATAACGAGATAAGCCAAAAATACAATTAAAAAAGTAGTTTTATTATTTTCCCTCCAAAATTCACAACTCTTATTTTATTATTTTATGAACTTTCCTTAGGAGGACACTTTTATGCAGAAATTTCCTCTAATGATTCTGGTTTTGGCAGGATATTGTTTTTTCATCAATGGAGTCCTGAATACAAGAGATATATTTTTGTATTGGAACTATTTTTGCATCACATGGATTGCATTTAAAGTAGGCCAACTATGTTTAAGAGTGTCTTATTTGGGCATTCTCGAGGAATTCATTGAGAGCCAAACACTAGTCTATTTGGATACATAAAAGGATCTAATAGAATATCAGACCTTCCTGGGTATTGTGGGGAATGCATTGAGAGATGAGAAAAATAATAGATATTTTCTCATTTGTGAATGTTTTGGTTGGAGGTTTGGGATTGAGGATCCCAATCTCATCCAAGCCTAATAGAACATACTTCCATCCTACTAATTCTCCATGCTTTTTTGAGATTAGGCTTCCCAATTCCCCCCCTCAGAATATAGTAGTTCCCCTATGTTTCCTAAGGTCATTTGACCCATATGTCCATAACATCTTATCCACCTTAAATCTTGATAAAATTGAGTTGAAGAGGTTGTCTTATTCCTGTTTTAGGTCCTCAAAACCATTCTTGGAGATTTTAGTTATGCGGGAAGGCAAGGGTCAACCTATGGTGTGTCTCTGGGGAATATTTTGAGGAAATTCAGAGTGCCTTTGGATCTTGAGGGCACCCATGAGAACCCCATTGTTTTCCATAGTTGATAGGTCTTAATTGGAAAATATAAACTAGATGGTGCACAACCAAACCTTAGGTATGTGTTTTAATTTGACGGGGACATCACATCAACTACTCGGGTTTTTTAGATTTAGGGAAATATCAGACGCCCAATTTTCAGCTACAAGTTTAGTTTTGACTGAAGCTCCACATCATGGTTAGTATTCAACGTCTCTTCTTATTTTTGGATGTTTTGTCATAATCATTGAAATTTACACACATTTCCACACATTCAAACACAAGTGAAGCGTGAAATTATAAATATTGTAGACATATAAGAGCATTACATCTGGGGGATAAACAAATCAATGGAATGTTTTGAATAACATCGAATTAGGTGAATTAGTTATAAATTAGGACAATGTTTTGAACAATTGTCAAATTATTAGCCCAACTAAAATCCATGATAAATATATTTTAGTAAAATTAAACCAGTAGAGACAAAGTGGTGGATTGAATCACTTGATATTTTATAGTTCATCCAAACACCATTGGATCCTTTTGGGAGAGTGATAGAGTCTGAAGTCACCAAGGCTGCAATGAGAAAAATTGCAAGCAATTAAATTTTGATTTGGATAATGTGGCGTTCTCAAGCCGTGTTCTTATACCTGCCAAGCCATGTTCCTGCAACCCCCAACTCATGTGAAGAACATGGATATGTAGTAAACATGGAGTTATGTTTGAACTACATCTTCCCAAAATCAAAAGGGCATTTGGTTTTTGAAATAAATCCTAATGTTACATTAGTTTAAATCTGATTTTCAAAGCCTATTAGATAAAGGATAATCTTGTGTGGTGTTAAGAAAATAGGTGTTAGAAGTTTGGTAATTCTATACCTTGATAAGCTATGTTTGTGAGATCTCCTAAGGTGTATAGTGTGGTTTTGAAAGGAATTACAAAAAAAAAAATGATTTGGGGTGAAATTTTCTATTAATATTCTCAATCACTTTTTACGTGGAATGGTTAGATTATGTTGGAAGTGTAATGCCTAATTAGGTTTTATTATTTCTTTTTGCAGTTTAACGAAACATGAAAGTAGCAACAAGAAACACTGGCTGTGCTCATTCAGAAATGTTCAAGATTGAGAATGAGATAGGAGGGCATGCAAAGGATGGTAAATAATTATTCACTATCAATCTGCTTATCCTATAACAACTGCATCCATGTTCACACCCTTGTTTCCTTCACTTGGCTCTGATTTTGTAAGCCACTCAAATCCTAGTGTCTAGCTCATTCTTAGACCTGACCACATTGACGGGGTGAAGACAGTTGGAGACCATGGGGTCATCTAGAAGCTTGGAGAGAACGAGGGAGCGGTGGTGGATTGGGGTGAAAATTTGAGCTTATGACAGATGGTGGTGGTTTGGATTGAATGGGCAGTGGACTTCTGCTAAAAAAAATAAATTATTAATGCTCATAAGCGTGGCAAGCTTCTTATCGATAGTGGCCATGGAGAGTCAGACACACCTATCAAAGCCTTAATCTCCATATTGGATCCTTCCATTAGAATGGCAGTAAAAACACAACTTCTTGCTACCCTCCAGAAGGAAAATGTTGAGATAAAAAGAGGTAAGTAAATATAAAACAAAACCCCAGTGAGAGTTTCTTCTTCCTTTCCACCACCTTCATTGAGAATGTAAATAAAATATTTGATTATTATTGTAGAAAAAAACTCTGTCCCTAAATCCGGTGGCCTCAAGGTGCAACAACCTGATTTATCCTACCAAAAAGCTCTAGCCACCATCACGAACAAGATGAAGCCTCCAAATTATAGACTGACGACCTTCATCTGCCCTCACAAGGAAGAGAATAATACCAAGTGGGGAGTCTCTCAATCATTTTCTTGTGCTAAGGATGGGTGAGTGGCGATTGTATATCGAGCTAATCTAGGTGGTATTACAAATAAGGCGGAATCATTTAAGGCTCCAGAAATTGTAGTGAAACAGAGGAAGGGTCAGGGAAATATTATGAAAATGTGTCCTAATTCGAGAAATGAACTGACAGAGGAGGAAAATTAGAATGTGTATGCTTGGGTTGGCTAGGGAATCGAGAGGGTTCAATTTAGTAGTAAAGACATGGAGGCGATGAAGGAAAGAATTGTAGAAGAAGGTATGTGAGTTTTTTAAGGGAAGCTCTATTTTTTTGTTGGTATCTGTGTGTGTTTTCGAGTTTTATTCTTTGCAGGTGTTTTATCTTGGGTATATTTTGCCTCTCCACTTATGGGAAGACTCATATCTCAAATTTTTAATGTGTCCAAGTTTTACGAGAGACGTTTTTTGACACAGTTCAAATATCTCCATGACCAATAGACACTCACCCTATCACATTCCCTTGGGAGGTCTCGATGAATTTGAAATCATCACATTCTTTTTCTTGCAATTAAATTCAATAACACTGCACCGACTACTAGAATACCCATTTCTTGTCCCTTCCCTGTTCTTGTCCCCATTCCTATCTTGACACTATAGTAGTACATGGATAATAAAGTGGAGTAGGGTGACATTTCTTATCCCCAAAATCATCTGTCCCTATTTCTTATTTCATTCTCATTTCCCTTTCCAGTTCCAATTTCTAATATCATAGTTGGTTGTAGATGACCTGTTGGATATTTCTTAGTATTATGTGTGACTTTGGACGTGCACTCAAATTTTCTCTACTTCTGGTCTGCGCGCAGGTCGACAAGTCCCCATAAGTGAAATTCCACCAATCTCACTAACCCGTGTGATTTTATAGATAACCACATGAAAATTCTATTGTGTTTGATGGATACATGGTTTCCCTGCTAATGCTAAATGCTATAAGTAAAACTTCTGCAAGCCTTTCTAGAAGAAGGCCACATTGATTTCTTTCAGTGAAATAAATTTACTTAGTGTTTGATACCCCCATGACATATAGTTACTTAGTAAAGATGATCTCTCTTCTAGCTTTGCATTTCATGATCTCTGTTTTAGCTCCGTATTTCATGATCTCTGCTATTATTTACAGAAACAAGGATTTACCTTGCTTGGAAACTGAGGCACATGCTGGTCATTCCTGTTGTCTGCAATACATAATATTATTAACCATGTAATAATATTTATAACCATGTAATGCTTGAAATTATGAATTTATTAAGGAATCAAATTCATTGAGAGGTAGCATTTTAACTCCTTGACGCTATTACAAAATTTCTATAAAATCATATTCTAAGCATTATCTAAAGAAATTGGAAAAAACATGATTTATGGATTGGAGTCTCCCACTACCTTGAATGTCCACTTTAATAAGTCCAACATCTCTTGGATTTGAGATGCTTACATTTACTTAATCATTGTTCCCATTGTTGAGACCTCAGGCCCTCTTTTGGTATAGTAGTGTTAATGATTGACTCTCATTGTTTTAGGGTGGATTTAGAGAAGGGACATATTCTGTAACTAAAATTTAATCCAGAAATAAAGAGAATAAACCTTGTGAGCCTTCCACTGTATAAATAATAATACTCCTACAATGTAAGATGAATTGTGAGATCATTACATAACTAAAAATTAATCCAAAAATCAAGAGAAGAAACCATGCAGTCCTTCTGCCTATGAATCATAATACTCCTACAATTCAAGATTAGTTGTGATATCATGTTTGATGTCTTAGAATTGAACTCTTTAGGGAAGATCCTTGAAAGTGAAAATAAAAATGCACTGATGATAGGACTATGTTAGGACTATGTGAATATCAATTTTGGTGTTGCTTGCCTCATGTGCTTGTGATGATTGTTTGAACCGCTTCTTTGTAATGAGTCCTAGACTTTGACTTCTAAATTTTCATGTGCATTTGTTGCAGAATCATCTTCCCTGCGAGGCTTTTCAGCACAAGATAATATTTAATCCATTACAAGAACTTGACCTAGATTAGGGAACCTTCAGGCACCCCTCCCAAGTTTCTCTGGAACATTGAAATTTTCATTGGAAGAAGACATTCATTTTATCCATTAGATGATTTTTCCACTGTGACAGTCCACCAACACCACTGCCAGCATATGCTTGACAGTCCATATCATATTTACTGCTTCCTTATAAACACTCTTAAATCTTGTGTCTCCGGTCTCAAAGAGGACGAAACAGAAAGGGCCTTCTTGGCCCTCTTCTCAACCCACAATATGTTTATCTTCTCTCCTGTGCTTACACTCTAGTCTTCTTGCATCTCCATAATGGAAAAACGTAAACAAAGTCTCATGATCTGCATTTAAGGAGGAATAATTAACCCTTTATTTGCATCAAATTCCCCCCTAATATTCCATTTTCATTTACATGCAAGAATATATTTTCTTTGTGGAGAACTATTAAGCTTCCCATCCCATTCCTCCTCCCTCTCCTACCCTCATGAAATTGATACGCTAAATTTAACCAATCTAATTGTATCTGAGATAAACAACCCATCCAAATAAGTAGACTGAGTTGAGACACTTTTAGAAAATAAATCCCTCCCTCCACAATGATATGGCCCTCTCCAACATAATCATCATGTTGTCTTCGAGATCTATCATTCCCTTGATCACCATAAATGTTCCTAGTCCTTCACTTACATCTTTGGTAACCTCATCATTCAGATCATTTATACTTTGTTGTATTGCTTCTTGTGTTATGATTTCATTTAATGGAAATATATCCCCAGTACTAGGCACGAGTAACCAAATTCAAGTGCTTATTGAACTCTTGTGTTAACATACTTAATTTTCAGTTTGACCTATTCAGTTTCAAATTCTAGTGTGGCTAGTTTACTGGTTGACTACTGACATTCACCAAGTGGTTATTGATGATCATAGTTTTGTTTAGGGTGAACATTGGACTTGGGGCATCATAAATTTTTTGTGACCAAGAAATTGGGGCTTCTGATGACCTTATATTGTAGCTCATCTGAATATTTTTTGCTAGTATAATTTCTCTTTGGCTGGGGAACTAGGGTTTTTGGATAATCTATCTCCTAGGATTTAAAACCTTTCTTTAGATAAGTTTTTCCTTAGGTATTTCAATAAATATTTTGAAGAATTTTTGAAGGATTCATCTATGATGCTCCTCTAAATTGTTCTTGGACCTGATATAATCTTTTTACAGTGAAAATATGATGGTGTATTTTGCATGTTTTGCCTTACTTGTTCCATGTTGTGATAGTATTATTATTAACCCCACCATATTTGGATTTTTTTTTTTTTTCTTAATGTTCTAGGAGTAGGTGGTTTTACAATGGATGCATTGATTTATTGTGATGGGAGGCATGATTCTTGAATCATGTGGACATATGTGAGCCTATGACCACTTATTCTGAGGGGGAACTACATGCTTCCTACCCCGATAGGTCTAAAGGATCTATCCCCACCAGTTTTTTATATATAGTTCTTCCATAAAGAAGTCTCCACCCATTACAATGGATTATGTTTTTCCACATGATGATGCTAGCTTGTTTTGGTTTCCGACTCTATTTTCAAGGAAAATTTGATCCAATCCTTTTTACTTTTAATCGATCAACATGTTTTAGTGGATCTTTCTTCCTTCTACTCAAGGACACCGTTTTTAGGTTGTGAAATGATGGTGTAGGAAATAAGGTGTTTTGGGGGGGGGGGGGGGGGGTTATATGACATATTAATTACATGGCCCATGACCCATGCTTAGTATTAGGGGTAAAGTTTTTATGTAATGTTCTGTCTTTGAGGCGTGCTATTCATATTAGGGGAATTTTATGCATAAAACCAACTTGATTTTGAGATACGTTACTTTTGTGCATTGGCCATGACCAACCTATATCAAGCTACATATTCACATAAACTCACTCTTAGTATTTGGGTTCTCTAGCTACTCACATTGAATTCTGACTATGATCAAACCATCCAACCTCTTGGAGATTTTTTTTTTGAAATGTCAATGATCGAATGTGTCTCACAAGCCTGCCCCCAACAAAAACGATGCAATATAATTGTAATGGTGTCACGAGGAGGGATGCAGCTATGAAAGCTACAATAATGAGTGACCAAAAACTTGAATCTTCACAAATATTATGTGGAGGCTTATAGAAGCTACCAATGATACTTGAAAATAAGATATGAAAAACAATCAATGATCACCCATTTACAATTGTTTCAATAGATCCCAATATGAACACTGGAGCCTCTTGATTATTGAAAGATAGTAAGCATAAAAGAGGAACACATTCTATGAGATTATGTTGACCATATTCCACATCCTAGAGACACTTTTCATCAGGAAAGGTAGATGGAAACAAAATGGAGCTGTGACTACCACCAAAGCTAGTTGAATCACCAATTCTATACCTAAGAGTTTAATTTTGAAACTCAACCGTGCTAATAGATTTTGAATTATCCAAATGTATTTTGAGTTGAACAAGATCATTTTACTGCTAGTAATTTTATTGATCATTGATGCACCTTCTATAGATGTATAAACTATGAATATGTGCCAGAAGGTTTCATGATGAGTTGAGAGTGTGGACTTGAATATCACATTTCTCAGATTCATTAATAGATTGGCACGGGGATCCAAGAATAATCATGTCAATAAAATTGTCACCAAACCCAAGTTAAAACTTAAAACTAGTGACATGAAAAGTTTAGAAGAGCCATTTTGAAAATTTCATAGCCACACATGTTAAATTCACTAGCACAAGGCGGGAAAAAATCATTTACTTACTAGATTGATGATGTATTCTCTATTTAGAAAGGTGAAAAAATTAATGCAATGTAAAATTTTACCCTTTCAACAATGGTACCATGCTTAACCATAGAAACCATATCAACATTTCTTACAATGGTCAGATGATAGGCAACCATAACTATTGTTCTATCTATCATAATTCTATTAGGAGCTTCTTGAATCATTTTTTCGGACTCTATATCCAAGGCACCAGTATCTTCATCAAGGATAAAAATTTAGGGATCCTTTATAATATCCCTTACAATTGCAATCCTTTTTTTTGGATTCTAGATAATTGGGTGCCATGCTCCCCTACCATTGTATCAAAACCCTAAAAATAAAAAAGTATAATTGTCAACATATGCAATATCCATCTGCAAAGAAATACATATTACACAATGAGGAAATTTAGAAATAATCAAGATTTATATAAATAAAACAAAACAAATGGGTTCTTGCTTATAATTTTTTCTACATTATCAAGATCAATAGAAACATGTATTTCATCTAGTATATCTCCATCTTTAGTATACTCAATATTCTCTTTAATAGTGCATGTAAAGAGGACAGGTTCCTGGCTTACTAGTCTAATCTTTTGTCTTATCCATTGAATTTGAAACTGCTTGATATTGAAATTGTTTATAAGCACTTCACCAGCTTATGGATCATAAAATCTCTCTATGACACTTATCACTATGGAATTTCCACTTCCACTCTTTCTAGCTAAAGCTGCAGTGGTGCCTCTAGGTATTCTCAGTGAGAACCTAGAAAATATTTCAACATCAGGTCATGCTTAATACTAGCAATATACATACTAAATTCAATATCACCATGAATTTCCTTGAATACCAAGCCATTTTTATGATAGATATCAATCTTCAGATTCCTATTAATTGTATCAAACATTTTGGAAGCTACAGTTTGTCCTGCTTCAAATTAATTTAAACATTTTGTAAACCCCATTGTAGATTTTATTAAGGAATAATTTGGAAACAACCCATGTGGATGTCATTAATGGTTTTTTAGGCTTGTTAATGTGATTTAAAGGGATTTTCCCTCTAGATGTCATGTTTCAGCTACATGAATTTTTTGAGTCAGATGCTATTACCAATCCCTTCCATATATGGTACACTATAAAGTAAGCTTAGGATGGTATCACATATGCTTCTTAAAGGACGAGATTTTATAATTTCTAACCCCTTCTGTTCAGGGACTTATAGAGATTTGGCAGTACTTATGGTCTTGTAATTAATCCTGTAGTTGGTGTAGTTTCTTTGCAAGGAGAAGAAATGCTCAACAAAAATTTAGAAACTGAAAATAAGTAGTCATATTTTTTTGGTTAATTAGCTTTCACATGTCACGTACAAGTTTGAAGCAGTAGGGATGAGCCATAATGATTTTATCCAACTAGGGGCTAGAATTAGCCTGCAAAAAATTATGTTGCTTCTTTTTTCCTCATAGGAGATTGTCCTTCTCCTGTGCAGGTCATTAGCTCATGCAGGTGATAAAGATGCATACATGTGATCCCAAGTTAATTGATTTGGATGTACCTCAACCTTTGTTTTGGAATCAATAATATTCTTTGAGATGTATAATTTCAACGAATTCTTTCTCGAGTTTGTAACACCATAAGTACATTGAGGCAATCCATATTGTATATTTTGTCCAATAATTCATTGAGTTGGTGTGTAGCATTGGAATGTAGGCTCATTCGTTTTCAAGTGTTTTACCTCTCCTAGTGGCATCTAAATCTCATGACATTCAACCAATACAGAGCTTGTTAGGTTGTATTATGGATAATACTTTGAATAATTGTTATCATATATTGATTAATTGAAGAATACCAAGCCTTTCAATAAAATGAAAGGTTATGGATTCTTCAAATGTTTGTTGTTAATATTATTCATACTTCTCATTCCATAAATAATGGATATGTGTAGTTCCCTTGCATCCAACAGGAATTGAAACCACGAGGCTCCCCTTTACTTGGCAGAATGTTCTATTTCATGCCAACATTTCTGATTTCTCTAGAGAATCAAGAAGCCAACAATTGTATAATCAAAATTCCGTCGACTTGCATAAGTCAAATTCGTTATGAGTGGCTGATTTTAAAGTATACTGTCCAACCAGAAATTTCCACAATTTGAATGTCTCTCACCTAGCATTTTGCAACTATTTTTTCCTCAAGTGTGGTTATCTCGCAATCTCATTCCCAAGTGTATAGGTTATAGACTGTTATTGGAAATTTTATGTGATTAATGGGATTGTCCTTGTTTACATTAACTGGATGGTGGACTAAAAGAAATTTCTACTAAAATTTAATTAATTGTAATTTGTTGCTACTGAACGAAAGATTTGGAAGATTTCAAGAGGCCTTCCTTCTTCCAAAATGGTGGGAAATCAGGGTTTCCAATTTTAACGATGTTTTGAATTTTTATGCTTCTATGGCATAGGAAAACTAAATAACTTGCCAATGATGTCTCTAAATATTTTGTATGTGAGTACATATTGTTTAATCCTCAATTTAAGGAAAAAATTTTATTTGTTGGAAATACTTTTAATTGTATTCTACAATTTTCCAACATGGATTACCTCCAAGGACCAATGCTATGTTAGATGGGTATTTTCACCCAGGTCAAGCAGTGCCCAAACCTGTCCCAAGTTCTTGTCTCCCATACTGGATTTGGGATGAGGACTTCATCTCATGAACCGAGAAAAATTAAGATCTTCCCAATAGGTGAGTGGGGGTGGCAGACCAAAACAGGTACCCAAACCCTGCTTTCAGGTGCGTTTGAGTACCATCGGGTTGCATCCTTCACCAACAATTTTTTTTTTTCATTTAAAAAAGGCCCAAAAATGTAAGGATAAAACCCTGCCACAAAACTCTAATCCTTCACTGACTGACACCTTCAGGCAATCAAAACAACAAATAAATTTTGATTTACTGTGAAGGAGAGAACAAGCCAACAGTGAAGGGATTTCAGTGCTCTTTTCTTGTTGAATTTTTTTTGTAAAACAATAGATATTGAAGTGAAATGGACTACTGCCTTAAGTGATCAAAATGCATTAGTAAATTTTGAAATTAGTATGAAATATGTACTTGCCACTTGCTTAACGTTTCAAGAGATGAGGTTCAAGAGATATTAATTTCAATTTCAATTTTCAATGCTAATGATAACGTTGACTATTCAATGTTTTTCTAATCGTTGTATGATTGTGAAAAACTTCAATGAAACAATGTGCATGTTTTTGTTGCTACTGATTGAAAATGATATTATTCATTGCATGGTAAATTATCTTCAAAACATTTACTAAGAATATTTTGGCAGAGGTTGAATGAATTCTGTAATTGATTATGTGGCCTTGTATGTTGCAGGAAGCTCTGGGAACAATTGAATTCAATTTTTTTAATTCATTTCTCCAAAGATGATTGAATTAGAATGTGTTCAAGAAGTTGTAACCACTGAAGAATTTTCTAACATCTTTATGAATCGAGAAGGCGTAGGTCACAAAATGGAAAATGAAATGGTTCAGTATGGGAATGAATATCATGAAAATAACTCCTTATCTAATGATTCAACCTCTCAGATCTCTTCTAACTTATGGAATATTGGAAAGGAAAACTTGGTTTATGATGAAAATATATGAGCACACATTACAAAAGTGGATATGTTGGAAGAGTTTGAATATGACATGACTACAAAGAGAAAAACTATTAAATAAACACTAATGGGTGAAGCCAACAACAACATCAATGAGGAATCACAAGATGAGCAGTAGAAGTCTAAAATGATAGCCGAAGGGAAGTATGAATCCAACCCGGAAAATGAAGAGAATTTAACTTTTAATAAGGTTGTTTTTGTGTTCAATCTCTGCTAATACGTTGGTTGAATTTTATGGGTTATCCATATATAAAAAAACAGATTCTAGAAAAGAAGGAATGGCTCTAGGGAAATTGTCATGCCCTTCACAATAGACGTCTAGGATTTCAATTACCCTCTTTTGCTTAGTTATTTCCTAGACTTACATTTCCCTCTTTTAATGGATGATTTTTGGTCTAATTTTTTCTCGTATTTTTTTCATCTCTACATATATTTAATCACATCCCTCCATTTTGTTTATTGTCCAACTTGACATTCTGCTGGTTATTTTTTCTGGTTGGGATAAATTCTCTTTGATGGGAGTCTCCATGTTTCTAATTATTTTCTCCTACTATCTAGATAGGATTGTGTGTAGTTATTTTATGGAATGGAATTATATTCCCCCCCCCCCCATATATGCAGAAACGATAATACAATATCAATGTGTTAATGTCCAATGAATGACCATAAAAGTAGGTCAATGGGAATGTGTTAGGTACATTGATGTCGGTACAAAGTGGGAGCACCGAAATGGGAGAAAAGGCATTGGATGCACTCATTCAGGATCCCTTTGGGACAAATCTTGGTAGGCTATCATGGATTCCAGAGTAGCATACACCATTATTTGATAAGGTCGACCACATGTGCCACCTTCAGGATAAGGAGACAAATATGTACCCCATTTTACCTTTTTGATATACGTGTGTGGTAACATGGTTATCTACCACAAAATCTGAAGTGAAAGCACTACCACCCATTTTAAGGAATTTTCATAGATATGTTCTAGAATTTATTAGGTTAAAATTTTTATATTCATCACAAGGTACTTTTCATTTCAAAATTTAATTATAATGTCAAAACTAGGGAGTTCAATTTAGCCTAGGGTGATGGCTATGTTTAGTAGGCATAAGAATAAGATGCACCATGCAGACCAATGAGAAAATTTGTTGCTATTTGGACTTGGTATATTTTCTTTAGGATAATACCCCTATACATATATTGTGGGCAACATTTTTCCTTGTTCTACCTCGAAACATGACTTTTCATAGTACTCAAAGGAAGTGATTTAAAATAAGAATGCATCTCTTTGTTTTGGTGGTAATATTGGAGTATTCAGTAGAAATAATGAATTGTGCCCATCCATTAAATATACATTTTTCTTGCATATTCTATGTATGTTGACCTTCCCTAGATTATATCTATGTCCCTGTCACATATTCATTATAAATATTCCATGTATGTCCCCGCTATACATTCATCATTAGGATAGTTTCTCTTAAGGCTATTTGTGAATTGGCTATACATATAACAATGGGGCCTGGTAGGGTCTCCACTCTCCTTGCATGTGTAGTGAACTAATAGACCATTCTCAAATAGGGTAGAACTATGATTAAGAGACCATGCCCATGTTGATATTCCACATAATGGATGCCTAGCTCAATGTTTCCAAAAATGTTGATCTTGCCAAAGATGGTATAATTTTCGATATAATTTTTCTCAAACATGTCAGAGCGCTTGTTGGTTTGATATTATTGAATGAATTCAATAATTAGAAAAGAGCTGTACATTATATTTTTTTTCTATTTTATATAACCTGGAAACTGTAAGATGTTTATATACACCAAGTGAACCTTTAGTATCATACGTTTCTAAAGGATGACCATTTATTTATTTATGGTTGCAGATATGTAGAACAAGGGAATAACATCTTGAAACCTCATCAACTATTAGATGGACTAGCATAGGTAATGGGAGAGAGTGATGGATGTCAAAAGCTCCACTTTGGGCAATTTGGAGATGTGTTGAGGTCAACGTAGGTATAGAAAGAACTTCAATTGTTTAAAGGACATGCAACATTATTTCAATTTCTTGAGCAGTTGACTTTAAAATCAATGTATTTTTCATAAAATGTATGTATTTATTTGATTTTCATGACAATATGATGTATGTTTTAGGAGGCCATCATTCTTCCACCATGGATCGTTCTTGCAGTACGACGAAGGCCTGGTGTGTGGGAATATGTTTGCATCAATGTTGATGAACTTGCCATTGAACAACTCTTTGTAGCTGAATATTTGGAAGTCAAGGAAAAAATTGTGAATGGAAGGTACTTATTTACATTATGGACCCATAATGTGTTAAAATAAACATGGAAAATGCTATAAGCGCAGATGTTGTCAGTGATATATGCAAAGTATCATATATAGATAGGGAGTATATATTATGCAATGTTTCAACTATATTGTGCTCTCTTTTATATTATACATATACTGTCACAACTCGCAGGTGCATAAATACATGCTCGCTCTTATTTTTACTTCAATAAGAAAATAATGAAAACTTTGTATTTTGAAATGTCAAGGATAAATATTCATTGGAGCTATAGCTTGATCCCTTCAATGCATCCTTTCCTCGCCCAACGGAACCATCTTCCATTGGTAGTAGAGTTCAATTTTTGAATCGACATTTGTCCTCAATATTATTCCATGATAAATAAAGCATGCAACCATTGCTGGATTTTCTTCGAGCACACAAGGCCAAGTCATTTTATTTCCTTGGTTAATATATTGTATCATTGTGTTTCATAGTTTAATTTAGTATTATTGTGTGTAAAATAAACCTCAATCAAATAACAAATAATTCTGGCATCATTGATTTATAGATATTGAATATTAATTGATTAAAATTAACGTGTATTTAGATTCCCATTTTTGCTTCCAATCCTTTGAGAAAACTATACATTAAACTAATTCAAAATCAATTCAAATCAAACTAAAGCACAAGAAACCAAATTATGAAGATGTTTCTCTTTCTCCACTACCTTGCAATGTTATTTTTATTTATTATAAATTTCATTGATAATAATATGGCATTACATATTTCTTCTATAACCAAATTGATATCATAGTAAAAATATGGTTATCCCATTAAGTGTGACCTAAAGATGATTCAAAGAATCTTACCTGTAGCCTAAACATGTGGCAGAGTGACTTCTGAGGTATGAAATTTTTCAGAGGAATTGTTTGTTTATTTTGGTTAGAAAAGGATTTGTTTTTGGTTTTATGTGATTTTCGATTCATCTATGTAGTATGTTGGGAAATGGGCTATAATGTGTGCCATTTAACTTGCAGAAACTGACATTGAATGAAAGAATACAGAGTTTAACCAAGCTATGCTCAACCTTGGTAAAGGTAGAGGAACATATTAAGAAGTTGCTTAAGAATACACCATATACAGAGTTTGAACACAAGTAATATATGAATTTCATTTTATTTTATTTTATTTTTATTTTTATTTTTTTTATTTTTATTTATTTTTAATTTATTTTTAATTTTATTTTTTTTATTTTTAATTTATTTATTTTTTCTAATAAAATTATTCTTTCTACTCAAGGTATTACATCAAGAAAAATATCAATATTGTAGGAATTTTTTTAATACCAAATTGACATTAATGTGTGATTTAGTTGTGAACATCTTACCTGGGCCTCAGAACAATTGGGTTGCAACGTGGGTGAGTGACCTGTGACTCTGAGGCCAGTTTCCTTCATCTTGGTGGCATCATAGCTTGGATTGGGGGTGGTATCTACAATGGATGCCTACCACTAGTGGAAAGTTTCTCACATGCAACTATTTTCGTGGACCATATTGGTTAAAGTGTTCAATCTTTGCTCTCAAATTTTTGTTTATAACTCTGCAATTTAATCTTATATTTTGTTTATAAATTAAATTTGAAATGAAATGCTAGTTCAAATGAATTTACACATGTTTATTTATGGTGCATTGTTTAGTTGCATGCATTTGTAATTCGAATGGATTTAGAGTTTATTGGGTTCATATATTTATATTGAGACTTTTGAAACTAAAGTGTGTCCCTAGTACCTACCCCATGGATTGGGTAATCCTAATGTAATTCCCCCTCTTTTTTTTTGAGCCTCAGAATATTTCTAGTGGAGAATCTTCCCTTGAATTGTCAAAAATGATTATAAGGTGTCAGATGGATATTATAGAGTTTGTAGTGGACAACACTATAAACCTTCTGAGAGCCCCTTACATCCTTGCAAGGTAGTCTTTGTTTTACTTATTCTTATTTTATGTTTTAGGGTTAGGCTAGGGTTTACAATAGATTCACATAAGTTTTCAACCTTTAGTAAGCTAGTTGTCTTGGAAAATATGCCTCTATTTTACCTAAGCTTACTCTTTTCATTGTCATCTTTGTAATCTAACATCCAAACAAGGCACACTATTTGGCATCTACTATGAGTGGCTAATCATACAAATATGGACCTTACTTTTTCAATACTAGAATAAAGAGGAAAAGACATTACTTAATAAGATGTCTTTTCCATATTTAATTAAATAAGTCCTAAATGTACGCAAGATGGATATTTTGGTCAATATCCCAAACTTGTCTCCAAAAAAAAATGGACAATCATCCACACAAATCTCATTTCCCTGGCGTAGAGATAATGTTTTTTCACATGAACACATTCCTCTCGAATTCTCCTATTAAAACCTTAAGCTAAGAGAATTCGATTCATCGAATAAGGTAATGTTTAATTAAGAAATTAACAATTCTAATTAACGAAATCAGTAGAGTTGTTGTTTGAAACTATTAACTAATTCTCAATAAATAATGCTTCCAATGGTTATAAAATATTGAGATAGAAGCCCTATATATCTCCTCATGCATTCCTAGAATACGATCGCATTGGAGAGCCTTCTAAAGTATTTTAAAAATATTCTAAATAGAAAGGGTTGTCAACAAGAATATTTCCCATTAGATGCACAATAACATGTGATGTTGCCCCATATGATTCTTTTGAATAATTACCAAAGAGATAAATTATAGGAAGACTCTTCTCATCAACTGGAAATGGGAATGGTATTTGAACCTGTGAAATGTCAGGAGGGTTCTCTCTATGTATAGATATTGTGAAGAAGATGCTAAAGCATGTATAGATTTGGGCCTTTCTCTTATTGAGTTAGACTGAATGAATATTGTAGGCTTCTCATTGGTTTTTTTAAAGGTTCTTGGTGTGCCATCCAATTACATGTATCTCAGTCTAAGCATCCAAGAATATTTCCCATTAAATGCACAATAACATGTGATGTTGCACCATATAATTCTTTTGAATAATGACCACAAAGATAAATTATAGGAAGACTCTTCTCATCAACTGGAAATGGGGATGGAATTTGAACCTGTGAAATGTCAGGAGGGTTCTCTGTATGTATAGAGACTATGGAGAAGATGCCAAAGCATGTACAGGTTTGGGCCTTTCTCTTATTGAGTTAGATTGAATGAATATTGCAGGCTTCTCATTGGTTGTTTTAAAGGTTCTTGGGGCCATCCAATTACATGTATTTCAGTCTACGAATCTACGGTGCAGTTAGCATTTGTCTTCAACTACTAATCCAACCTTGACAAGGAGAATCAACGTTTAAGCAGTGCTGCAAGACCCTCTAACTGTTTTTTAATTTTTTTTCAAACTATCTAGGTATGAGGTTTTGATCGATGAGCTTTTCCTATCTTATGCGGATTTTTCCCAAGTTTTTTGATTCCCATAGTTGACCCCTGCTGAGTTATTTATGAGTGTGAATTTTGTAATACTGGTTTTAAGTGGAGAAATTAGCTTGTTAAATTATTTTATGGGATTCTTATGCATAATTACTTTTCATTGTAGATATATGTGTAAATTCAATAAATATATTGATTTCTGTAGCCAACTACTATGTTTAAATAAATAAATAAATAAATAAATAAATAAATAAATATATATATATATATATATATATATATATATATATATATATATATATATATATATATATATATATATATCTGATCATATAATATGGTTAATTATATAATACCAGTAAATGGGAACGACTGTACAATGTTTAACACTCTAATATTTTCTTCCCTACTTACATTCCCTAGAATTGAGTTTTATGAGGTGTCGTCTTCCCAGCTGCTTCAAAAAATATTTCTTGTTTCACTCTCTACCTTTTCCTTCATTTAATGGTAGTGATGAAAATGTATGTCCTTCGTAGTATACCCTTGTAATGATATCTCCATTTTTGGATTTTTCATTTGCTTCTCTAGCTATAATGGAATTAGCAATGGAAATTGCTGGGGCAAGTGGTGGTGATATAACATCTTCCAAAAATACATCATTGAGACGTGAGATTTTAGTTCTTGAAAGGAGCATGAATGTTGTGTAGCTTTATAAGCTTTCAAAAGGCACCCGCTTTATCAGGAAGTCCTCATCCTGTACCAAAGGACAAGGTAGCTACAAAGGCGACAACTTTAACAGCTACATCAGATTTTAAGCGGACTGCCAAAATTGGTTTTAGTAGTGGTCTAAGTTTTATTGCGATGGCAACATCAACATAGAGGAGGAGTCTTGGTGATCGAGAAATATTGAAGAGATGGAATAATTTTGAGGAAATGGGAACTGCGTGGTTGGAATGCCCTCAATTAGTTGATCCTACTATGTTATGATTGTGTTGAAATATATTCAAGCATTGGCTACGATGGTTGATAAATAAAGAAACATGAGGCAAGCATAGGTATATACATTTCTTTATGACTGAGGCATTAAGTTTTTTGGTATAATCTGAATTATAATTTATAATTTTGATTGCTTATATCTTATTATTATATGCAGATTGACATGTGTGAATTAGTGATGCAGGAGCATCCAAGACAAATTTTCATTATTCAATTATGTAATAAGGTGGGTGAGACATTTTAATTATTTTATTAATTAAATTGCTTAATTTTAATAAATTAAGAGAGAAATTATAAAAGTGAGGTTTTTTTGTAAATATCCCTTAAATAAATAAGGATATGAGTGGAGTTGATTTAGGAAGATAATTTAGGGATGAGAAATTCCATAAACGGGACTTAGTTGGGTCCAAAATAAGATTAATTTAAATTATATTTTAAGTTGAGATTTATGAGGAGAAAATTATGGAGTGAAACAAATTATTGTTATGTATAAATATGTAGCTTATGAGGGTGAGAAAACAGAGAAAGTGTGAGGTGAGGAGTGCAGAGAATTGGAAAGATGGGTTGAAGGACTGAGAGCCAAGAGGCTGCTCAATGTAATATTTGGCCAGAGAAATTTTATATTTTATATCTATAGTTGTTTTGAATAACTCTTTCTCCTTCATGTAAATTTTGAGCTGAATGTTTTCATGGTTTTATTTGAAGAAAATTTGAGCATTTTCATAATTGGGTGAAGAAGTGAGTTGTATATGCTAGGATCTGATTTCTAGCAGAATCCCTGCATCATTTGGTATCAGAGCTGTGTATCAACTTATTTGCAGATAATTCTCCAATAAAATTATGAAGGGCGAAGATTCAAGGGTGTTTTTTGAGACAATTGTAGCTGCCGAAGCCGTATTATTATGCCAAGGCTGAGTTTATTTGAAGGCCGAATTCTATTTGATGAAATTGAATTGATCCATGGAAGCCTGGGTTATCATTAGCATAGGACAACTTTACTAAAGCTAGGTCGATTTCCCATCATCTTTGAAGAAACTGAATATTATTCTTTGGTAGTCGAGACTATTACTCTAAGGGCCAAGTTTACATCTTAGAGGTTCCAGTCTTTCCATGACCCTGAGATTATTATGTGAAAGCCAAATACCATTTATTTGAAGGCCGCCGAGTTCGAGTGACATTGATCTAGAAGCTGAGAGCTTGATCTCTTAGAAGCTATGAGCCTATTTTTCTTTGGAAGTTGTGACCATATTCTGAGTGAAGGGCGAGAGTTTCTCATCACAACAAAGGAGTTGAGTTACATAAAATTTCAAGCGTCAAGAGCTGAGATCGCCATCGAAGTCCAACCTGAAGTCGAGATACGACGTCGAATTGATTGTGGCGGCTATGCGAGATGTCATTTCAAAGAGCCAAACCAGCTGATCGTGGGTCAATACTAAGTTGGAAAAATTGCAGTGGAATAAATTATCCACCAATTGCATCTCTGTCCACCCAGTTCGAAGTCATGGGAGTTGAAATATTTTTTTAGAGCCGCACTATGAAGGGAATATATGCAAGGATCAGAGCCTAGATGGTGTTTACTTGTTTAATTGTGAATGTATCAGTGCGTTGATGCTCTTGTGCAATAGGAAAACTGGGTTGAGCCTCTGTGTGCATATAATCTGTGTATTGTTTGGACTAGATTTTATATTGCTGAACAGAGTATTACTGTGGCTACTCTGCTATCCAAACGACTTGTGTACTACCCAGTGCCACCAGAACATCAAATTCATTGTATATGCTAGTAGTTTGTTAGCAGTTATGGATGCAGGAATAATGTGCATCAGAGAAGGGCGTGATAGCCATCATAGGAGAGACCTCTTTACGCTAGCCTTAGAGTGAACAATTTGCGTTTCATCACAGTGACAAGAGTGGTGTAAGCAGCGCACTCTACAACAAACGAAATCGACATAGAATTTGGAAAGGTGGTGACTTCAACAACAAAGGAATTCGTATGAATTCGACGGGCAACTCTGTGTCCTAATACTGAGTTGCAGCCAACAAAAATGCCTACCGGTGACCTAAATCAACATACAAGCTGTTGATACATAAGTGCTTGCATAAAAAAATCGAATGGCAACATTTCTATTAAGGTAAGTTAAAAGTCCACGTTCGAATGTGGTGAAATCATACAACATCAAATCCGCTCACATCAGTTGCATTGAATGGTGGCACACCTATTTGAGTGTTGAATGTAGCCAATGGAGGAACGTTTACTTGAGTTGTTGTGTTGGTAAGTATGAAGGGTTTTTTTGGTTTGTTACAGTGAAATCGACATGAAATTTGGATGCGAAAATGTCCATTTACAATGCAAGTGAGGTATGGGGTTAAATTGAAATTATATGGTGGTGCATAGTTGTAATGATTCCTTGTGGATCTCATAACCATAGTATTGTGAAAATGGTTGGGTTGAATTTGCAATGTCAAAGTGACAATTGAATCAATTTCTTTATGAAAGAAAATAAGTTGGGAATTCATAGAGTGGGTAATTTTAAATTAATTGAGAAAAGAATTTTCCAAAGTAGGATTTGTTGTAGATCTACATCATTTTAGTGTCAAAGTGAGAAAGAGATCACTTGAAGAGAATTGAAGTGCTAGGAGCATTATCATTTTGAAGTTTGGTGAGAAAATCAATTTAATTATATGTTTGTACTATTGAGTTTTTTTTTTCTCTTACATGTTGTTCAAGATTGTGCAATCAAGGTGAAAAGTTGAAGAGACGGTTTTGAAAAACAAACAAGGGTTTTCACACATCCTTGGAGAGAATATATATGATGTGAATGGAAGTCCAAATCGATGGTGGAGATTGGAAGAAGAGCGTCGAGATATATGTGGCTTGTTGATCATGAAATCATTGGATTGATGGATGGGTCTTTGAAAAGAAGGGTTTCATTTTCAAAAGGTTTGAAGATGGTGGATATTTGAAACTAAAGAGAGAAACGGTAAATGTGCTATGGGCGCAAAAGGTAAATCATAATGTTTATTGTTATTTCATGGAGGATAAAAAAGTGATGGTGTTAATGAAATTCCACTAAAGTTGTGCAAAATTTTATTTTTTTAAGTGATGTGGATTTTCACGATGCTAAAGTGTATTGAAATCTTGAAACATGCATTTTTATGCATAAGGTGGATTCTTTGCAATTTTGGTTGCATCATTTTAAGATCAAAGTTTGTAGTTGGAAATGGGAGGACTTTTGTGATTTGTGTTTATGATTGAAAACACAAACAAACCACAGTTATTTGATGTTGTAAAACCTTTGTTTTTACCATCATGTGACGACATTTAAGGATGTGATATTCAGGATGAACACAATGTATGGCTTGTACATCGAAGAGGTTGCTTGTTCTCTACACACATGTAAAGAGATGTGAATTGATGTTGCATGGTGTACATAAGTGCAGGGAAATGTTTACATTAAGATGACGAACTTGTGAGCATGCAAGTATTGACAGTGACAACGATGGCACAAAAGAATGGAAACCAGAAGATTGAGTTTGCAGAAAGAAAGGTTTATTAATAACCTTAACAGGAGCATGAGGTATGATACTTCAGGAAGATATTTTTGAACATTGAAGATTGAATGGTTTATTAATTTTCACCTTAAAATAAATCTTGGAAAAACTGAATTTCAATTTGACTAAAGACTTCAATATCATGTGAAATGATAAGGGAAAATTGATGATTTTTCATAAGAATGAAGTATGAAAGAGAGTGAAGATTTTACATCCTAAAAATGTATTAGGGGTGTATGTTTGTTGGAGGATTGTATAACTTGAATTAAGCCAAAACATCCATTGCCATAAGTATTGGGTCGAGTCTTGAAGTGAAAACAGATGTTAGAGTCAAATGAAAGTTTGGATAGTTTGAGTTAAGATTGAGTATTCTCATCCAAGATGAAAAATTAGTGTAAGTCTAAAGTCAAAGAGTCGTAAGCTAAGTCAAGAGTCTGAATGTAATGGGGTGCATGATCAACAGAGCCCGACACCCAAAGAATTGGTCATTGTAACACATGCGTTGCTAAAGTGTTGTCTGAAGCAAAGTGAAGCAAGAGAGTTACTAGAGACTGGTTCCAAGACAGAGAACCAAGAGAAGCCAAGTGCAGGAGGAGAACTTGCATTTTGATGAATGGAAAGTGTGAAGGATTGCTAAGAACTGGATTAAATGAAGTCCACACGTGAACAAATGCAGTTCACAAAGAAAGGGAAGATGACTGTTGATAGTTATTTCCGAAGATCTGATGAAGACCATAACAGAGGGAAGAAGAAAGAAAATGCCAAGGTAAGTGGCATATGTGAACAGTTGACGGATGAAGAGTACGAGCAGGAGAAGGCTGAGATAACAATTCACCTTGAATTATTAATGAAGTTGTTGTAGGAAAATGTGAAAAACCAGACACATGGTTGGACCATGAGAAAGAAGGTAAAGTGGCAGAAGCTACATGCAAAAAGGGAAAAGCAGGTAAACATATAGTTGGCAGAAGAGCTAAGGAAGCTTGAGCAGATGTTGAGTTGTGAAGAACTCAGAGAGGCTGAGTTAAAAATGAATGTTTCCATTTGTGGCCTAGAACAGGGTGAAATTCTGGGTGAAGAGATCAGTGAGGAAGATCTCATGAATTATTGGGATAGTTTAGAAGCATCTGAAGATGTGTTGGCGAGAGAACCAGATGAGGCCATGAAGCCTTACATTTTTTCTCACAGTTTATGTATGTTTGCAGGATGTGCGAAAGATGGTGAGCAGTCTGATGGAACTGTCGCAGAGGAGAATGAAACTTTTGAGGTAAATTCTGGTATAGAATTACTTTCAGAGAAGGAAAGTGTTGATTGGTTACAACAGGAAGAGATCATAAATGAATTCGTGTTTGGGGTAAGACAACAAGTCGAAGCTGTTATGGAGCAGGAGAAAAATGGAAATGTCGAAGAAAAATTCCAAGGAGGTAAAAAAATGTGTTTTTTTAATGAAATTGTTGACAAAAGTTTACAATGTAATGATGTTGAAACCAGGACAACTCGGGAAGATTTCCAGAGGAAGAGTGAAGGTAGTGATGAAGTGCTGAAAATATTTCATATGCAAATCAAGTTTTTGGAATGATGGCTGAAGGAACCGGATGGCGAAGTAAAACTTGCAGAACTTGATCGAGACGAAATTACAGTTACTATGCATGATAGAGACGAAATATTTTTAACATTTATGGAGTTTAATGAATGTTATAACTTTTCAAATAATGATGTAACTATAGGTATAGAAAACGAAATTAATAGATATGATGTCAAAATCAGAGAAATCGAGCAGAAGTTATTTGGCATTGCGGTGGAAGATAAGAAGAAGCGAGGGAGTTATGTCTGTAGGGACATAAAGGAAACAGTGAATCAACACGATGAATATGGAAGCAACCAACAATTTGGAACATAATCTATTGAAGTCTAGAAAGTCGATGATTAGAGATTGATGCCTGAAGCATCAAAAGAAACCGACAGGTCTTACCTTTTTAAAACTAACAATTTGTTGGTGAATGCAGGTACAGTATCAGATGAGAGGGTTGTTGCTATAAAAGCAATCCAAGACTATAGTTGTAATCAATAAGGAGTTATTGATTATTTTCTATTGCAGGAAGTTGATTGTTTAGCTCAATTGGAGACGACAGAGTTCGATAAAGAAGAATTACTCCGAGGAATTGGCGAAAGAAAGTGTTGGAGAAGCCAATGGAATTTGGTCGACAAGTGAGTGATGAATTATCAAATCAAGTTGACACTCCGAAGGACCAGCGACAGAACAGAGTATGGAATCCTGGAGGGAGCAAGTCATCAGGACTTGTGGTTGTTGCAGTATTACAGAAAAGCGACAGACCTCCTAGACAGGAGTCTATGAAAACTTCTCTACTTGGGGAGTCTTATGCAGGAGCATCCAAGCCAAATTTTCATTATTCAATTATGTAATAAGGGGGGTGAGAAATTTTAATTATTTTATTAATTAAATTGCTTAATTTTAATAAATTAAGAGATAAATTATAAATGTGAGGATTTTTTTGTAAATATCCCTTAAATAAATAAGGATATGAGTGGAGTTGATTTAGGAAGATAATTTAGGTATGAGAAATTCCATAAACGAGACTTAAGTTGGGTCCAAAATAAGATTAATCTAAATTAGATTTTAAGTTGAGATTTATGAGGAGAAAATTATGGAGTGAAACAAATTATTTTTATGTATAAATATGTAGCTTATGAGGGTGAGAAAACAGAGAGAGTGTGAGGTGAGGAGTGCAGCGAATTGGAAATATGGGTTGAAGGGATAAGAGCCAAGAGGCCGCTCAGTGTAATATTTGGCCAGAGAAATTTTATATTTTATATCTATAGTTGTTTTGAATATCTCTTTCTACTTCATGTAAATTTTGAGCTGTATGTTTTCATGGTTTTATTTGAAGAAAATTTGAGAATTTTCATAATTGGGTGAAGAAGTGAGTTGTATATGCTAGGATCTTCTTTCTAGCATAATCCCTGCATCAATTAGTTGCTTCTGCTAATGGATTTCGAGAAAAAGTGAGAGCATGTGCATGGCGTAGACTTATCCGCTTCTTGATTGAACATGAATTTCTCTTTGGGCCACTAGTATACCAGCTGGGTCATCTAGAATGAGTTAGTTTTGAATCATTTTACTGTATTTTTCCATGTCTGTGAAAGTAGATAATAATAATTCAAAGTCTTTATATGACCTTTATTTAAATAAGGATTCTCTTAGCCTGTACAATGTTTCACAAGCTTCTCATTTCAAACATATATAAAAATTTTAATTGAATGTGTAAAATATATACACATGTATATTAGAAGTTCTATTTTGTGGAAAACTCACTTCATATGCAAAGACTTCTTAAGAGGAACTACAATGGAACAACACATAAAGAAGCAACTGAAAATGATGATTATTTTCAACCTATGGGTCAACATAATATAGAAGGGAGTAGGGATTCTGGAAATGAGGCTGAAAGTTCACTGGGAAATTCTCTTCTTGCAAATGCTTCTTTGTTATTTCCAGAGGAAAGTTTTCTTCAAGAAGGACATGAAGATGAAGGATCTAGAAGTGATTTTTAAATCACTGAAGATAAAAGGGATGATTTAAAGCATGGTTTGTATCTTTAGAGGATATATATGAACCATAAGATGAATCATCATTGGAATCAGTTAAATCTAGTAATATCAAGGAGATTTCCAACAATGCCATAGTACTATCGAGATCTACAGTTATTGGGGCAGATGAGAGGATGCTTTTGGAAATTCCAGCAATGATGGTCTAGCCATTGAGATTAATCAAGGGAATAATTCAGGTGAGTGTGTTTCCATTGAATTTATTTTTTAGGAACCTATTGATAAATTTCTTCCATGTGCACCTTGTTGATTCTTTGTTATGTCTGCGATGCCTTCTGATTTGAAAAAGTTTTTTTTTGTTATTATTTATTTCTTTGGTTGTTTAAAAAAAGTTTTGTATGTATTATTTAGGATTGCTTTTTCTGTATATGTGCTTTCTAATATAACTAATTTTCTGTTTATCTGCTTAGAATTTTGGTTAAAACTTTGCAACTTTCTGCTAGTCTTCCTAGATTTTAATTCTTGTAAAATGGATCTTAATTTCATTGAAGGTATGATTGTCACTATATGGCTGGATGATGGATTTTACCAGAGTTGTGGGAATTTTAAGCATGAAAAATCTACCAACAACAATGTGCTAAATATATTTTCTCATATTTTTTCATCGGAGAAAAGTACTAAAGGAACTATTAGGATATTTCCCCAAAAGAGTGATGTTTGGGCCCTGTACAGAGAGTGGAACTCTGCTTGGAAAAAAGACACCCCATAAGTTAAATGTAAGTATGAAATGGTAGAAATTTCAAATGACTTGTTGAAGAGGTTAGAGTGAGTGTGGTTCCTCTCAGGATTGATGGTTTCAAGTATATGTATTAGAGGAAGTAGGTGGTTAACTTGGTTCCTAGGAAGGAGCTTCTTATATTTTCTCATCAAGTTCCAAAAAAGAGACTTCTGGGTGAAGAAGCCCCAAATTTACCCCAATATTGTTGAGTTGGACCCTGTTGCAACTCCTGAAGATGAATTGAAGGCAACTCGATCACTTTTCTTTTTAATTAGGACTTCAACCTTTGTGGTTTTAAGGTGTAATTTGGATATGTGGTAGAACAAAATATACCATACTCTTTTGAATTCCATGTTGTAGGATTAAATTGAGCTTTCAAAGCTACACATGACTTCTTTGGAAGTGTAATTTCATAGCATGTTGTTAGCTTTGGTTACATTGAATGGCCAAGTAGATGCTAGTTGTGAACTAACCTTCTCTTCTAGGGTGCAAGTTAAATATGAGGACATTGTTGACTCTCATTTTTTATTGTTACTAATAGGTAATGATAACTGTGTTGGATTATCTAACTTGATGCAAAAAAATTTAGGGATAGATAGGATGATGGCTATGCCAATTTATTTGTACCTTATCTTTAGTTGATGTGAAAAATTCCTTGAAAAAATTCGTATTCTTGGAATATATGAAGAGTGGAAACATGCTAAACACAAAACATTCAATAGTCATGAAAATATATTAAATTCTTGTGATAATTCTAGTTGCTATTTTTGTATGACTAGATTAAATAGTTTTTAAATTATTGTATATTAGTTTGTTGTGTGAGTCATGGTAAATGGGTGTGACAATGAGCTAACTCAATTGAGTTATTTTTATCAAGTTAAAAATAGGTGCTGCATGATTTTATATTTTACAAATATATGCCATTATGTGTCGATCATTTTTAAAAATCAATGCCTATATATGCAATTTCAAGGAATACCATAACTCTCACATAATTATTTAAAGGGTGCTAGCCCAATGGAAGAGGACTTGATTTATAAGCAAGAGGTCGGTGGTTTGATTCCAGTGTGTCCTAATATGAATTCATGATATTGTAGTTTATTTTTAATTGAATACTTTTAATATTGGTTTATTTCAATGGTGAGATATTTTTCTAGATTCATTATTTTAGTCTCTAAAGAGACAAAAGTGATGTTGTATTGTCTTTGAATGTAATTTTTGATTGTCTCTAGAGAGAAAATAGTTAAGATCAAATATATTGTCTCTTTAAAGACAATATGTATTTAATCCCAACTATTTTCTGTGGAGAGACACAAATGAAATTGTCTCTCGAGAGACAAAAATGATTGTGTTATATATTGTCTTTATAGAGACAATATTTTAAGAAAATTTAATTTGAGACACTTGCTTAAAGACAATATTTAAGACAATAAACAAATTTTATTTTGTCTCAAGATAAGACAATTTACCCAAAAATTATCTTAAATATTTTCTTAAAACCCCCCTTTATGTTGTAGTGACTTATTTAATGCAGTGCACATCCCACGATATTTTCTGCAAGGAGGAGGAAGTTCCAAACAAGGATCGCAGAGAAATCAAAATAACTATTTTAAATGCATCCATGGTATGAAGGAATTCTATCATCCAACACCTTGGAATTAAATGTGTAAAATCGTCAATCTTCAATGGTGAGATATTTTTCTAGATTCATTATTTTAGTCTCTAAAGATTGACAAAATATCTCACCATAGATTGAAAAAATATCAAAATAAAAAATTTTAATTTAACAATTAATAAATTTGGAGAAAATATAAGAATGTAAAACTATTCAAAAGTAAATATAAATGAAAAAGATGGAAGAAGAATAATATTCCTTAATTCATATAAGCCATTAAAACATACATAAATAATATTAAAAAATATTGACCCTTCAATAATAATAATTAATTGTTATTATCATTGTTTATTTTTGTTACATTGCATTAACTAAACCATGGTACAATGCCAGATTGTGGTCAACCATGGTTAACCATGTTTAACTGTGGTCAACCATGTTTATTTTAGGGTTTATATATTATCGTAGGGTTTTTATATCATTGTTTCATAATTTTTATTCCTTCGGTTTATAATATCAATCGCTTACATTTATTAATGTGAGGGTTAATATTCCTAGGGTGTAATATTAATCCCTTACGTTTATTAATGTGAGGGTTAATATTCCTAGGGTGTAATATTAATCCCTTACGTTTATAATCCATTAGTTTTTTAGTATTAATCCCTAGTGTTTGTTATTTCCATGGTTTTATAATATCAATTTTGGTCAATCATGTTTTATAAATTAAATCATGGTCAACCATGTTTTATAAAATCAACCATGGTAAACCATGGTCAACCATGCTTATTTTAGGGTATATAATATTTATCTTATGGTTTGTATACATTAGGTTTATATTATTCCCTTAGGTTTAATATTATTCGCCTGGGTTTTTAGTTTTAATTTATTGGGTTTATTATTCTCTTGGGTTCATAATATCAATCATGGTCAACCATGGTCAACCATGATCAACCATGGTCCAACGTCATATTGTGACAAATACTATCTCAATATGCAAACAAATCATGGTAAGCCATGGTCTACCATGTTTATTTTAGGGTTTATAATATTTATCATTTGGTTCGTATTCCTTGGGTTTATATGATTCCCTTGGGTTTATGATCCCTTTGGTTTTTAGTTTTAATCCCTTGGGTTCATAATGTCAATCATGGTCAACCATGGTCCAATGTCGCATTGTGACAAGGATCGTACCAATATGGACAATGATGGTCAACCATGTTTATTTTAGGGTTTCTAATATTTATCGTTTTCAACCATGGTCAACCATCATCCAACATTGCATTATCACAAAGATTGTATCAATATTAAAATCAATGATGGTCAAGCATGGTAAATCATGGTCAATGATTATTAATAAACATGGTCGCAGTGTGACAATGATTGTTTGAGGGCCCAACGCCATATTTACACAACCATGGTAACCCATGGTCAACCATGGTCAAACATCGCATTATGAAAAATATTGTCAATATGGATATCAACCACGGTCAACCATGGTAAATAATGACCATGGCTAACCATGGTCAAGCATGGTCAATAATGAAAAAAAATGTTTAAGAATGAAAATCAACCACGGTTAATCATGGTCAAATGTGGTCAATAATCATGTTCACATTGTGAGGATTATTTATAGTTATTCCAACGTCACATTATGACAACCATGGTCATCCATGGTCAATTGTGGTCCAACATCGCATTGTGACAAATATTGTCACAATATGAAAATCAATCATTGTCAACCATGGTTGAATGTCACATTATGACAAAGATTATGTCAATATGAAAATCAATCCCTATGGTTTCTAATATTAATCCAATGGGTTTATTGATCCCTTGGGTTTATAATATTTATCCTAGGGTTTCTAATATTAATCATAGTTTTATATTACTAAGATTTAATATTAAGCCTATGATTTATAATATTAATCTTAGGGTTTAATATTAATCTATTTAGTTTATAATCCCTTGGTTTTATACCATTAATCCCTTTAGTTTATTAATCTTATGATTTGTGTTCCTAGGATTTAATATTAATCCTAGGGTTTATTGTTATTCCCTAGGGTTTCAAATTCCTTGGGTTTTTAATATTAAAACCTTAGGTTTATTAATCGCTTATGTTTATAATGTTAATATTTGGGTTTATAATATTAATCTTAGGGTTTATTTTTTACTATAGGGTTTATAATATTTACCTTAGGGTTTATATCCCTTGGGTTTATAGTATTAATTCCTTGTGTCTAATAGTATTTTCATGAGTTTATAATCCCTTGGGTTTATTAGTCCCTTGCCTTTATGATATCGATCCCTTGGGTTGATTAATCTAAGGGTTCATATTCCTAGGGTTTAATATCATTTGTAAGCTTTATAATATTAATCCAAGGGTTTAATTTAAATATCTTGGGTTTATAATACAAATTCCCTAGTCTTATTATCCTCGGGTTTTTAATATTGATCCATTGGGTTAATTAATCTCTTAGGTTTATATTATTTTTTAATTATAAATTATTATTATTTATATTATTTATTTCTTGGTTATTTAAGAGTACTAAATAATAATAATAAGAAGATTGATAATATGTAATTTATAAATAATTATTATTTATTAATGTAATTTATTGATAAAAAATTAATGTTAATATGTACAATTTGATGTTAATGTTAAGATGTAATTTATCAAATTATTAATGTTAATATTATTAATGTTAAATAATAACTAAATGTGGTTGATAATGTGATTGATATCTCGGCGTATATCAACCACATTTATTAATGTGGTTATGCTATTATTTAACAAATATTGAACCTTAAAAAATAATAATTATTTTTTATGTTTCGTTTTGTTACATTGCTTTAACTAAACCATGGTCCAACGTCAGATTGTGGTCAACCATGATCTAATTCTAGATTGCGGTCAACCATGGTTAACCATGCTCAACTGTGGTCAACCATTCAACTATGGTCAACCATGTTTATTTTAGGGTTTATAACATTTATCTTAGGATTTTTATACCTTTGGTTCACAATTTTTATCCCTTGGATTTATTATTCCCTTGGGTTTATAATATCAATCGCTTACGTTTATTAATGTAAGGGTTCATATTCCTAGGGTTCGATATTAATCTCTTACATTTATAATCCATTGGTTTTTTAGTATTAATCCTTAGGGTTTGTTAAATTTCCATGGTTTTATAATATCAATTTTGTTCAATCATGTTGTATAAATTAAATCATGGTCAACCATGGTAAGCCATATTTATTTTAGGGTTTATAATATTTATCTTATGGTTTGTATACCTTGGGTTTATATTATTCCCTTGGGTTTTTAGTTTTAATCTCTTAGGTTTATTATTCCATTGGGTTCATAATATCAATCATGGTCAATCATGGACCAACGTCGCATTGTGACAAATATTGTATCAATATGAAAACAAACCATGGTAAGTCATGGTCTACCATGTTTATTTTATGGTTTATAATATTTATCTTTTGGTTTGTATTCCTTGGGTTTATATTATTCCCTTACATTTATAATCCTTTGGGTTTTTAGTTTTAATCCCTTGGTTTTATTATTCCCTTGGGTTCATAATATCAATCATGGTCAACCATGGTCCAATGTCACATTGTGAGAAGGTTGTCTCAATGTGAAAATCAACCATGGTCAACCATGGTAGAATGTCGCATTGTGACAAAGATTGTCTCAATATGAAAATTAATCATGGTTAAGCATGGTCCAACGTCGCATTGTGGCAAGGATTGTCTCAATATGGACAACGACGGTCAAATATGGACAAAGATCTTCAACCATGTTGATTTTAGGGTTTATAATATTTATTGTTTTCAACCATGGTCAACCATCTTCCAACGTTGCATTATCACAAAGATTGTATCAATATGAAAATCAATGATGGTGAAGCATGGTCAATCATGGTCAATGATCATTAATAAACATGATCACATTGTGACAACGATTGTTTGAGAGTTGAACGTCATATTTTCACAACCATGGTTAAACGTCACATTTTGACAAACATTGTCAATATGGATATCAACCATGGTCAACCATGGTCAATAATGAAAAAAGATTGTCTCAAAATGAAAATCAACCATGGTAATCATGGCCAAATATGGTCAATAATCATGTTCACATTGTGATGATGATTGTCTGTTAGTCCAACGTCACATTATGACAATAATGGTCAACTGTGGTCCAATCTTGCATTGTGACAAAGATTGTCGCAATATGAAAATCAATCATGGTCAACAATAGTTGAATGTTGCATTATGACAAATATTTTGTTAATATGAAAATCAATCCTTGTGCTTTTTAATATTAATCCAATGGGTTTATTGATCCCTTGGGTTTATAATAATGATCCTAGGGTTTCTAATATTAATCATAGTGTTTATATTCCTAGGGTTTAATATTAAGCCTATGGTTTATAATATTAATCTTACGGTTTAATATTAATCCATTTAGTTTATAATCCCTTGGGTTTATACTATTAATCCCTTCAGTTTATTAATCTTACGGTTTGTGTTCCTATAATTTAATATTAATCCTAGGGTTTATTGTTATTTTGTAGGGTTTCAAATGCCTTGGGTTTTTAATATTGAACCCTTGGGTTTATTACTCGCTTAGGTTTATAATGTTAATCCTTGTGTTTATAATATTAATCTTAGGGTTTAATGTTTACTATAGAGTTTATAATATTTACCTTAGGGTCTATATCCCTTGGGTTCATAGTATTAATTCCTCTTGTTTAAAAGTATTCGCATGGATTTATAATCCCTTGGGTTTATTAGTCACTTGCCTTTATGATATCAATCTCTTGGGTTCATTAATCTAAAGGTTTTAATATTATTCATAAGGTCTATAATATTAATCCTAGAGTTTAATTTAAATATCTTGGGTTTATAATACAAATTCCTTGGATATATTGTCCCTCGATTTTTAATATTGATCCCTTGGATTAATTAATCACTTAGGTTTATATTATTTTTTAATTATAAATTGTTATTATTTATATTATTTATTTCTTGGTTAGTTAAGAATACTGAATAAGAATGATAATATGTAATTTATAAATAATTATTATTTATTTATATACTTTATTTATAAAATATTAATGTTAATATGTAATTTATCAAAGTATCACTGTTAATATTAATAACGTTAAATAATAACTAAATGTGTTTGCTAACCACATTTATTAATTTGTGGTTGATATTGTGATTGATATATTAGTGTATATCAACCATATTTATTAATATGGTTGTGCTAGTATTCAACAAATATTGACCTTTGAAAATTAATAATTAATTGTTATTATTATTATATATATAATTTTTTAGTGATAATCACAGAGCATATTTTGTCAACACGTTTTGAACCAGCCAATATATGATTCATCAACTAGTGTGGTTCATCATTGTTTCATTTTATTACATTACATTAACTAAGCCAAATTATTACATAATAAATTCATCAACTAGTGCGGTTCATCATTGTTTTATTTTATTATATTACATTAACTAAGCCAAATTATTACATAATAAAACTAAACTTAATAAAAGCATAAAAAAATAAAATAAAATAATTTTAATTTGAATTGTTTTCTAATATTAATTTATAAAAATGAAATCTAATATTTTAGTTAAATAGAAAAATAATTGATGATAAATATTGATAATATGGAATATCAATTCAGAACCCGATTTTGTTAATTTCTTTTTTAATATTAAGAAAAATTAATATTGTTCACGTAGTGCCACCTTGACCATGGCTTTTAATTTGGATCATTTTTGTTGTAACCAGGCACACCGTAGTATGGAAGACAAAAACATTATTCTGTTATGATAATGAACTTTGTAAATATTGGAATAATATTACTAGTTTTTACTAATGGCACATGCCAGAGCTTTGCTCTGGTTTGACTTTTAACTTACATAATACTATTATTAAAAGTGCATTTCATAAATGAGATGGCTTGGCTTGGCCTAGCTTGATTGGTGAGAGTGAATAGTCAATATAGCCTCAATCTGAGTTCAAATTTGTGGGTGGCTTTCATGTATTGGTCTTTGGATGTACTCCATAGTATTAAAAGAAGTGCACACCACTGTTTTAAGCTTTGGTTTGGCTTTTAACTTAGGTATTATTATTATTTGAAGAAGTTTTATGATAAAACGGTATTTTAATTTAGATATTATTATTATTTTAAGAAATTTGTTTCTGACACAAATTTCTGTATTTGTGTCTTTTGCCTCGCGAGTATGAAAAAAATGGAAATGGTTGGGGAGTGTTTTTTATACAATTTTGTATTTTATTTATTAGTCCTTGCTTTTTCGGGGTAAGCTGGGACTATTGTAATTGTTTCTGAATTTTTTATTAGTACTGCACAAAACTCAAAGGTAGATAAATAAATTTAACGCTATGTTTGCAATCTATATTTTTTTGGTCAACCAATCAGCGCAATTAAGCTTAATTCAACCGTAGTCTCAACTACTCAGCAGTTTTGAGATCTTATTTGGCCTCATATCGAGGCAAGGGCTATTGAAACCTAGGCTAAATTTCCATTGATACAAAGTTCTCACAGAATTTTCACTTTGTATTATGTAATGCTAACATTAGTTAGTAAACATTTTATGTCTGCAAATTAATTTGCGGAAAACAACGTAGTCCAAACTCTGTTATTTCATGTTCCAGTTGTAATATTATCAAATATTTTCGGTATCAAAGAGGTTGCATGCAACCGGCTTGGTGGTACAGTATTGTGTAGCCACTTGTACTTGGGTTCTACTGAAGTACTTGACACCTACCCTCTGCTTCTTTGTGTGGCTGTTGAGATAGAAGGCAGTTGTTAAACGCAACGATATCAGCTGAAGAAGGGTTCTGTATGATCTCTGTGAAAGAGAAACCCTCTTGGCTACTCAACCATCCAACCAGTCATGCCATCCAGAATCGAGGGATCATGGGTAGCTACAAATCGACAATAATCCAGCAGGGGATGGAGCTGTTTTAAAGGCAAATAGCGCAATAGATGAGAGAAGCCACCCCGCTGATTCATGGAGTTATAATTCACGGTATTCCAGGTTTCATGCAGTCTTCTGCACTAAAATTCCATGTAATTTATTCCAAGTACACCAAAGTCGCTCCAATACCATCTTGTTCGAAGAACCCCGTGCTACCAGGGATCAGATATCTGCAAGCCGAAATACAACTTTCTTAAGAGTGCAGAGAAAAGTAGAGTAAGCTAGAATTAAGCAAATTAAGAAAGGGGAAATAGGAAGAATTCCAGAATAGTTATTTCGATGGAAGATGCAAGTAAGAAGCCTAGAGGCCACAGGTAAGTCTCTCTGATTCCTAAACCTTTTCGTAGTTATTTGTGCATGGTTCTGGGCTTCTGGTGCTTATTCTACTTGATTCGCTCTTATTCTGTAGGTCTTGCGGAGGCAAGTAAATATAAAGATAGCACTGGAAGTTTCAAGGGTCACTAAAGAGGAGCAAGTTTTTCTCAATCCAGGTATAAACTAGCATAGATTAATAGAAATTCATAAAAATAAAACCCCCATGACTAGATTCAAGTATAATCAGACGCAACATTCAAATACAAATATTTTCATAACCGAAAACAACATTGATTTAATTACTTATTGGTTAGTGGGGGTACCTTGATGCTATTCATCCTTAGCTGCATCATCTGTAATTAAATCCTATACGAAACGAAACTGGAGGTCAAAAACTAATCAAGACGTTGATGGCTGCTTGTCAATCGATAGGAAATTATCTTCAAAACCTAATCTGGGTTAGGTACACACCTGCTTCCACTTGTAAATCTCCTTTTCTTGTGTTATTTGGAAAAACCTCATCTCATGTGCGCTCACTCTTATCGTATCCATAATAGCTCAACAGTCTTTATAATGGAATCTGGTATTTTGGTGCTAATTCATGTCAACTAAAACACGTAGTGGGATTATGGTCAACTCGCCGGCCAAATACTCAGATTAGGCTTCGCTCCTTTTTCCCATCTGCTAGAGAAACCATCAGTGGGAAGAATTTGCTACAGAACGAAGAGTGAAGCAAGCGGTGAGTCTTTTCGTAATGGATGACCCTCAGAACCATAATATGTTAATATACGGTGTAGATCTAGATGAGTGATGGAATAAACACCGGACATATCCCATACTTCTCGCTCCCACTGGGCGGCTGATGGAAATGCAGGCCTTGTTTCAATACTGCTGGCAATAAACATCTATTGAAGGCTTTGATTCATCACCGTGTGAATCATGACACCTGCTAGTGCTGTAATGCAATAAAGGAGAAGGAATTGACTCCGCTTTCCTATTACACTTCCATCAGTGCGGGGATATTCCAATCTCTGATCATCTACAATCTGGCACATCTGCAATTTCTGTGTATTGCCACAATTTCCTAAACTTTGGCACGAGTCGACTAAGGAACCACTTAACCTGCAAGTTCCTTAGTGTTGGAATTAATTTCCAACTGCCCAGAAAAGACGGCAGCAAAGAGATGAGGCGGAAGTTAATTTCGCGGGGGTCAGGCAGGCCAGACCAGCGGAGGAGTGGACACCCCCGGAACTGCTGACGTTAGTTGGGGTCCACACTTCACTTTTAACACAAGACTTTGGGTTTAATTTTATTTGCTCATCGCACATGTTTTGAAACAGTTTTTTGTTGTTGTAAAGTTATTTGTTTTAAATTTAAATTTTAATATATATGACACATGCATATATATTAAAAGGCCCAAAAAGTTAATGTAATATGAAATACACAGTTTCATATAAAAGAAAGGAAGCCCGTGAGGCAGAGTTGTAATTGTTATTATTACAAAGAGCAGAATTATATGCACAACAGTGCGGGAGAAAAATACAGTGAGTTGTAATTTATTTTTATTACACAGAACTGTGAATTTTCTTTTATGGAAGCACAACAGTGCTGGAAAGAAAAAGATCTAGGTGCCATCAATGCAAATTTGACATCAATGCATTTTCCAAGTGGTGCCGACAGAAGTTATGATGCCATAAATGAATTTTCAAGCGGTGAATTTTCTGGTTGTTTGTCAACAAATGGAATTAAATTCAATCTGGGATATTTTGTTAATATACAGAACAGAGTCATTATTTTATGTTAATTTTTTTTTGCACAACAGAGTGCGTTTGAAAAAGAAAGAGAGTTGTTTTTTGTTTTGTAATAGACAGAGACATCAAATGAAAAACACAGCAGAGTGTTTTGGAAAAACAGAGTATATACAGCAATATATATTTTAGTGAATGGCAGAGTGATAATTTTTGAACTGTGTTTGCAGCAGTCAAAATTATTTTGTAATCCCTCTCTTGAGGAAGAATCTGTAACAATTTTTTTTTATGGAATATAATTTTTTTTGTGAAAACTCTGTCACTGTGGATGCAATTTTGGATATTTCTCTGTGTTAAGGAAGGGACTTTATTATTTTGGAATTCTGAAACATTCCAACATGGTATCAGAGCTAGTCCAGGCTCTTTGAAGATCAAAGAAGCTTAAGGAAAGGAGTTCTTTATTGCAGAAGCTTCTCCAGCAGTGTGAAGACTCATCCAAAAAGAATCCAAAGGTATTTCTCTATATAGTTTTTGTGTTACTATTGCAGAACAGTCAGTCATTTTATATACACATGCAAGTGTTTTTGAATCATAGTTAAGAGTGAAGAATGGCTGGAGCCAGCACTGGTATGGGTATGGGAAATATCCATCTCCCAATGTTTAATGGGAAAAATTATGACTACTGGTCAATAACTATGAGAGCATTATTTGTTTCTCAAGATTTATGGGAATTTGTTGAGGAAGGCTTTGAAGAGCTAGCAGATGAACATGAGTTTAATTTGTTAACTCAGGCAAAAAGAGAGATGCTGAAGAGCAATAAGAAGAAAGACTCCAAAGCTCTTTTATTTTTGTATCAAGCAGTGCATGAGAGTGTGTTTCCGAGGATAGCAGCAGCCAATAGATCCAAATAAGCATGGGAAACTCTCAAGACAGCTTATCAGGGTATGGAGAAAGTGAAGACAACAAAACTTCAGTTGCTGAGGAGAGACTTTGAGACTCTCTGTATGAAGGAGTTAGATAACATTGACTCATTCTTCACTCATATGATTGGAATGGTCACACAAATAAGATCTCATGGAGAGACTCTTGAGGACAAGAGGATTGTTGAAAAACTCTTGAGAAGTTTACCCTCAATATTCGATGTGATTGTCACCACCATAGAGGAGACTAAGGATCTCACAAAGTTTTCAGTGGATGAGCTACATGCATCATTGATGACCCATGAACAGAGATTGGGTAGGAGTGAAAACTCATCTCTTGAACATGCCTTTAAGACCCAGATGTCTTTCGGAAGAGGAAGAGGGCAAGGCAGAGGAAACAAGAAAGGAAGAGGTAGAAGCCAGAACATAGGTGGAAGGAGCAACCCTTCACATTCACATGGAAGGTGCAACAGCCAAAATCACAGCCACGGCCAAGACCGCAGCTAGCAAAGTGGACAGCAGAATGCACAAGGAAAAAGGTATGATAAGTCCAATGTCCAATGTTACCATTGTAAAAAATATGGTCATTATGCTAATGAATGTAGAAAGAAGCAGAATGATATGGGAAACAGAACTAGTGCAAATTTTACTAGAGAAAATAGCAGCCAAAGTAATTTGTTTTTAGCTTGTAATATGGCTGAAGAAAGAAGTGAGGATTTATGGTTTCTAGACTCCGGTTGCAGTAACCATATGATAGGAAACTTAGCAATGTTTTCTATGTTAGATGAGAGTGTGCAGTCACAAGTCACACTAGGAACTGATAGCAAAGTTTCTGTTATGGGAAAAGGAGATGTAAATGTTTTAACAAGATTAGGTGCAAAGAAATCCATAGCAGATGTTTATTATGTTCCAGGAATGAAGTGTAACCTCTTAAGTATTGGACAACTTGTCCATAAGGGGTATAATGTTTTCTTTGATAATGATGTTTGTACCATCGTGGATAAACCACCCAGCAAACAATGTATTGCTGAAGTGAAGATGACAAGGAACATGATGTTCCCTCTCAGAATGAGAGCAGACTTGAAGAATGGTGAAGAGAAAGCAGCAGTTGCACAAGAGACTTTTCAAAGCGAACCAAAAGATGATAATTGGTTATGGCACTTGAGATTTGGACATCTCAACTTTGGAGGTCTTAATTTGTTGAACAGAAAAGGAATGGTAAGTGGTTTACCATTGATAGAGGAACTAGACAGCCTTTGTGAAGCTTGTATCTTGGGGAAACAACACAGAGGAAGTTTTCCTTCCGAGAAAAGCATAAGAGAAAAATCACCCTTAGATATTGTCCACTCAGATGTGTGTGGACCGATGCAAACTCCATCGCTTGCAAGCAGCCACTATGTGTTAACATTCATAGATGATTTTACCAGAAAAACTTGGGTTTACTTTTTGAAAAACAAAAGTGAAGTGTTTGAAAAATTTTGCAATTTCAAAGAACTTGTTGAGAACCAGAGTGGGCTGCATATCAAAGTCTTAAGGACTGATAGAGGAGGTGAGTATATCTCTAAATATTTTCTACGTTTTTGTAGAGAAAATGGTATTCAAAAGCAGTTTACAACTAGATATACTCTGCAGCAAAATGGAGTAGCCGAAAGGAAGAACCGAACCATAATGGACATGGCGAGGAGTATGTTAAAGGCAAAGAATTTGCCTAATGATTATTGGGCTGAAGCTGTACATTGTGCAGCGTATATTTTGAATAGGTGCCCTACAAAAGCAGTTATGAACAAAGTGCCGGAAGAGGCATGGAGTGGCGCAAAGAAAAGTGTCACACACATGAAGGTTTTTGGATGTGTAGCTTATGCACACATTCCGGATCAGCTAAGGAAGAAGTTGGAAAGAAAGGGGGAGAAATGTATTTTCATTGGATATAGTGAGGAATCCAAGGCCTACAGGTTATACAACCCATCCAGCAAGAAGTTTATTGTGAGCAGAGATGTTGAGTTTATTGAAGAGGAAGCTTGGGATGGAAGCATAGAGAAAACAGTGAATGTTAAACACTGTTTATCTCATGATGAGAATGATGATGAGTTGGTTGAAATACATCCCCAAACAACAACACCAAAAAAAGAGAAGCAAAGCACACCCTTGAGGAGAAATGAAAGTGCTTCTCCAAGCACACCACAAGGAGGAAATTCAAGTGCTTCTTCAAGTACTTGTACACCTACTGAAAGAGGTAAGAAATTCAGAAGTTTGAAAGATATTTATGAACAAGATTTAGCTAATGAAGGTATCAATTCTTTGTTTGCTTTATATTGTCATGTTGATGATCCTGTTCATTTCGAAGAAGCTATCAAGAATGAGAAATGGATAGAAGCTATAGATGAGGAGATAAATGCCATAGAGAGAAACAAAACTTGGGATTTGGTTGAACTCCCGAAAGGTAAAGATGTCATTGGAGTTAAATGGGTCTACAAGACCAAGAGTAATGCTGAAGGCAAAATAGAGAGACACAAGGCAAGACTTTTTGTCAAGGGTTATAAGCAGAAGCACGGGATAGATTATGAGGAAACTTTCGCACCGGTTTCCAGAATGGAAACCGTGAGAGCAGTGTTGTCCATAGCAGCACAAAACAAGTGGAAAGTTTACCAAATGGACGTGAAGTCAGCATTTCTGAATGGAGTGTTAATGGAAGAGGTTTACATTGAACAACCTCTCGGTTATGAAAAGAAAGGCCAAGAAAACAAAGTGTGCAAGTTGAAGAAAGCTCTTTATGGGCTGAAGCAAGCACCAAGAGTGTGGTACAGTAGGATAGATTCATATCTACTGGAAAATGGATTTGAAAAGTGTGAGGGAGAACCCACCCTCTACATCAAAGAAAAAGATGGAAAAATATTGATTGTAGTCTTATATGTTGATGATGTTATTTTTACAGGTAATGGTGATTGCCTTATTGAACATTTCAAAACAGTCATGAAAGAAGAATTTGAAATGACTGATATGGGTTTGTTGAGATACTTCTTAGGAATAGAAGTAGAACAAGATGAAAGTGGGATTTTTATCTCACAGGAAAAGTATGTTAATGAGGTACTTGAAAGATTTAACATGCAGGAATGCAAAGCAACAATCACTCCCACAGTGATGGGATTAAAACTCAGCAGAGAGGACAGCAGTAAGGATTTTGATCCTAGTTTATACAAGAGCATAGTTGGCAGCCTTATGTATTTGACTGCAACTAGGCCGGACATAATGCATGCTGTTAGTTTGATTTCCAGGTTCATGGAAAAGCCAAAAGATGCACATTGGCAAGCAGCAAAAAGGATTTTGAGGTATGTTAAAGGTACAAAAAGGTTTGGTATTTTGTATACTACTTCAGAATGTTCAGATTTAGTTGGATACACTGACAGTGATTGGGCTGGAAGTGTAGATGATCGGAAGAGCACTTCCGGTTATGTTTTTCATATGGGTTCAGGAGCCATTTCATGGGCTTCTAAGAAACAACCCATTGTAGCGTTGTCTACAGCAGAGGCAGAATATGTGGTAGCTACAGGAGCAGCGTGTCAAGCAGTTTGGATGAGAAAAATGTTGAGAAGTTTATGTCAAGAACAGGTAAAAGGGACAGTGATTTTTTGTGACAATAGCTCAGCTATTGCATTGTCTAAAAATTCAGTTTTTCATAAAAGGACAAAGCACATTGACACCAAGTTTCATTTCATACGGGAATTGGTTAGCAATGGTGAGATTGTTTTGCAGCATTGCAGAACAGAGGATCAATTTGCAGATATCCTCACAAAGCCACTTCAGCAGCAAAGCTTTGAACATTTCAGAAAATGCATGGGTATACAGGAAAACCCAGCAGTTGAAATTAAGGGGGAGTGTTGGAATTAATTTCCAACTACCCAGAAAAGACGGCAGCAAAGAGATGAGGCAGAAGTTAATTCCACGGGGGTCAAGTAGGCCAGAAAAATGGAGGAGTGGACACCCCCGGAACTGCTGACGTCAGTTTGGGTCCACACTTCACTTTTAACACAAGACTTTGGGTTTAATTTTATTTGCCCATCGCACATGTTTTGAAACAGTTTTTTTTTGTTTTAAAGTTATTTGTTTTAAATTTAAATTTTAATATATATGACACATGCATATATATTAAAAGGCCCAAAAAGTTAATGTAATATGAAATACACAGTTTCATATAAAAGAAAGGAAGCCCGTGAGGCAGAGTTGTAATTGTTATTATTACAAAGAGCAGAATTGTATGCACAACAGTGCGGGAGAAAAATACAGTGAGTTGTAATTTATTTTTATTACACAGAACTGTGAATGTTCTTCTATGGAAGCACAACAGTGCTGGAAAGAAAAAGATCTAGGCGCCATCAATGAAAATTTGACATCAATGCATTTTCCAAGCGGTGCCGGCAGAAGTTATGATGCCATAAATGAATTTTCAAGCGGTGAATTTTCTGGTTGTTTGTCAACGAATGGCATTAAATTCAATCTGGGATATTTTGTTAATATACAGAACAGAGTCATTATTTTATGTTAAGTTTTTTTTGCACAGCAGAGTGCGTTTGAAAAAGACAGAGAGTTGTTTTTTGTTTTGTAATAGACAGAGACAGCAAATGAAAAACACAGCAGAGTGTTTTGGAAAAACAGAGTATATACAACAATATATATTTTAGTGAATGACAGAGTGATAATTTTTGAACTATGTTTGCAGCAGTCAAAATTATTTTTTAATCCCTCTCTTGAGGAAGAATTTGTAACAAGTTTTTTTTTATGGAATAGATTTTTTTTTGTGAAAACTCTGTCACTGTGGATGCAATTTTGGATATTTCTCTGTGTTAAGGAAGGGACTTTATTATTTTGGAATTCTGAAACATTCCAACACTTAGCACCTTTTTTACGCAGAGATCAACACGATAACAATCAAGGAATGTATTGTGAGTGTCATTCCAGAAAATTAGTGATACACGCAAGCACGTGGTTTGCATGCAATGCTGCATACCTAGCGACATTGTAAGTTTTTCATATTGTTTATATATATTTTTAATAATATAAAATTCAAACATTTAAATAATATAACATTCAAACAAATGGCAACATGCACAATAAATTAACTTTAAACAAGATGGTTCAAGTTGTTCCTTTGACCTGTAGTCTTGCTGGCGGCAGCAGCCACCTTGTTTTATTTGAATTTTATTTAATATTTTATTTGAGTTTTATTTAATAAAAACATGGGGCAATTAGGGGCAAGATTTGAGTGTTTTTTAATGAAATAGATATTATTTTTTAAAATATATATGTGAAAAAAATACATTTATTATTCTGAATATTTGGACATTAATTAATTAAAGTGTAACTTAATATAATTTTTTTAAAACCAAAATGTAATTATGATAATAAAATGTTTTAGTGAAAAAATATTATGAATATATAATTAATATTAATTTCAGATATCTTATAATATCTGAAATCATTAAAATTTTAAGAGATTTTTTATTTCAAAGGATTTGAGAAAATCATTAATTTCTATTAGTTTGATTGTGATTTATTTATTATTATTATTATTATTATTATTATGTTTGTTTCTACATCTAAGTTAGTTTTCTGGTTACTACCACCATACTGCGGGGGCTTATGGCTTTCCCTCATCTCCATAGACTAGGTAACAACATGGGATTGAACCTTGATTCTCTGACTTTGTAAGATTTCACATCACTTCGATGACCAATAAAGCTACCTTGGGAACATGATTTATTTATTATTAGTGTTCATGTCTTTTATAGTTTTTACACAAATTATGATAAACTAATAAACATGATTTTTATATACAATTAGTTTGTGATTTATATTTATGATGATTTGATTGTTTTCATAATTTTTTTGTAAAAAGATGATGTATAATTATTTTGGTTATATAATAATTAAATAGGATGAGTTTATCATGATTTTAAAAAAATATAATAATAATAAAATATTTTAATGTTTATTTTAAATAAAATATTTCAATATCTATTTTAAGGAAATCTAATTTTATAACATTTTTATTTTTTTTAGTTAATTTCAACTTTTAATGAGGAAGATGATCTGAACTTATTCTAGGATCTTTTAAAGTGACTTGACTTGTAAAAGTGTTCAAGTGTGAATGACAAAAATTAAACTAGAAATTAAACTTAAATCAAGGATGAAATACTTTAAATGAAACTACAATTTAAAATGAAATGTAGAATATCGAGGCAAGAAGAAAATAGACACAAAACCAATTGATTACTGAGTTTGTTTAGTGTGGAACATGTCTTTGGGTATTGCCTCTAAGGGAGTGGTCTCTTTATTATTCTTCCAAAAATCAAAATTGCAAAAGCCAAAATTCCTTCAAAATCCTACTACGAAACTGAGCTCTTCACAACCAAAAAGTGGCATCCAAAATGCCACCAAAGCTCATATGGTTGCTACAAAAACAAGCTCAAAATATCTCAACAGCAAAATCCTGACAAACAAAAATACTTGTGGCTCAATGGAAAACATATAACGTTGGGGTCTGCAGCCCCGAGGTTGAGCCCATGGAGGTTGCAACCCATGTTATAACAATATGTTAAATTTGGTATATTGTTGAACTCTTGTGGCAGACTATGTTCTAGAATATATATACTAGGATTTGCACTAGAAGGTGCAAAGGCATGCTGATAGTATTTTAGGGTTTTTCTTATTAAAATATATCTTTTACCATAGACCATTACCATGCATTGTCTAGAACACTGTAAGTAAATATAATTACATTATCTAGATCATGCCCAATCTTATACACTATAGAAAGGTTTTAGAAATTGGGAGGAATTTTAACAAAATAGAGAAATGACTCTACTATAAAGTTGGAAACTCATTTTCTTGATGTTATTTGGTCTACTATGCCTTTTCTCACAAGGACATGAGTATAATACAATGAATTTGCATGACCATTTCAACCCTTCCGTTGCCAACACAACTCTCAACACCATAATGAGGTAGTAATTGCACAAGTTTGTCTCTAGATACAGGCTATAATGGGAAAAGATAATTTAGGAACCATAATAATTTGGAATTAATGTGCAACATTAGAAGGGAAGTATCTTGAAAATGAGGGGAAGTGTCCGCTGGTATCCTAGGGAGGTGAATTTCTGACAGCAAAATTGGGTGCAAGTACTAAAGGAGAGCTGTGGCTCTACTCTATCTCAATTATTACTTTCACTCAAGGGGGTCTACTCAAATTTCTTGTTCTCATTTTATTATCAAATTCGTGGAATTTTATTAATGAAATAACATAGTCCGCTTTTATATAAACTCTCAATTAATATAATCCTTGGTCTTCTTAAATAAATCACTCCTAATCTTGTCTCACTTTAAAAGCGCTTTAATTATATTTGAAACCCCTTATTTTTATATTGTATCAAAATGTATTAAGCCAACATTTTGACCCTCGTGGAGCGACTATCCAAACTTCAAACATATAATACATTAAACCTATTAAACTTCCGCCACAACCACTAATCAACACATTATTTCTTTTGGGCCCACACAACCAATAATTCAATGAACGCTGGGCCATACCTTCATGTTAAACCCCGTGCAACTTTGATTGCGATTGCCGTTTGATATTTCGTCCTCCAGATTGAACGGTTCGGGTAGCTCTCGCGTTTTTTCAAGGGAAAAACTTTAGTGCTAAAAAAAAACGCGAAATGGGCGGTTTTGTATTGGCAACGTGGTATGTCCTAACTGAATCGTTTTTTTTTTCACAAACTACTCCTGGCCAAAATAGAATGTGAAACCTGTGGTATTTCCTCCCAAAACCGCTTTCTCCAATTCTGGTATTTGAACAGTGTTTAACTTAGAATTCCGCCGAAATGTCTTTCTCTTCGTAACACCGTGTTTCAGTCTCTACTATATCACTTCACCAACAACAAACAATGCTTTCACTCTAACAGATAGAGTTAAATATTCTATGAATAAACAAAGCCTGACTATGGGTTCGCTCTTCCAATAGAGCCTCTATTCGACTTTCTTCAAAACAGAACAAACACATTCAATTCTTTCAATGAGAGTATGAGTTTAAAGACAGACAGAGAGAAATAAGGGAATTTCACACAAAACTTATCCTTCTTCAGATTATACATAGAGTTCACGAATCGAAGGAATGATTCCTTCGGAAAGATTGTCAATAACACACATAGATGGCCAATAATTCTAAATTTTATTCAACAGAGAACAATACTTCTCGATTCAATATTTCACTACGAAATCCCCCCCTTACTCTGTATCAGGGGTTTTATTTTTTAGATTATTACATGACTGTTTGGCTCCTCATTGAGGACCGGTTTTATTTTTAACATAAAAGACTAATTACATAGGATTACTATAATTCTATCAACAAAAACCAAACAGAATGACATGAATCAAACTATTCAGCTTCTTCAGTTATTCAACTAATCCTATCTACCCTAAGTGTAACTGACAGCTAAGGTGTTTCCACCTTTGCTGGTACATTCTTTTGAACAATTTTGAACTCTTCTAGCCACAACATGTGGACAATTCTCTCACATTGCTGGCTAGTGTCCAATGCCCTTGCATCAGACTCCCGAGGGAAATTTTCTTCATGGACTCCTGTCCATGAGCTCTTTCACAGAGCTGCCTAGCTTCTGCAACATAGATTCTATCATCCAAGTAGCATCTTCGTCTGGCTGGTCCTTCCATTTGATCAAATACTGGAAATATTCTTGTCCTCTAGTCCTTTTGAACACCTTCTTGTCCAAGATCTTCTCTGGCTGTAATGGTTGTGATGGAGGTAACTGTTTTACCCACTCAATCTGCTCTCTACCTGCTGGTCTTTCATCTATGCCACCATGTTCATACCTGTACAAATCTGGAACATTAAATATTGGAGATATCCCAACATCAGGAGGCAATTCAATTTCATAAGCATTAGCAGAAAATTTTCTTAGTATCCTGCATGGTCCAATCTTCTTAAACTTCGATTTGTTATACTGCTTCTTTGGAAATATTTCCTTTCTCAAGTGTGCCAAAACCAAATCTCCAACTTCAAAATTGACTTCTCTTTTACTCAAATCTGCCCTGCCTTTGTACTTGATGCTGCTGTCTTGTAGCTGCTATTTTACCTTCTCATGTATTGCTTGGATCTTTGAAGAAAATTCTTCTCCATCAGCACTCCTCATTTCTGCTTTTCCCAAGTTCCTCAGTTCAGCTATTCCTCTGGGGTGTATTCCATAAACAATATGGAATGGACTCTGTCCTATACTTCTGTTTGGTGAATCATTGTATGCATACTCTGCCTATGGAAAAATATGGTCCCATTGTTTGGGATGCTCTCCTGCAAGGCTTCTCAAAAGATTAACTAGACTTCTATTTACTACCTCAGTTTTCCCATCAGTCTGAGGATGATAAGCTGAGCTGAAACTTAGTTTAGTACCAAGCTTCTTCCACAGTGTCCTCCAAAAATGACCCACAAATCTAGTATCTCTATTAGAAACAATACTCTTGGGCAACCCATGCAATCTAACAACTTCTTTGAAAAACAAATTAGCAACATGGGTGGCATCATTGGTTTTATAACATGGGATAAAATGTTCCATCTTGGAAAATATGTCAACTACAACAAAGATTACATCATTCCCTCTCTGTGTCTTGGGAAATCCTAAAACAAAATCCATACTCACCATATCCCAAGGCCTATCTGGAATAGGCAATGGAATGTACAATCCTGCATTCTGGCTTCTCCCCTTTTCATATTGACATATTTTGCAATTCTTCACAAATTTCTCCACTCTAGTTCTCATATTTTGCCAATAATAAAAATGATTCAGCTGCTCATAAGTTTTATCAGTACCAAAATGTCCAACAAGTCCACCACTATGCTTTTATTTGATTAAATTCTCCCTCATAGAACAATTTGGTACACACAATTGATTTCTTCTGAACAATAAGCCCTCTTGCAAGAAATAATCCAACCACTGACTCCTATCTGTCAAAACAGGGTTACAACATGCTTCAAATGCTTCTTTAAAATCTGAATCTGTCTTATAGATTTCCTTGAGAAAATCAAATCCTACCACTTCAAATTGGTTTTCTTGAACAAGCATGTTTCTCCTACTCAAAGCATCAACTACCTTATTTGCTTGGCCACTTATATGCTTCAAAACAAAATTAAAACTCTAGAGATATTCAATCCATTTGGCATGTTTATGATTCAATTTAGGCTGCTGCATAATATATTGTAAAGCATGATTATCTGATTATAACGCAAATTCCTTAGACATTAAATAATGCCTCCACTTCTTCAATGCCTGCACAATTGCGTAAAATTCCTTTTCATGAGAGGAATACTTTCTTCTTGTCTCATTCAGCTTCTCACTAAAGTATGCTACGGGCATATCATCTTGACTCAACACAGCTCCAATAGCTTCTCCACTGGCATCACACTTCACTTGAATTGGTTTGTTAAAATCAAGCAAAACTAGAACAGGATTTTCAGTTATCTTCTGTTTCAAAATCTTAAATTTTTTTTTTCTTCAGCAGTCCATTTGAATGGCTGTTTGTCCTTCTTTATTGTTTCAATGATGGGTGCATTAATCTTGCTAAAATTCCTTATGAATTTTCTGTGAAAAATGGCAAGTCCATGGAAACTTCTTACCTCAAAAACACTTCTTGGTGAAGGCCACTCCACAATTTCCTTGACCTTTTCTGGATCCATCTTCAGTCCTTCAGCAGAAACAACAAAGCCCAGATATACCAATTCTTCCTTCATGAATGAACACTTCTTTAAATTTATCAGCAACTTCTCTTGATGTAACTTCTTCAAGACATAATTAAGATGCCTTAAATGTTATTCCTTTGTTTTGCTGAAAACTAATATGTCATCCAGATATAATATTACAAATTTACCAATAAATTCCTTCAACACTTCATTCATGAGCCTCATAAAAGTACTAGGTGCATTTGATAACCCAAAAGGCATTACCAACCACTCATACAATCCTTCATTTGTTTTAAATGTTGTTTTCCATTCATCACCCTCCTTTATCCTAATATGATGGTATCCACTTTTCAAATCTAATTTTGAAAAATATTTTTCTCCACTCAAACAGTCCATTAAATCTTCAATCCTAGGCAAAGGAAATCTATAATTGATTGTTATCTTGTTGATTGCTCTTGAATCAGGGCACATTCTCCAACCTCCATCTTTCTTTGGGCTCAACATTGTAGGTACTGCATATGGACTCAAGCTCTCTCTGATCAGACCCTTGTCAACTAGTTCTTGCACTTTCTTTCTGATTTCTTCATTCTATGTGGGAGTCATTCTGTAAGCTGCTTTGTTTGGCAGATTTGATCTTGGAATCAAATATATCTAATGGCTGATTTTTCTTATAGGTGGAAATTCATTAGGAAAATCATCCACAACAATATCACAATAATTGTCCAACATTTCTTGAATCTCAACCGGCAAATCAGAAATTTTTGTAGAAGTAAGCACTACTTTAGGTTTGCAAACTAAAGCAAAATTTACCTCTTCCTCTTCAATCTGCTGTAAGTACTCTTTTCCACTCAGCAATAAAGTCTTTGGATTAGACCTTTTTCTTGATGGTTCTCCTTCCTCCATAGGTATCAATGTGTGGTGCACTCCATCCTTAAAGAACTTGTAAGTGTTCTTCTTACCATCATGTACTGCTGCTTTGTCATACTACCAAGGTCTGCCCAACAGTATGTGACACACATCCATAGGCATCACATCACACATGACCTTGTCTTTGTAGCTTCCCATCTGCAATTCTATCTCACATTGCTACTTCACAATCAGCTGGTGTCCTTTATGAAGCCATGACACCTTGTAGGGTGTTGGGTGTTCCCTTCTCTTCAAATTGAGTTTCTCTATCACTTCTGTAGAGACAAAATTGTTTGTGATGCCACTATCAATGACCAATTGACAGCATTTCCCTTGGAATTTGCACTCACTTCTGAACAAAGTCTTCCTTTGGGCTGGTTCAACAACTTTTTTTTTTTTTTCTTCAGAAAAACCTTATTGACCACCAAAGACTCTCCCTTCTCTGGCAGAATTGCTTCTTCTGTTTCAGACAGCCTTACTGCCTCTTATCTAACCTGAGCAACAATTGCATTTCTCTGATTGGTACCCATATTCTCTGGGCACTTATAGTGTTTATGTCCCAATTGGTGACATCTGTAACACCTCACTTCTCTTCCTCTGTTTCTGCCTCCTCTTCCTCTGTAGGAACTCCTTCTGCCCCTTACATCACCCTCTGTGCATGCATTTTGAGGTGAGATGCTGCTAGCTCCATCTCTCGGTGTTGTAGACCTTCCTCTACCACCTTGACTTCCCTTTCCTTGGAAAGTACCTCTTCCTTTGGCAGACTGCTTTCTCAGGAGTTTTTCTTCAGCTTTCAAGGCCATTTGATAAGCCTCTTCACCTGTCTTAGGAGACAAAATACCTATCTCATCCTGGATCTCCAACTTGAGACCATTCACATACCTGGCAACCTTCTCTGCTATGTCCTGGATTTTTCCAGCTCTTATACTCACTTTATAAAACTATTTTGTGTATTCTTTCACTGTCAGCAATCTCTGTCTAAGATTCTGCACTTGTCTAAACAATGTAAGCTGATAATCACTGGGCAAGAACTTACCTCTTAGCTTTTCCACCATTCTGGTCCAACTCTTGATTGGTTTTTTACCAGCTCTCCTTCTCTCTGCTTGCACTCCATCCCACCAAAGTGCAGCATGTCCCTTCAATTTTGTCACTGCAAACTTGACCCTTTTGTCTTCACCCATTTCTTCATAATCAAAGCACTTGTTCATCTCATTAATCTAGTCTATCAATTCTTCTGGATTCAATCCCCCTAAAAAGCTTGACACTTCAAATCTAGGCTTGGATGTAGACCCCAGAACATATTTAAGGAGTCTCATCTCAAGAGGGATCTCAACATTTTCTCCTGCCTCTTCTTCAGTTTTAGGTTCACTGACATCCTTAGGATCTCTTAGGTGTCCTAATTCCATTGCATCCAATCAGGCTTGGACCCACTGCAAGGTCTCCAATACTTCTGCATTGGCAACTGGCCTGCCTCTTCTCCTAGCAGCACCTCTGGCAACTCAGACAACCATGCTGGAATTCTTCTTCTGGCTTTGGAAGTCGGTTCAGTCTTTGAAAAATGTCTTAAAATCTACTCTAATACCACAAATGATAGAAAAATTGGGTGCAAGCGCTAAAGGAGAGCTGTGGCTCTACTCTGTCTCAATTATTACTTTCACTCAAGGGGGTCTACTCAAATTTCTTGTTCTCATTTCATTATCAAATTCGTGGAATTTTATTAATGAAATAACATAGTCCGCTTTTATATAAACTCTCAATTAATATAATCCTTGGTCTTCTTAAATAAAGCACTCCTAATCTTGTCTCACTTTAAAAGCGCTTTAATTATATTTGAAACCCCTTCTTTGTATATTGTATCAAAATGTATTGAGCCAACGTTTTGACCCTCATGGAGCGACTATCCAAACTTCAAACATATAATACATTAAGCATATTAAAATTCTACCACAACCACTAATCAACGCATTATTTCTTTCGGGCCCACACAACCAATACTTAATAAACAACCATTAATTCAATGAACGCTGGGCCATACCTTCATGTTAAACCCCGTGCAACTTTGATTGCGATTTCCGTTTGACCTTTTGTCCTCCAGATTGAATGGTTCAGGTAGCTCTCGCATTTTTTCAAGGGCGGAACTTTAGCGCTAAAAAAAAACACGAAATGGGCGGTTTTGTATTGGCGACATGGCATGTCCTAACTGGATCGGTTTTTTTTTCACAAACCGCTCCTGGCCAAAATAGAATGCGAAACCCGTGGTATTTCCTCCCAAAACCACTTTCTCCAATTTTGGTATTTGAATAGTGTTTAACTTATAATTCCGCCGAAATGTCTTTCTCTTCGTTAACACCGTGTTTTGGTCTCTACTATATCACTTCACCAACAACAAACAATGCATTCACTCTAACATATAGAGTTCAATATTCTGTGAATAAACAAAGCCTGACTATGGGTTCGCTCCTCCAACAGAGCCTCTATTCGACTTTCTTAAAAACAGAACAAACACATTCAATTCTTTCACCGAGAGTATGAGTTCAAAGACAGACAGAGAGAAATAAGGGAGTTTCACACAGAACTGATCCTTCTTCAGATTATACATAGAGTTCACGAATCGAAGGAATGAGTCCTTCAGAAAGATTGTCAATAACACACATAGATGGCCAATAAGTCTAAATTTTATTCAACAGAGAACAATACTTCTCGATTCAATCTTTCACTACCAAATCCCCCCCTTACTCTGTATCAGGGGTTACATTTTATAAATTATTGCATGACTGTTCAGCTCCTCATTGAGGACCGGTTTTATTTTTAACATAAAAGACTAATTACATAGGATTACTATAATTCTATCAACAGAAACCAAACAGAATGACACGAATCAAACTATTAAGCTTCTTCAGTTATTCAACTAATCCTATCTACCCTAAGTGTAACTGACAACTAAGGTGTTGCCACCTTTGCTGGTACATTCCTCTGAACAATTTCGAACTCTTCTAGCCACAACATGTGGAAAATTCTCTCACATTGCTAGCTAGTGTCCAATGCCCCTGCATCAATTTCATGGAGGAAATCTTCGCTAGCAGGGATGGAATTTGACAGTAAAAATGCCTGTCATAAGCCATTTTGATCACCTAGTAAAGTCAATATTATGATCTCCCCACTGTCAAATGTACCCAAAACCAATGAATACTTTTATATATAATACAATCAGAGTTATCTATGACTGGTGTTTTCAAGTTCCAAACCTGTTTGCTATGATTTCATAATGGAAAATACTGCACCCAACATTCCACACTGGAACAAAAAACACACACCATGCTACATTAACCCTTCATATACCAAATAAATCCACTTTGATGAAATGTTAGAGAGAGAGGGAGGATGCTTAACCCACCAACGCATGGCCATTCATCTAAAAGTATGTTCATATTGATAAAGATTTAAGCCAAACTGTGCCATATGAAGCATTTTGGCTTGGAAAGAGTAATCATACTTTGGAATATCTTGAATAAATGTAAATATTATACCTTAGCATGGCTTACTTAGTTTTAAGAATAATTTTTGGGAGAAATATTGAACGAAAAATAGTCCCCATAGAAGAAATTCCCCATCTAAGAAAAAAAATTTAAAAATGTGACAAAAATCATCCTCCATCTCACCAAAATTATTTTATCTTTTTTTACAAAAACTATGTTACAAATTGGATGGAATAAAATCCACTTCTAGTAGGAGTGGAGAAGGAAATGGTGAATTTAATTTAGAAGGATATTTTGTGAGATTTGGAATTCCCCATGAGATTGTCATAGATGGAGGAGAGAAATTCACTCCACACTACATCAGAAGCATCATGAAACTTTACCAAAAAAAGAATAGGAAAAACACACCTTACCACTCACATACCAATGGACAAGTAGAGGGTACGAAAAAAATTATTAAGGATATTTTGACTAAGACTATTCAACTTCACTTGAAGGATTAAACATATAAGCTTCTAGAAGCATTATGGGCTTATAAAACCATGTGGTGAAGCACCATAGAATGTACTTCTTATGAGATTATGTATACAAAATATGATATACTCTCTATAGAAACATAGGTGAAAACATTAATAACTACATTACAACTAGGCATGGAGCTATCTGAACCAAAACATCAATGTCTCCTATAACTTATCAAGCTGAATAAACTCCATCGAGAAACCTTGCATCATGCTCTATCATCAAATAGTATAGTGATAAGTGACATGAATAATTCATCAAGGAAAGAAAGTTCTATGTTGGAGACTAGGAGCTTTTGTTCAAGTATAGGTTTAAATAACACAAAGGGAAATTTCGTACACAATGGATAAGACCCTTTGAAATGGACACAATATATAACAATGGGTCCATGATTCATACAATTATTGACGCTAGGACTATACTAATGTCTAATGATCATGGCTATTGATTGTATAATAAGTTGTTATCCAAGGAATCTGTCATAAGAAACATTAATGCTAGTTTTCCAACAATGATCTAGAGATTATTGATTGAGATGGATCCACACCTATTAATATAATAAAGTGATCATTCCTTTTTAGAGACATTAAATTTTATATCTATATATATATATATATATATATATATATATATATATATTTCAATTTTGAAAAGCTCTTGGGTAAAATTATACCATTATCATATGCAAACTAGTTCATTGGCGTATGGTCTTTTGTAATAAAAAATGCAATTATATCAAATAGTTTTGAGTCATACGTTCCTATATCTAACTAACACATGGTTGAAATATAAGGGAATAATGCTACAACACCATATAGAACCTACAACACCATGTGATGTTGCAACACCGTATTGATATTGTGACACCATGTTGATGTTGCAACATTTTACTAATGCCAAAATACCACATTGTTGCTACAACAACACGATGACGTTGCAACACCACTTGCTTGTTGCAACATTGTGACGATGCTACAACACTGAGTCAATATTGCACCCCTAACAAAGCTATGACTTAGACAATTACAAGTGACACCGCCATGTGATGTGATATCTATCTAATTTTACAAATATGTTATCTCCATGAAAGGGTAAGTGCCAACAAGTATGTTCCTTTTACATATGAATTGTCTTCCACGAACTATCATAAATTACCAAATTACCCACCTATTCCTTCTCTAACGTTTTTCATTGGTTATGAGTGAACATCACTTATGTTGGAGGGAGAATTCATTATTACTTTCCACTTCTATGTTGTTGTATCCCTTCCCATCCTCTTGCATTATTTCATGATATCCTATAGAATTAATTCCATTTTCCTCTTCCTTGTCACATTGATATCCTATTCCAAAGTTGGAAATCAATATTTTGTTGCTCCCTTACCCTTCAAAATGTTGTATTTGTTCCTTTAAAACCAAGAAAATTGAATTTTTTTTGCTTCACTAGCATAGTTATTGTGGGCTTGCTCATTCACAATGAGTCAATATATGTGGTATTGCTAGAAGCATATGGAGAAACCTTGTATACTTTCAAATTTTCAACCTTTTTGGGATATTTTAAAATATTGCAATGATTTTATGAACAAGTTTCCATGTGAATTCACACAAAATTTAAATAAAACTAGGAAATTAGTGAAAGGACTCTTGATTATAATGGATGAGGATGTGGTAGATATAATTATAGGGTTACCAAAAGTAGGAGAATAGTGGTTTGGTCGAAAAATCACATTTCATAATGTCAAGGTGGAACTTTTGAAAGAAAGTAAGATTGGTGAAGATTAGGATGGATTTTGGAAAATAGATGCTACCTCCACTCTAGGAAAACATTGTTTACTTTGTGCAAAAATCCATCATCTATGAATAGCACCATAATATTATCATCTATGAATACCACCTTAAGCTTATTAATCATATAATAACACAAATTAGGACACATGATTTATAAATGGATGAATATAATGTTGTATAATAGATTGAAATAATTGATATTTAATAGCTACTAGAAATTCAAAGCCCTTAAAACATTGACGTTGAATGTAATGAAAATTAATTAAATATAACCCAACACTATTATCACAGTGAGTGCTTTATACTAATTTATTGCATGTGATACACACACATATTAATTATTAGAGTATGCTCATCTATAAACATAACTTTATTAAAAGTAATAACACTTCTCTATATCACATATATTATTTCACAAAATTTTATGAATCTTGCAATGTCGTATATATTATTTAACAAAATTTTATGAATCTTATAATTCTTATTATGCATTTGCCATAACAGGTATTACACATTAGTTTTTAAGTTGACTTGCTATTACTTTGGTCAAGTATATTAAATATTTTTCAATTTTACAAAGATTAACTTTACAAATATCATTTTTATTAATAGCATTTTTTTTAATTAGTATTTATCTATAATATGATTAGCTATAATTTTAAAGATCTTATTGAATGATACCTCGTGATTCGTGATAATATTTCAATTTAATACCTTTTATCATGCATTGCTACAAATAAAATGCACACATTGCGTCGTACCATGTATATATGACAATCATGTCTAATCATATCTGCACCACCAATCGAATCACATTTTGTAGAGTTGATGAAGACAATATTAGGTGGTGTTCAACAAGCAACAACACTTTAAAATAAAATAATAAGCAACAGTCAAGTAAATACAACTATTTCTCTTTAATATATGATGATGTAAATAAGTGTTTAATATATTACGAAGTGTGTGTTTTTAGGTTGATTAGTTTTATTAAATAGAAGTTATTAAATAAAAGTATAGTAAAGTCTCTCTGTTTTTTCTCTATTTTAGTTGAAAATTGGGAAATTATAAATTATAGTTTTATATGGTTAATACAGTGTAGCAATATAACTATTTTTTTTTTCTTTGGCAAAAAAATATAATTTTAATTTTTCTAAAATTTATATGATTTAAATGTGTCAAAAATATTTTAAGAAGCTAACTCTATTTTGATATTCTAAATCATAAACCATTATAATTTCAAAAACTGTTTTTTTAAGTATATGAATATATTATTGGAAATAGATTGATGACTTCTAATTATAATTAGGTAGCTTGTTATTAATATTTTGGATAACATCTAATCATAAGTAAGTAGTTTGTTATTTAATATATAAATATTAAAATTATACCAAGCTTCTTATTAAAATATTTATCAATCAATAAAATCTAAATGGATGTGGTTCTAAATTTTAACATTAACATAAATTTAATATTTTTATTTTAATTTAATTACATTTAAACTAAACTAAACCACATACACTAATTACTATATAACACTTATTTTTATATTATTCATATTCTTTTTGGTCTCTCACCTTTATAACAAACATCCCTTAAGGATAGTATGATAGCACAAATTAGTGACATGATTGATAGAATACTTGAACAAGCTATTGTGTTGTGGAATGAAATTATTGATACTTAGTAGGGATGTCAAATCCCTTGAAGCATTGATCTTCTTCAATGAAATGTTAAGTCATTGTTAAGTCATCGAAATAAAGCGCAACACTATGATAAGAGTAACTACGAAGAAGATTCGAAGGGATTAAGTCTCACTTCTTCCCCCACTTTGCTCCACATGGGGCTTTTCCTTTTCTAAGAGGCTTCGATGGCGCTTTTGACAAAGCTCCACAATTCATGCACCGACGGTGACGTAGCCCTTTTGAAAAAGCTCCACAATTCATGCACCGACGGTGACATCATCGACGGTGACGCGAGGATTCAAAAATCAACCTGACGTGAGCGTTTAGAATTTAAAACTCAGTGGCAACGCGCATCTGCAATAACGACTTTCTTTTCTTAAATCTTTCAAAACGCACATGTTGTTGAGGGTCTGACGAGGAAAGTGAAAGTAGGGGCCGGAACCCCCGTTGACTGGACTTGGATTCCGAATAATCTGCGCGCGTGAAAATATAATCCTCATTGAGTCGAAGGGAGTTAGAGATAATTACTAGTCCTCCTAAACAAATTGTGAATATTATCATAATGACGAAGCTGCGTCGAACGAGGCCGTCTCCTCTGAAAATCTGCAGGGAGTCTCACAAGATTTTAAAGCTAGTTTCCTCTGCTCCCTCGATGCCGATGGTGAACAGATCAGAACCACTCATACTCTACATGCAATCTCCTAAGATCGTCCATGTAGAAGTGCAGCATTTCATGGCTCTGGTGCAACGACTAACCGGCAACTCATCCTCCTCCGATAACAATCAGGAAATGAACGAGAGGGATTCCAGACCTCAAGTTACCGACCATGCAGAGCCCGCAGTAATTTCCTCGGAAGACTCTGGTACTGCTCCCATTTTAATTCCACCGTCGTCTCCTTTCTCCCCGAATTGGTTGTTCCAGTCACAGCAACTTTTATCATCTCCAACTAGTTTCAAAGATGTTCCTCTCTTCAGCCCCGATTTTAACAATTTGTTTTATAGAAATTCTGAACTAATGTTCAGTCCTCCTCACAGATCACCCTTAAACGCCCCGTCCCTGCAGTCGCAGTTACCTTGTCCGACAACATTGGATTTATGCAAAACTCCTCTGTAATATTAAGGGTTATAATTAGCATCATATAATATTCGACTTCACTGAGATTCTGCTTCCTTTTCTGAAATTGATCGTGCAGCGCCACTGGACAAGGAAAGCTGTTGTGGGGATCTCTTTGTGTACCATCTTTGCTTGTGTTGGGAGCGACGATCGCTTCAGGTTTTGTGCAAGTTGCAAATATTGGAGTTTACAAATTGAGAGAGCAGAGTTTATGCTTACTACTGCCTAATTTGACTGATGTAAGGGTTTATAAATTTTAGCAATGAACATATGAGACATATGAGATTTAATTTTTACAAATTTTATTTTATACTTTTTTTTTGTTTTTATTTTAAAATCAAATATTTAAAAGGAATATTAAGAACTATTAAACTTTTTAGATTTTATTATGAAAGTAAGTTTACATATATATATTTCAGATTTCAATTTAGATTTCAATTTAGATTTAATAGTTTGAATTCTGATTAAATTTACAAAATATGAATTTATGAATTCTAATTAAAGTAATTGTTAACACTAAATATAAACATCTTATTTTTATTAAGTTATATTGTTATACAATTTAATATACATATTCAATTTAAACTTTTTTTAGACGTGATCATACAAAAGGAAGCCATTCATTTTAAATTTTTAATCTTATCATACATGTCGTTAATTTTCAACCCTATGAAGCAACTGATCTAAGTACGTGTTTAATTTGCAATCTCATGGGTGAACTCATTTATGTAATAAGTTGTTTTATTATGTTTTTTTTAAATGTAATAAGTTGTTTTATTATGTTTTCTTTTTAAATATTAAATTATATGATTTTATATATAATTGATTAATTATATATTACTTCGTGATTATAAATAAATAATAAATTGCAAATATCAATATTGTAGGTATCTAATATAAAATTATTAATTTATATATATATATATATAATAAAATTTTTATACATAATTTTTGGTGAATTAAAATCTATTTTAATTTTTTTCAGAATAATTATTTTTTTACATTTTAAATATTAAATATAAGATAATTAATCTTTAAATAATATTAATTTTAAATTTTCTTAGATTTCTTTTTGTTTAAAATAAAATTTTATTGATAAAGTATAAGGTTAGATATCTAAATAGTTAAAGTCTGCATTCATTTATCACTACAAAAAAAAATCATATCAAATTGCATCAAACTCTTAATTTTCAGAGTTGAAGTAAAAAAAAAAAAAAATTAGTCAAAATAAATATAAATGATTAGAAAAAGAATTTGTAACCAACTAACATCTATAAGATATATATATATATATATATATACATATATGCTCCATCTCATTGGGGAGCTACAAGGATGATGAGGGTGAGGGGGACATAAATGTGCTTTCATTCTTTCTGATTAGCACTCCAAATCGTTGACTTGAAGTTGTAACTCATCCAATTGAAGTAAGATCCGATCCTTTCCATCATGATTCTGCAACAACACCTTTCTCAGTAAATATTTGATTTGTCAATACAGGTCAATCATGTGCAGATATTGGTTCTTCCTCCCTATGTATTACTACTGTCTCAGATCCATGTGACCACCACAAATACCAATTTAATATAAGAAATAAAACCTCGTTCATCGACGACCTCCCATTCTACTTCTTACAACTCATTCTGAAAGTTGGGATAGTGTGTTCATAAAATTGACAAGCGTAAGAATCTACTTAAAAGCGAGCGTGGGAGCCTCCAGAAGCTTCATAGTAGGATGTGCCTCATCTATATCAAGTGCATTAGTGATTCATGGCTTGAGGAAATAGCATGTACATGAGCACTAGTTGAGTATGACCATTGTAGGTTGACTATGCAACAAGACCAAGAGCTACTGGAGAGGATAAAAAATGCTCCCTCTTTGCCATCTCTGGGTAAACACCATGAGCTACTGGAGAGGATAAAAAATGTTCCCTCTTTCCCATCTCTGGGTAAACACCATTCTCTTTGAGAAAATAGAGTTCCTATCCTTTTCCAACGTGGAGGGAAAATATAGAAAGGGAAAAACGAAGAAAGTCTTTCAAACAAAGCTCTTTCCATGAAGACATTCTCACAATATACCCTTCACCGCTATCCAGAGGTAAATCACCGCTAAAATAAAAATCTAACGTAAAATTCCCAGCATCATTCTTCCATGCCAGATCAAGCTCCAAGCTCCCTGCTTTGCAATCACATAGCCTAGAAAATCTCTATGCAAAATGGTGTGACCGTTGAAGGGAGTCATGACTCATAATGTGATGCAATGGAGTGATAAATATCAACTTAAATAGAGGGGGAGTTGGGGGGACATGGCACTATGAAAGAATATTATCATCCCATCAAACTCTTTCAAATGTTAGGAAATACATCGAATCTTTTAACGAAGAAACGAGTGAATTTTCCATTACATTTTAAATATTAAGATGTATATATTGAGATTCGATATTATAATAAACGCGCAGTCTTAAAAACTCACAAAATAATTTATAATTTTTTTAAAGATTATGAATAATTTCAGTTTAAATTTTTGAAATCTAGGTTACTAGTGTGAAACATTAAGATTTTGGATGCTGAGTTTTTGATGGTGCTGAATCTATTTTCACTATAAAAAAAATGTTTCAAACACTCTAACTACTTAATTTTTTAAATATTTTTTTATAGAATTCAGCAATTTTTTTAATGTTTTTTTACCAAATTCAACAAAAAAAAACTCTTATAACTATTTTATTACCTACATGAACAACTCCTATAATAAATTGAGAATATATAAAATTATTATATTATAGTTTCATTTGATTTATTATTAAATAACTACTATTATTTACATTGAATCCTATAAATATTTTTAAAACAAATTTGTTGGAGTGAAATTCTCCATTAGAGATACTATAGTAAATTTGACTTGGTTTATTATTAAAGAAAATGATAGCATGAGTAAATTATTTCAAAGGTTATGAAATATATCATATTTCATCATATTTCTTAAATGAAGAAACTAATTTTTTCTATTGGAATTCACTACTAAAGTTGGATATTGAGGAGAGCATTATATTATAGTTATATAATTATATTTAGGTTTTTTGAGTTTGAGTGTAAAATTTGTGGAAATGTTTATATTTAGAGAGATTTGATATCTTGACACTTGATAGATTTGAGGTTAAGATGGATCTACACTAATTTCAATTGTGTATTGTCATACAAAATTTGTTGAACATCTAATTATTATTATTATTTTAAATATGCTAAATATGTCTAAGATTAATCTGGTCATTTTATTTTATTTTAATTTGCTCAGTTACCTTACTTTGTTGAGATGATAAATACTATTAATAACTTTAATGATAAAAAATGACGAAATGAATTTTTTGAATGCAAAGTGATAATTTAACAATGTTGAATGATAAATGTGAATAATAAGAATGTAGAAAATTTCAAATAGTCTCAAATTATTTTCTTTTAGAGTTCTTATTGCCACACCCGTTATTTTTTCCATCTTTTCATTTCGATCATATGAAAAGGGTTGTTCAAATTGTAGACAATTCAAATCTTTAACTGAGTCTATTGTAGTAAACATCATACCTTGTCTATCTTGCTCTCCAATATTAATAATAACTTTCTCTAAAGTGAATCATTACGATTTATGGAGTATTGAGCCCCAAGTAAGTTTCAATGGTAGTTTTGCAAACATTTCATGTAAGTGAATATTTTATTGAAGATGAAAATTAAAATATTTTTATATGGTTGAATTATTGTGATACAAAAATCAATGCACATGGCCAATGTTTTTGTGGTTACATTGAAATCAATGAAAACTACTAATTTAATTACTTTGAAATTAATGTACATCATACATTTAGATACATTAAATCAAAAATCATCATCTACACTAAAATCAATGCATCTAATGCAAGAAATCAAATAGAATTAGAAATCAACATCTACACTAAATTCAATGCATCTAGTGCAAGAAATCAAATAGGATTATAAATCAACATATACACAGAAATAAATGCATTTAGTGCAAGAAATCAAATAGGATTAGAAATCAACATCTAAACATAAATCAATGCAACTATGCAAATAATCAAATTATATTGAGAATCAACAATTACACTAAAATCAATGCATCAAGTGTAACCAATCAAATAGGATCATGAATCAACATCTACACTAAAATCAATGCATCTATTTCAATGGAGAACAAACTATTCATGGATTTCTAAATCTAACTTCTTTTACTTTTGTAAAAGCCTTACTTTTTGTTCCTCTATGGTTAATAATATTCAATATTATATAATACTATATAATATATGCATTTGTCTTTGTGTGTATCTTTCTTCTTCTCTCTCTTGCTCCCCTCTATCTCTATGTCTATCTCCCTCCCTCTCTCCACCTCTCTCTTCCTCTCTCTCCCATCCTTCTCTCTCTGCCTCTCCCTTCCTCCCTTTGTCTCTCTATTATTCTCTCTCTCTCCTCTCGTCATCTATATCTGTATCTCCTTCCATCTCACATTTTTTGTCTATCTATATCTTGCTTCATGATGGGGTCACCAGCCCACGTGCCCGGTCAGCTGGATCAATGTCACAACTTTTAAAACACAAGGTTTAACGATTGTGGTTACGTGGCATTACACGTCGGTTTCGCGCCCTTGCTTCTCACCACTAGCCTCGAGTCTTACGCTGCTTTCCGGTACTTGGATTAATGGCACAGTTATTGGCCTCGAATGGATCACTCGGCCCACTTGCCGACGCATATGGCCATCCCGCCTTACTCTTTCACTTGGTTCATTGTTTCGTTTGTCACTTGGTGTTTGTGCTCTGCGTAAGGTGTGAGGGTTTCGACCCTGAGTCTTGTTGACAAGGGTTTGTGCTACCCTGTGGAATTTGGTCACAGCAACGGTGGCTGTGCTTGTGAATCAATGCGGCCTCTGTTCTTCGCTCGACACTTACAGGTTCTTCGTCAGGCTAATTTACTCTGGTTGTTTGCGTTTGTGATTTTTCCTCAGGCTAATCGTTGTCTCGTGACAATTTCTACAGGTTCTTTGGCTCTCGGCCCTGAGCTTTTTCCGGTCAATTTCGCTCCAGTTGACGTCGGTATTGGTAAGTTATCCCTCTCTGTTTCAAAACCCCGTTGGTTTTGTTTCCATACTGATCTCGTTGCTCCTTGTGAGCAGGTTCAAAATGCTCCTGGTGGTTGCTCGATTTCTCGGAAAAGAACGACTCTCCCTCTCCACAAGGTAAATGCCCAAATGATTCTTCCCACTGTTAATTTCGTCGATTCAACAATTATGGTTGCACAGGTTTTTAACTGACTGTTTGTGTTTTCTTACACAGGTTTTTCGAACCCCGTCGGCTTCCAGACTTCTGTCAGGGTTTCATTCCGCTTCAGTTTTTCAGTGGTAAGTCACCGTATGGCTCGCACCATTCTCACTGTAGAAGTCTGTGTGAAAGTATCATAGTTGACTCTGTCAGTTTTCGCTTTCAGGTGTTGTCGTGACGTTGTCACGCTATGGTTACTCTGTCTCTTTTGCAAGTATTGTCTCTCGGACAGAGTTCGGCTTTCAAATTGGTTTGGGTTTCAAAACCCCTCCTGTACCCCTCGGTTGCTATCTGGAATTCTCGCCTGTGACTGTAGGCCTCCTGGCTGTAACCCTAGGTTACTAGTCTTGTCTTGTTTTCTCCGGCGGTTTCAATATGTAATTATATACATTTCAGTATGGACTGTCTCGTTATTACGACCCTGTCAGAGGGCTTAATCTATTTTCAGTTTGTTTAAAAATACAATGGCTCAGTTTAATGGTAAATACCTGTAAGTTCAGTGTTCTTCGTTTTGTTTGTTGGCTGTTCGGACCTCGCCATCTTAATACAACTTCTCTGTTTGTGTTGTATTCTTCTGCGCCTCTCTTCAGCTCTCGCGTGCATTGACCACGTCCTCGTATTTCAATTTATGCCTGTTCACGGATAACTATATTCCTCTAATAGAAAGAAATAGACATTTACTTATATTTGATTCAGAATGTGCATGCAAATATTTTGACAGTGAATTTTGGATATGTATTTCATTTCAGTGTTCCTACATACAGTACAATTGGTATATTTCTGAGGAGTATAAAAACTCTGTTTCATTACTCCATTCTGTGTATTAAATTGCAGAACCCTTTTACAGTCATCTCTGCGTTTCTTTTGTAGTCCTCCCTGCAGGCTAATTCGTTCCAACTGATAACTGTCACCAGTTGGTTACACAGTTACATGTTTTTACATTATGGTTATTCACTTTTTACTCATTGAACTGTTTTACTTCACCTAACAAAACTACCACAGTTGTTTAAATCAAAATTTAAATAAAACAACTAAACTAAAACAACTCTACTGACAGCTAGTCTCTTTTGTCCTAAAGAAAGAAATAAATTAAAACAGGAACAGGTTTTGAGACCTGTAAAATGACTCGAAACTGAAAACCTGGAAACACCTGTCTGACCGGTTGCCACCCTAGTCGGATGCTCCTGCATCACTTCATATCACCCTTTTTGTTTATCTATATCACCACCTAAAATGCATATCTCTCTCTCTCTCTCTCTCTCTCTCTCTCTCTCTCTATGTATCTATATTATTCCCTCTCTCTCCTCCATATATATCTCTGTCTCCTTCAGTCTCTCCTTCTTTGTCTCTCTATCTCACCCAAAAAACATACTCTCTCTCTCTCTCTCTCTCTCTCTCTCTCTCTCTCTCTCTTGTAACTCACTTTCTCTCACTATGTCTTTCTTCTTCCCCCTGTCTCTCTCCCTGTCCAAATCTCTCTCTCTCCCATTCGGCCTCCCTCTCTCTTTACTCCCCACATTACTCTCTCTCTCTCTCTCTCCAACTCTGTCACTAACCGCCCCCCTCCCCCACCCCCCCCTTCTCTCTCTCTCTCTCTATCTCTCCCCAACTCTATCTCTCTCTGATTTTCCCTTTCTCTCCCCCCTCCATCCATGTAATTCAAGAATTGTCACTCTATGTAATCAATACTATATGTAAGGTCTAATATAATTATACTTATAATGAAGATTATTATTATTATTACAATACATTGAAATAACAATAATCACTACAAACTAATTTATTACTTTACTTTTTACATTTTGTATTTTATATTTTTCATTTCAATTTACATTTTTCATTTTGCATTACAATATATATATATATATATATATATATATATATATATATATATATATATATATCAAAATGATATATAAAATTTAATTTGAATATTAATTAAAACATATTAAGTAGACATTTCATTTTGTTATATATATATATATATTTCTCGACATTTTAAAAAAATTGACATACATACTCACATTACATTTACACATCTACCATATACTAGGCTGTAGAGTGTGTCTTGACACAATTATAATAAATTGAATATATACTAGTCTAGATCTATCTTAACTTTGGATCTACCAAGTGTTGAGAGGGCTCAAATCTCTTTAGGTGCAAACCTCTTTTGGAGTGAAAAGAGATTTGATCCCCCTTAGCTACTGGTAGATCTAGAGTTAAGATGGATATAGGCTTGTATTATATAAATTTCACATCTCTATATATGAAAGTATTCTAAATTTTTATTTTATTAAAACCTTGATTTGATCTATATGGAATATCCAAAGAATATTTTTAGTAGTAGTGAAGGTAAAGAGTTTAGATATATGTGGAAATTATAACATTTTTTATTTCAGATTTAATTAAAAAAATGTTATAAAATAAAATATTTATAAAATATTTTGATTGTAAAATTAGTTATGGTTTTTGAGCATGCTATATTAATAAAGCATAGTATTGGCCAATGGTATTGTATCAAAGCTTATTTACAAATTAATAATATCCATGGTAAAGTGAGGTTGAATATCCATGGTCAAGAATCTTGTTATATTGTACCTGTATTGTAAGTATTAAGCTTTTATGTGCCTATTAATTAAGTTTTAAGTATGATTACAAAATCATTATCAATCCCTACCAAGGCATGACTCTCGCTTGAAGGCCTTATTGTATGCGTAATATAATGTCATGTGGATAACTACATCACGTGAAATTAAGTTTTAAGTATGGTTACAAAATCATTATCAATCCCTACCAAGGCATGACTCTAGCTTGAAGGCCTTATTGTATGTGTAATATAATGTCATGTGGATAACTACATCACATGTTTTATGCCATAATTTATAGATATGGTTCGCATGACTCTTGCTTGAAGGCCTTATTATATGCGTAATATAATGTCATGTGGATAACTACATCACATATTTTATGCCATAATTTATAGATATGGTTCCAATTTTTATGCACGATTTTTAGATATTTGTGTACTTACTTTTTAATCCAAAAATAAATTCTCAAAAATAGTTCATATTCGCATAAATAACATATTTACCATCACTTACTTCCTACCATAATTTAAGCAAGTATTTACATAAAAAATAAATAGAAATAACTTATAAATAACTATAAATTCAACATATTGATTAAAAATTTAACAAATAGTAAAACACATTCTTTCTTATATTAAGCTTAACATCTATCCATCTTCTCTATACTAAGTTATAAAGTACATCTCAACATAGTAAAATTAAAATATCTTAATGAGTTTTTGTTTAACTTTTGATTTTTTTTTAATGAAATACATGAAATTTTCCATTATTTAAATTTTATATATATAGATATTAAATTTAAGATATACAAAATTAATTTATTATAGTTTCATTTGATTTATTATGAAAGAACGACTCCACTTACATCGAATGTATTACTTACATCAAATATTCTAAGAGCGAATCTGTTAGACTGAAATTCTCCATTAGAGTAAAAACGAATCTGTTAGACTAAAATTCTCCATTAGATATATTAGGGTAAATTTGATATGGTTGATTATGAGTAAACTATTTCAAAGGTTATGAAAGGAGAGCACTACATTGTAATAATAAATTTATAGGCGTTTCAAGTGCTTTAGGATATTAGGATTTTTAAGATTTCAACTGTTTTAGGATTTTATGATTCTATGGTATAGATGGTATCCGTATATTGTGTCAAGTATATTTAAATTTTATTTATTTATTAAGTTTTTTAATTAAAATTCTAAATTTTATAATAAATAAATATTTAAATTTATAAAAAATAATATTTAAATTAAGTTATTTTTAAATATCATTTTTGAGATTAAGTTGTGTTAAGTAAGTCATTTATTTATGACTATTTTCATTAGAGGTAGTTGTAATTCACTAATTTCTCATGATTTTTGAATTAGTCAGTTACGAATATCTCTCAAGGAAATGGTTATAGATGAATGACTTACTTAACAGAGTTGAATCCCAAAAATGATATCTAATATAATGCACCGCGGAAACCCCTCATACTTATATACAAAGAGTAAAGGGAGCTCTTCTTGAATGGTTCATGAGGCACAATACTTGCTAAGGTTTTTCAAATGGGGTAGCAAGCTAAGTGGGCTTGATTGTGGGGAAAAACTCCACAGTTAAACGTGCTTGAGCCAGAAGAGTTCTAGGATGGGTGACCTCTAGGGAAGTCCTGGTTACCAGGTGCAAGCCTTGGAAGTGATGATTGACGCTATGTGATTCATTTCACTAGTTTCAATCCCACTTCTTCACCCCTGTGAGCATCACCCAATGCGATGAGTGCTAAGTGGACCATTCAAAAATCATGAGAAATTAGTCAGTTACGACTACCTCTCTTGGAAATGGTCATAGATGAATGAATTACTTAACGCAGTTGAATCCCAAAAATTATATCTAATATAATGCACTGTGGAAACCCCTCATACTTAAATACAAAGAGTAAAGGGAGCTCTTCTTGAATGGTTCATGAGGCACAATACTTGCTAAGTTTTTGTAAATGGGGTAGCAAGCTAAGTGGGCTTGATTGTGGGGAAAAACTCCACAGTTAAGCGCGCTTGAGCCAAAGGAGGTCTGGGATGGGTGACCTCCTGAGAAGTCCTGATTACCGGGTGCAAGCCCCAGAAGTGATGATTGATGCTATATTGATGCTATGTGATTCATTTCACTAGTTTCAATCCCACTTATTCACCCCTGTGAGCATCACCCGATGCAATGAGTACTACTATTTAATATAATGCATTGTGGAAATCCCTCATAATTAAATTATTCTTAAAAAATATTAGATAACTATGAATCAAATTTATATAAATATTATCAATTATTATTTTTAATTAAAGTTGAAGAAGAAAGAAAATTTAATTAAAAAATATGATATGGTGTGAATATTTAAAGTTGGTTCAGTAAATAGTGTATCATATTTGTTTTTGGGATAATAAATAATACATTAATTTTTAATTTTAAATTTTTTTAATTGAATTTTCTTGAAAATAAGTTTTTGAAGGTAAATATTCTTTAATTTTTTAAAGAAATAATCTAGTTAATTTATTTATTAATAAATAAATTATTATATTTATTTATATCTACTCATTGTATGTAGGGAATATAATCTTGTTACTTAAAAATCATCATTCGTCTTTCTCATTTTTTCTTTAAATTTTTTTATGATTTACATAGTTAATTTGTTTTTTAATGACATATTGTCAAATTTTTGAGTAATTTAAAACTATGAAATATAAATGTATTTATTTTAATGACATATTGCCAAACTTTTGAGTAATTTAAAACCATGAAATATAAATGCATATAGTAAGTTTTTTGTTTTTTTTTTTAAATTAGTAAATATTATATAGTTGAAAAAAAATTATATATCTCCTTATATCACCATTGTTTATCTTATTATTTAGGTGTTCAACATATAATTTGTTTTTCTCCCATTCCTAAGTTAGATTGTAACACTCTCTTTCCACATTTATCTAAGTAACCAACCAATTGAGGTAAAAATGTGAAGAGAGGCTACTAATATGATATTAAACTTCCTAGATGACCTTAAGGAAGTAGAACCGGCAGAAACACAACAAAAACACCTTACACAACATCAACAATACCTCAAGGAGGTAAACCACCCTCCCATACCCCTGAAACTTGAAGGAGAGTTGCATTTTAACCCTATTGAGCCTTAGCTGTAGGCATATAAGGGAAAGGGAGTGGCTATACACCCTTATACATGGGCTAGCCTTGGAAAGGTAGTGGCCAGGGCCCAAAATAGTTAATTCTTTGCTTGAAACTCCATGATTTGCACCACATTTTCAGCCCCCGAGCCCAGGTCACTACCCAAAACTTCCTGTAACTTTAGGAGAGGATAAATAACATTAAAAAAATACATGGAAGCAATCACATCATCAGGAATTCACTTGACCCCACCCAATCATGACAGAAATTTCGTCAAACATGTCACAAACATTGCATCTACAGGCGTAAACAACATAATTAAACATATGGGTCTAATAATTATATGAGAATCGCTAAGAAGCATTGCTTCCTTACATCATAATTTGCAATACAATCTGTTTGACCATAGCTACATTGTATATTCATTTACGGGAAAAAACATAGATAGATCCATACATCATCACTGATAAAATATATATTTATAATCAACATAATACCAATAGAAATACCATGGATATAACATCAATGAAATCCACATAATAACCAATACATTTTCATACCAAATACCAAAGGAATGAGCTTCTCATTACTAAGTGTAAAAACCAACTGGAGATGGGACTTCCATGTTCCACATGAGCATAGATTGGTTGAGCCAAGTCTCACTTCATCCAATCACCCTCGTGCCATATTCCAAGCATAAATGTGGAACTTTATCAAACACATCAATCAACACCAAACTAGGGCTCTAGGGACTAAATCGTTTGAACCCAAAACCAGTGATTCCACCTCATGGTCAGACATCACTAACCATCACGAATTGATCTCTATCCAAGTTGTTCCAGGGCTCTAGAGTGTTTTTTCCAACCAAGGCTCCAGGACTAGTAACTCAACCCAAGTTGTTCTTGGGCTCCAGAGCGTTTGTCCAACCAAGGCTCCTGGACTAGTAACTCAAACCACCTAGGACTCTAGAGCGTTTGTCCAACCAAGGCTCCAAGACTAGTAACTCAACCCAACAATTATCCATCGGGCTCTAGAGCGTTTTTCCAGCCAAGGCTCCAAGAAATAATAACTCAACCCAACAACTAAAGGAATCATGAGAACCAATCATAAAAAAATCAATGGAAATAAACTCACATTACCATGGTTGTCTAGGAAATTTCAAGGCTAGGAAAATCCACATGAATACCCATGCATGCCAAAAATAGTGAGGAAAACATACATGCAACTCAATACTTGAACTTAGAACCCATTGTAGATGTTGATCTCGATGTGCACCTGCGATTTCCTGCTCTTCCATTTCCTTCTTGATCCAAATAACCAAATATCAACACTCTCCAAGTGTGCTCCAAGAATACTCTAAGTGTCCAAAAGTATGAGAGGGAGAGAGAGAGAAATGAGACTCCAAAACTAAATTAACAAAAAGGTTACCAACTGATCCTCAGAATCATTTTTATTGATGAGGAATTTATTTTCTTCATTTTCCATTATTTTCCTTCATTTTCCTCCTCACATGCAACCTCTGACCTTTCACCTCCCTTTTATCCTAATTTCCATTATTTTCATAAATAAAATTCCAATTAATGCCTAATGCCTTTCCAATGCCTTTGTAATTATTTTTTCCTACTTACTTTAGCCATAATAAATGAAATGAACACTGTCTAGGATGTTTTTCCCACCACTCAGCTTGGAATACGTGTCCCATTGACCGTGGTATTATATAGTTTTTAAATGGATTTTTACTAGGGTTGTTACAAAACCCTCCCCCTTGGGGGAACACCATCCTCGGTGTTCAATGACACCTACAAACTAGAAAACTGCTAAAAACATAACATATGACACATGGAGATTTATAACATAGCTTGTTGCAGTATTTACAATAATCACTACTGAAAACATGAAAAACATACCATTTAATGGAGCTTTATAACAAAAATCATTACAATATTTACAATAAAAACCACATTTTCTTCAACCAACAAATAATCATACTGTCTATCGAGCTTTATAAATCCATCTCGATACAATATTTACAATTATATACAAGTATACACATTTTATCAACTAGAAAATAGAAGGATATGATGCCCATATAAGTAACAAGGGAATCTAGAGTCTCACGCCTCCATATTCAAAGTAATTCCAGGATTCACCTCCTTCCGAGGAAGTCCAGAATCCACTGCCAGATTCAAATCTTCATCCAATGTCTAACGTTACAATCCTGCGCCACTTTTCCTCTCAGTGAATAGTTGCCGGCTCATTGTCCCAGGGCACACTCCCAATATGCATCTGATTCCATCTAGCAATTCTAATCACAAAAAAAAATCCATCCCCAACCTTCGCGCAATTTGGTCACCACATTCTGTGCAGTCACACACTTCCCAAATTCGCTGGAACCCCCATCCCGGGAATTCCATCCCTTAGAAAGGATTCCTCACATCGAAAGGTAGAAAAACTAAGGCATATGCCTACCTCAAAACCATCATATCGGTCATAGCATACTCATGGAAATAAATGGACACTCCATGCTCCCGAAATGATTTACCAACATATTTTTGTTTGTTTCAATTCCTTTTTTTGTTGTTGATAATTCTTATAGTCAGTTTTAATCACTCAACTGGGCATTGTATGCTTCCTGTACCAAGAACATAACTGCCATTAGATTCGAAATAAATTGAAATAAAATCATACCTCATTGGTAGTTGGTCAACAGGCACACATGCACTTTTTTTTACTTCCTGTCACACAAGTCAAGCTAGTTGTTTGATCAATTCATCAGGTATAAACATGTCACATATGGTTAGCTCAAAACACAATCGTCATAAATTAAAATCATGAATCGCATGAAATTTCCATAAACCATAATCATATATCATATGTAACCATCATAAATCAGAATCACATATCACATGCATAATATAACTTAAAGTAAAATATTGATACTTATCCTTCATCGGTCCTTACTTCTACCTTTGTTCTTTCTGTAGACACACTAGATTGGTTGCCACACCTAGAAAGCACCCAATTCCCTTACTTCTCTTCACTTAAATACACATACACACAATGTACAACACATATATTCACAAAAGGCATACATAATACATACACCCACACCCAATGTATAACACACACAATACATACACCTACATCTGGTGTATAACACAACACAATAGATACACACACATCCTATTTAAAACACAATGCATATTGTTGTGGAGGTAAATTGCCTCTGTGGACAGAGGCGATCCCTACTAGCCCAGATCGGGTCTAACAACAATCAAACACGCTACAACGCAAGCTCCTAATTGCAAAATCAAAGCGCGATAGAAGGCCTACCTCAGGTCCAACGCTGTTACCGTTGCAGAGAGGATAGTACTCTCGATACCTTGCTCCGACAGGTCACAATTCCACCACTTGACGTGATCGAACACCTGCACGTACAGAAACACGACGAACATACGAGCGTAAAAACATATAATTGTAATTATGTGTTAGTCAGAGAGGACACAACTCATGATCATAATGAACAATACGAGTGGAACTATAATCGTAGTCGCTCATATTAATGAAACAAAGGATGATACAACCTGGCTCTGACGCTGAAATCCTCCTTCGGCGGGTCATCAGTAGAATACGTCTCGATAAAGCTTGTTGGGAATGGGGACAAGCCTCTCTCTTCGATCGTCAATCTCCTTGCTATGGATTTGGTGCTATGAGGACTATCAAATCTCTTGCAGCATTCTTAGGCTATGAAGGCTCTTAGAGATTCTTGGAGACTCTTGGAGATTAGCTTGCAAAGGGAAATGGAAAGCTTATATAGATGGTGGAAGAGGAGTTGGGATCCATACAATCATGGGATTAGCCTTATCCTCAAGGAAGCTTCCATGAGAGGTGGAAAACTACTTCCTCTACATGGAAATTCGGAGCCAAACGTCCCGACTCAATTTAGAGACCAGTTCAGAAGTTGGTTAAAGTCAATCTTCTGCCATTTATTTTTAAAAAACACCATTTATTAAGCCTGGCGCGAGTGCGACTCTGAGACAGAGCGCCAATTGGCGCGCCCTCTTTGGAGGATTTGCCCCCTTGGCACGAGGGCTGAATTGTGTACCCGCACCAATGCAAAAAGGCTATTTTTAGGGTTTTTCACAAGGAGTTGTCTTCAGGGAAATAAAAGTACATGTCTAGGGGAATGCCATGAAAGTGTTTTCAGGTTATGTCACTGCTCACAGGTCATGGAAAGATCCCTCCAATGTGCGGGATGGGGAATTGCAGGGATGGTGACAAATTGCTGTGTAACAGGTGCCCCCTAAGGCATGAGGCCCAAAAGAGAGAGAGGGGTGAAATGCTTTACGAGAATGTGTCCAACTGAAAACACCACCGTCAGAAAACCTGCGTAGAGAAGTACAACTGATATCTCAGATACATGATATATATGTGGTATGGGCGCAACCATCCATAACAGAGTATACAATAATCCAGATCCAAGGCATGGACGCAGCCATCCAGTAAGGATCGATAAATATACTCAGGTATGGTCGCAGCCATCCAATCAGTGAGTCATGTAACTAATCATGATAATCCACAAAATCGCAGCCTAGATTATAACAGACAGGAATCCAGGGTCTTGCGCTCCATCTCGACCTGAACAAAGTACAAGTTCAAGCATGCGAATATGTGAGCTGAAGTCGAACATGCAAGAACATCATTTGATTACCAGCCAATAATGAAAGTTGCTAACAGACGCGAGAGGTACCACCAATAATGACAACGGCCCTTAAGGTACTATAGGTACAATCTATGGCATGTGAATCAGTGAGTTGGCGTCGAACACCCGTAGAATCACTCGATCGAAGGCCAATGATGAGAACCTCATGTCAAACGCGAAGAACCTGCCATTGAGGCATGCAGGCTCCAAGGAATCAGAGGGGAGTCTCTAGATCAGCTTCCTGGATAATGAGCTGAAGTCGACAGGAAGTGACCTTGATCAAAGGTGGGCCATAGTGTTTCCCACGTCATCGACACGAGGCAGAGGAACATAATGTCTTTGTGAATCAAGATCAGATGAGAATCAAAGGAAGGTTGAAATTTTGCAGAGGTCAACTTCTCTTGAACATATCGGCGGCACGACAGTGGATTTGGCAGTATTTGACATCAAAAGATCAAAGGTCATGATGACGAGGCTAAGAGCAGATGAGAGGTCAAAAGGGATCACCCAAACCCACGGAGGCAAGTGGAAAACGAGATGAGATGTCCCCAACCCGACATGAATGCAGACAAGTGCCATGTTCAAGAGCGTCATACTGTCGACACGACGATGATACTGGTTCCATTTTCTCCACCATTTCTGGCGAGTACCTCTTTATTTTTACACAAGCTTGAAGAGGATACCATATGCTTGCTATATAAGTCCATCCTAGTACATTTAACGAGCCCTAGGAAGGAGGAACTTGAATATCGTCATTACGACTAGATCCAATGTCATTAGGTTTTAACGAGTCTAACGAAGGGAGAACTCGACATCTTTTCATGTTTAGAGAGTTTGAAAAGACAGCGAAAAAGTAAACTCCAACAGTCCCTTTTCGCAAATATTTCCTCAGATCCGAAAAGGTAGAAAACTATGTCTGAGAAAACCTCCTAGTCGCGATAGGCTAGGGTATTCCTTTTTCATAAGTAATCTATCCTAGCCCGAAAAAGGGGTAAACGTATATCGGGTAGATGTCGATTCGTAGCCACTTTAACGAGATCAAAATGACAAGGGACTCAACAATATTTTCATGTTTAGAGAGTCAGAAAAGAGCTGAAAGATGACTCTTCCTGGAGGAACGAGTGGTATAAAGGGTAGCAACTGGTTCCGATGATGGTGGAACTGCTCAGAACAAATAAAGGTTAAGAGGCTAACAAGACCACTCATCGCAGCGGTTCCTCAGGAATGGGTAAGACAACCAAGTGAAGGCATATGATCGGCCAAGCAGATAGTGACGATGGAGTGAAAAAAACCAAGGCTCATCTGGCAAAAACAGGCTGATAAGATGGCAATCACAAGAGGTAAAATGGGAAAGGTTTCATTTTTACACAAGCTTGAAATCAAGAAACTTTGCTTGAAGTTGGTTTCATTTTTACACAAGCTTGAAACAAAGATAAACTATGCTTGAAAGCGATTTCATTTTTACACAAACTTGAAACGGAAACAAACTATGCTTGAAAAAGTAAGCATGCCCCCAACATGGTGACTCAATTTGAGGTACATGCCCCCCAAGCTTCAGTCCATGCACCTGAGTAAACAGATGGAGGGAGTGAAGGTTCAAGTTACGAGATCTAAGAAAGACTCGACTGGGATTTTACGAGATCTGATCAAAGACTCGAATTGAACAAGAACGTGTTTCATTTTTTTAACGAGGTTGACACATTAAAAGAATTGTCCTCAGGACACCTTGTTTCATGGTTTAAGGAGCTTGGCACAAGACAAGGAACTCTGCTCCGACAACCTTGTTTCATTTTTTAAGGAGCTTGACACAAGACAAGGAACTCTGCTCCGACAACCTTGTTTCATTTTTTAAGGAGCTTGACACAAGAAAAGGAACTTTGCTCCGACAACCTTGTTTCATTTTTTAAGGAGCTTGACACAAGAAAAGGAACTCTGCTCCGACCAGACCTGGTTTCATTTTTTAAGGAGCTTGACACAGGAAAAGAACCATGCTCCAACCGACTTCATCGTAATGAACAAGAAGTGATCGCTTCCAAGAGTTCCACACCCGATGGAAGGAAAACATCCCGGAAGTCTGGACCCAATGCCCCCAACACACTATGCACAACGACATCATCACTGAGTACAGGCATGGGGTAGGTAGCCACATAGTTGACTTGTGGTGGGGCAGATACAATAGGTGGATAAAAACCAGGAAGGGATGATGGCGGGCCAGCTACCACATCAGGACCAAAGAACGAAAGCTGATCGATGGTCACGATTCGACCTTCATGTGGAAAAAAGACCACACGAAAAAGGGAGGAGACAAGTGCTCCCATGGCATAGGTGTAATCGCGCCCCAAGAGCAGATTGAAATCCAAGGGGCCTGGAACAACCATCACGTCCATATGGACAGTTTTACCTCCCAAAGTAACAGGTAACCTTGGAAGGATCCCTAACGGTTGACTTGTTCTTTTGTTAAACGCCAACAGATTCTGCGTAACAGGCGCAAGCGGCGGCGAACCGAAAGTTTTCCAGGTAGTCGAGGATAAAATACTAACAGACGCGCCTTCATCTATAATGGTGCTGGGTACGACCAGACCAAAGGCCTGTATCGTTATCTTGAAAGGCACATAAGACGGAAGGCAGTATCCCGCAAATCGATTCCAATCAAAGGAAGCGACCAAACTACTTGGAGGAGCTACCATCGAACCAAGATGGTCTTCCTCTGGTGTTATGGAAGAATAAGGAGCATCCTCCACGACCTCCATCTCGAAGGCGGGAGGAGTATCCTCCGGGACCTCCATCACGGGAGGCGGAGGAGCAACTTCTTGAGATATAGGAACAGGAGAATCCTTCTCCAAGTCTGAAGAACCTGAAGAAACAAGAAGAACCTGAGGGGGGTGAGGTCCACTCTCAACGGAAAAGACCTGGTGCACCATAGACGGGGCCAGTTCAACCGATCCCACAACCAATGGTTGGTCGAGAATGGATTCCTGAATTTGAATTTCCAAGGGAGTGGGATCGACCAAGGATGACTCTTGACCAATCATAGGATCAGCTGGTGGAGGACTCAAAGAAAGCTGTTTGTAACCAGCCGGGAGGCATGGTGTAGAAACAGTTGAGTTGTCCAAGACTCTTTTGGCTTCATCCATATAAGGACAAAGGTGAATGGCATGGTGCCCTTCACACAACTTACAGGGATTGGTAATCTTACCTTGCTTCTTAGGAGCCTTACCAACACCAGTTGAAGACATGTCCCCAACTTGACTCCCAGAATCCAAAGGCAATGGTGGGTGACCGTTGGACCATACTTCGAGCACCTTGGGAATGCCAGGGTAGTCTCGAAGAAGATGGTCTTCTGTGCACAACATGCAAGGGAACTTGAATTTCCATGGAGGGTTGGAAGGTTTATCGAGAGGAGATATTTTGGAGGCAGTAGATGCACTCTTAGTCTCTCTCTTATCGGACTTCTGCTTCTTTGTCTTCTTCTTCTTCTTCTTATACACCTGGTTACTAGAATCCAGACTTTCACCAGGTGAAGTAGAAGAGGAGGGCGCAGAAACAGGTGAAGAAGGGGAGAGGTCCACTTTAGAATCAAAATGATGTTGTTCATGCGAAGGAACTGATTGAACAGTGGTCGAGACACTCGAGACCACAGAGGTTGAAAACAACCAAACATGCAACCCAACAGTTAACCCAGGAAGGGACAACGTTGCCATGTAAGGAGCACCAACATTCCCAAAAGGAGGAAAAGGACTCGGATTCCCATTAGAGGGGATTCCTTGGTTGGTGAACTCTGGAAACGTTGCCATCAACAACTCAAAACCGCACACGAGATAAAAACCAAGGCACACAATCAAACAACCAACACACAAAATCTAAAAGGGCATGTGATCGCAGGTGATTTATTTGACCACATTGAAACTTAGAAACTTCACCGTTTCATGTTTTAAGAGTCGAGAAACGGATGAAAGGTGACTCTATCTCTTTCAGTTTTGAAGCAAGCGTGAAAGGACAAGTGCTTGATGATTTTTTCAAATTTAAAGAGTTAGAAAAGACCAAAATGACTACTCAGGAATTCTAGGCAAAGGGTGTACCAAATAACCGTGAACTGAAATATACACCTTGGTTTCAAAATGAAAGAGAAATCAACCAAGGACTTAACGTACGTGCAGGAAATCTCCCCGAATGCTGTGTCCGGTGTATCATGGGTATAGGGCAGTAGACTCGGCTTCCTACGGATAAAGGATAGCAACCTAGTGGGGTCTCCCTTTATATACGCGATGGTACGGGGAGCACAAGTCTGTACTAGTGCTGTATAAAGCCAAGAGGCGAACGAAAACTACTAGGTTTAAAGACGCCGGAACACGTCTCTAGCCTAGACCTCTAAATATTTTGTCAATGTTTCAATGTTACCTTAGTGTAAATTGAATAAATTTTAAGGTTTATCTTCAATTATGTTTAAGTTTTCAGGCCCTAGCAAGTGTCATATGACAATCTCCTATATGCAGCTATACGAGAAAATAAATATTTTCAATTCGATGAATGCTATCTAGTTAAGGGAAGATTTTCAAACAATGATGCAACAAACAACAACACTGTAAACAAAATTTTTCCAAACTAGATGACTTTCACTATCCAAAAGTAATTTCAAACATTCAATGATGCGAATAATGCAATGTAATCTATGCAAAATACTCTCTTTTTTTCCCGAAAACTATGCAATTGTAATCTATGCACAATTTCCTTTTCCTTTTCAAATTATAAGAATGCACTCAATGCATTTTTCGATGAAATGAGAATCTACTTAATGCATGCTTTTAATAAAAGAGAATGCAATCAAAGCGATTTCTAGTTTTCAATCATTAAACAATGTGATCTATTTTCAATGATAAATCTTAAAAAACACTTTTCAATGCAATGTGATCTAACGCATGAAAAGAAAACTTTGAAACGAAAACTAAAAGAACGCAAAACTGCTTAATGGAAGGATGAATGCAAAAAGGATGTAATCAAACACTAAGAATGCAATCGTTGTTTCAAAACACTTTGTAACAAAATTCCTCAAAAGTTGACAAGACATATGAGGTCAAACACAAAGAGGACTTCCAAAGCATGAGATCAAAACAAGGCATTCATTCCCTTTTACATCAAGAAATCATGGAAAGAAGACATTCCAAACAATGAGCAATGTAATCTATGCTCATACAGGGAAAATACTGGAAGGGAAAGACACACTGGTGAAGGATTTAGGGAAAAAGTCTCAATTTTCATACACCCTGAAATTGGCACGACTTTATCATTGACAACTAGCGCCAACTGGCGCAACTTGCTCACTGACAACTAGCGCCAATGGACAATTGGCGCGGGTTGCTAACTGAGAACAAGCGCCAACGCCTGAAAATGAAAAAACAAAGAATTTATCCCAACCAAGACCAGACTCACCACTTCAAGCAGAATCTTCAAGACTCAAATGAACCATGTAATCTAGGCTCAAAGTGAGACAAAGAGGAATTCGAATGAAGAAGAAGCCAATCACTCAAATAACACAATAAAACGATAGAAAACCACCAAATGAATGCAGAGAAGCAATCACAAATCTGACTGAATAGACAGAAACCACAAACTCCCAAGGGAGGCTCGATGCACAATAGCACCTAGATGCCCTAGGGCTAAAATGTAAAATCGATAGAAATGGGCAAACAACCAAAGGAAGAAGGTCACAGTCAGTCAAACAAGGCCCCAGAACACTCAAGCAGTCGAAAAAACAAGACCAAACACCCAGATCAGTCTCAGAAGGCTCAAAACCCAGTAAACCCTAGCACCTTACAGGATTGGCGCGACTGTAAGGCTGAAACTAGCGCCAGAATGGAATTGGTGCGAGTAATACACTGACAACATGTGCCAGTGGGCGTGACTGTCACACTGAAAAGCGCGCCAGCCAAGTTTACTAAGGAAAAATAAAAAATAAGCAATCCAAGAAGCAGACCAGTGACGGAGGAGCTTAAACCCAAAGCCAAACTCACGAAAAGAGCCAGCCAAAAGAGATAATCAAGCAAGCAAAGTCAAGAATCGACCGAAAGACAAGACAATACTCCAAGTGCTAGGTTCATAAACTAAACCGGAGATTGACTAAAGCAGCATTGATCTACTTCGCTAATGCAGAGCGAGAGCGTTTCGAAGGCTATTTGGCTAACTTTAGGCTCCGTCTATAGTTTATAAAGCAAACCACAAGCTAACTCCCCAGTGGAGTCGCCAATTTGTTGTGGAGGTAAATCCCCTCTACGGGCAGAGGCAATCCATACTAGCCCAGATCAAGTCTAGCAACAATCAAACATGTTACAACGCAAGCTCCTAATTGAAAAATCAAAGTGCGATAGAAGGCCTACCTCAGGTCCAACGCTGTTGCCGTTGCGGAAAGGATAGTGCTCTCGATCCCTTGCTCCGACAGGTCACAATTCCACCACTTGACGCGATTGAACACCTGCACGTACAAGAAACACGATGAACATATGAGTGTAAAACCATATAATTGCAATTATGTGTCAGTCAGAGAGGACACAACTCATGATCATAATGAAAAATACGAGTGGAAGTATAATCGTAGTCGCTTATATTAATGAAACAAAGGATGATACAACATGGCTCTGATGCTGAAATCCTCCTTCGGCGGGTCGTCAGCAGAATACGTCTCGGTAAAGCTTGTCGGGAATGGGGACAAGCCTCTCTCTTCGATCTTCAATCTCCTTGCTATGGATTTGGTGCTATGAGGACTATCAAAGCTCTTGCAACATTCTTAGGCTATGAAGGCTCTTGGAGATTCTTGGAGACTCTTGGAGATTAGCTTGCAAAGGGAAATGGCAAGCTTATATAGATGGTGGAAGAGGAGTTGGGATCCCTACAATCATGGGATTGGCCCTATCCTCAAGGAATCTTCCATGAGAGGTGGCAAACTACTTCCTCTACATGGAAATTTGGAGCCAAACGTCTTGACTCAATTTAGAGACCAGTTCAGGAGTTGGTTAAATTAAATCTTCCGCCGTTTATTTTTAAAAAACACCCTTTATTAAGCCTGGCGCGAGTGGGACTCTGAGACAGAGCGCCAATTGGCGCGCCCTCTTTGGAGGATTTTCCCCCTTGGCGCGAGGGCTGAATTGTGTACCCGCGCCAATGCAAAAAGGCTATTTTTAGGGTTTTTCACAAGGAGTTGTCTTCAGGGAAATAAAAGTACATGTCTAGGGGAATGCCATGAAAGTGTTTTCAAGTTATGTCACTACTCACAGGTCACAGAAAGAGCCCTCCAATGTGCGGGACGGGGAATTGCAGGGACGGTGACAAATTGCTGTGTAACACATTTACATACACGTAGTACAACACAATGAATACACATGTCACAATACCACGACTACATCATGCACATACATAATACCGCATGCCCTCAGCACAACACGTACGACATTCACATGATATCACATGTATACCAGTACCATATGCACAACATGTACACAATACCATTTGTACACAACACTACCTGCACAACGTTTGCACAACCTTACATGTATACAGCACCAGTTGCACAACGTGTACACAACACCAAATGTACACCGCACCGCATGTACAATGTGTACACAATACCACATTTAGATGACACCACATGTACACAATATCACATGCACGACATGTACAAAACACTACCTGCATAGATCACCACATGTATAACATGTACACAAAACCACATGCAGACAACACCATATGTACAATCATGCACACAACACCATATGTACATAGCACCATACGTACACATCACCATATATCAAACATGCGCACGACACCATATGCACATGACACAACATATCCAACATGCGCACAATACAATATGTACAAAATATCGAATATCCAACATGTACATAACACGATCTATACCTAGCACTGCATATGCAATATACACACAACACCATATATAAAAAAACGAATACATCATTATATCTACATAATACTACAATTGTTACATGTACACATCATGATAGGTAAAATCACTGAATATACAACATGCACAACATATACACATCAACAGTACTACACATCCATAGATCACACATTGACCCCACAAGCAATCCTTCTTCTAGTGTCTTTCTACTATCCATGCTTATCCTAACATGTCACAGATCACACTAATTTCACTTCGCTGATGTACCCTTAAACATTACCTATCCATAACATAAACATAGGCATAGTATAATCATATCACATTAAATCATATCCACATGATACCGACCTCATATATTTGCCAAGACTACTCTTCCACTTCATTCCTCATAGCCAGAAACCTCTTCATGTCATTCAGCTGCATAAGCAATCATTCCTTCACAAGAATGATCCTTGAAAACCCTGTCATATAATGGCATAGATACATAGATACATACATATATATAATCATTAGCATAAAAAATTCATTATCTTGTTAGACAATGACCCTGTTTGACATGACATACATACATACATGTATACATATACAAACATCAACGTAATCATGATCACAAAAAAGTTGCTAGATATCATAAGGTCTAGGTTAAGATAACTTCATTTATCCATGAACATCATGAACATCATTGAGAGAAATAGTTCCTAACTTTAGCCAAGGCAAATGACGCCTCAAATCCATTTACTTTACCTTCTTTTACCTTTCTCATGTATGTACTACCACCGTCCATTTGCCACAATGGACCCAACCAGTCCAACCGACTGTCATAGTCTCACCTTTTAATGTGCTTACCCATGCACCGAGCTTCATCTATGTCTTTCATTACCTGTTGGGTACCACACAACTCTCCCAAAGATCCGTTATCTTTCCTCTTTCCCAACAAATTCCAATACTATGAAACAAAGGCAAGAACAATAAACAAAAAGAAGAAAACCATGAAAACCAATAAAAATACGACACCACAACAAAGTGGCAAGGCCTTGCACTGGTAATAAAAAAACTGCAAATCAAGCTAAAAAAAATCATAAAATACTGAAATCACAAGACTAGAAAAAAACACCATGACTCAATCCCCCATGGGTTCCTAATGATTCCAAAGGAAAGCTAAACCTGAGCCTTCTTCAAGACTCCATGGTAGTCCCTTGCCATGAAATCCCATGAATCATACTTCGAAAAACACATAAATGTCAATGCATAAATAAATAGAACAATATATCAGTTATCTTACCTTGTTGTGCCAAGCACGCTAACCTGTAACTGAAAAAACATGTCATCCATATGTACAAAACATCAATACAACATATCTACCAATTCGAAATCAACTTTATAAATACTAACAACTATGTCATAATCAACAATCAACTCACATTCATCGGTCATAATACATAATGCTACAACTATTACGTACTTACACTCAAGTATATACTAGATATCTCAGAACATATGTGTTAGAAAAACCAACTTAAAGCAAGATCATTCCTTCATGCAATCTTACAAACACATATACTCATATCATGCAATTAATAAAACATTCAAACAAATTGCAAACATACCATGTTAAATAAATCAACTAGATGATGTAATATACACCAAATCACTCAAACACCAAATAGACAACATAATCAAACATTCGAGCACTAAGTATACGACATAAGTAAACTCATAACTTAATGCATCTTAGGGGATACTATCTTGTCTGCAAAATCAATCTATATTAGCACGATATTAATTCACAACATATCAACCTAATCATAAATAAGGTCATGATATATGTAACAATATCTAGCTAACAAGTTCACATCATAAACCCATAAGAAAATGTCATTCATGCATATAATCACATATGCACAGTCAATCTAGACATAATACAACACACTATCATAATTAGGTCGACTCATACTTGAATGTCATAACCCTAACCAAATACGTAGGCCAATCCAAATTAGCATGATACATTTAACATCAAGATATTCATGCTATAATCCTAACCATCAAGTTACTGGCATATAGCAACAACAAGTTATATATCATGCTCATCAACAACATACAAGTTATGTAACATGAAACAACACTATAAATGCATACCACCACAAGTTTATATCATTCATGACTATCTGACACATGTACATATAAGCACACTAATCAACTAGCATCTATAATGTATGTAATCATAACATCAATAGAACAAAGGAAATACTCATAACCATAATGCAGATGACTACACCGATCAACTAGAATGTATCATATATATTACCATAATAATAATAGAATGACAAACATATAAGTAACTCTAATTATTACAAAAACCATGAATCACATACCTACATGCCAAACATGCACACTTGTATGCTGATCTTCTCTTGCCTCGAGGTCCAATGTTGCAACTTCACTTTGATGATCTGCATATCCTACTCTATACTATCCAACACATTAGCATCATAAAATACTAATATCATCATAATCATGTAATTGCATACAATGAAGTTATGCACAACAAACTTCACCAAACCAATGAAAACTTGTATGCACCCACTTGACCTGTATAACCAATCATCAATGACCAATGCACACCCCACATATAACATCACATAAGCAAGTATACACAGACAACACACAAGAATGACCAATATGTAACCCTCACATAACAAGAAATGCATGTACAATATGCAACCATATGTAAGCAAGCATGCACGAACAATACACAAGCATGAGAAACACATAACCAGTCATACACTCATGACAAAATGTTGACAACAACACCATCAAAAATTCCATGGTGAAATCACGACCACCATGACCAACACAACATAGATGAAACAAGAAAATTTACAACACAATCGTACTAAACACATATGGAATCAACATAAATTCATGATCAACACACTGCCCATCTAGTCCGAGGGTTGAACCATGCTCTGATACCACTCTGTAACACCCTCTTCCCACATCTACCCAAGTATCTAACCAACCGATGTAAATATGTGACAAGAGGCTACTAATATTAGATTAAACCTCCTAGATGACCTTAAGGAAGTGGAACCAATGGAAACATGCCAAACACACCTTATGCAGCATCAACAACACCACAAGGAGGTAAACCATTATCCCAAACCCTTGAAACTTGAAGGGGGGTTGGATTTTGGCCCTCTTGAGCCTTAGCCATGGGCATATAAGGGAAAGGGAGCAGCAATATACCCAAGGTCACGGGATAGCCTTGGCAAGGTAACAACCAGGGCCCCAAATAGTCAATTTTGTGCTTGCAGCTCCAGCATTTGTGCCACATTTTCAACCCCTGAGCCCAGGTCACTGCCCAGAACTTCGTGTAACTTCAAAAGAGGATAAAAAATATTAAAAAAAAATACATGGAATAAATAACATCATTAGGAACTCATTCGACCCCACCTAGCCATGACATGAATTTCATCAAACATGTCACAAACATTACATCTACAAGTGTAAACAACAAAATTTAACATAGGGGTCTAATACTTATATGATAATTGCTAAGAAGCATTTATCCGTTACATCATAAGCTGAAATACAATCTATTTGAACATAGATACACTGTATATTTATTTACAGGAAAAAACATAGATAGATCCATGCATCATCATTGATAAAATACATTCTTATAACAAGCATAATAAAAACAAAAATACCATGGATATAACATCAATGAAATCCATATAATAACCACTACATTTGCATACCAAATACAAAAGGAATGAGATTATCATTAATGAGTGTAAAAACCAACTGGAGATGGGACTTCCACGTTCCACCCAACCATAGATTGGCTGAGGCAAGTCTCAATTCACCCAACCACCCCCTGTGCCATATTCCAAGCATGAATGTGAGACTTTATCAAACACATCAATCAACACGAAACCAGGGCTCTAGAGACAAATCGTATCAACCCAAAACCAGTGATTCCACCTCACGGTTGGACATCAAAAAACATCATGGATTGATATATATCCAAGTTGTTCCAGGGATACAGAGTGTTTGTTCCAACCAAGGCTCCAAGACTAGTAAATCAACCCTAGTTTTTCCCGGGCTCCAGAGAGTCTGTCCAACCAAAAATCCAGGACTATTAACTCAATGCACCTAGAGCTCCAGAGTGTTTTTCCAACCAAGGCTCCAAAACTAGTAAATCAACCCAACAATTATCCATCGGGCTCGAGATAATTTGTCCAACTAAGGCTTCAAGAACTAATAACTCAACCCAATAGCTAAAGGAATCATGAGAACCAAATATAAAAAAACAATGGAAATAAACTCACATTACCATGGTTTTCCAGGAAATGGAAAGGCTAGGAAAATCCACATGCATACCCATGCATACCAAAAATAGCAAGGAAAACATACATGCAACTTGGTACTTACACTCATAACCCGTTGTAGATGTTGATCCCGATGTCCACCTATGCTTTCTTGCTCTTACTTTTCCTTCTTGCTCCAAATCAATAAGTATCCACATGTTGAACCCTTAGTTAAATTGAGAGGGGGGTGAATCAATTTAATGCATTCATGGACTTTTAAAATTTCTTTTATACTTATTTACACCTTCATTTCATAATAAAATTAATGTATAATGGAACAACAATCTTAATAAGTGAGAAATAGGGATTAAGCAGATTAAATACGGAATATCAACACATAATCACCATGCACATAGACAACATATATAAGTGGAAAACCATAAGGGATAAAACCACATCTTATTATTGTTGTGACGCAAAGGCAAGCTAAAAATCCATCTCACCACTGATTTTCTGTAGGCTCCAATCTATAGGAGGTTACTACCTCAATTCTGCAAGCTACAACTTGCAATGAAGCTCCAACTCCCATCTATTTTTTGCAGGCTACAACCCACAGGAGGCTCCTACCTCATCTGGCTACAACTGGACATCTATCAAGCTACAATTTGATATGGAAGCACCAACTTCCTCCCACTATAATGAAAACACATGCTGATTTACCTGGATATCAACTCTGTTCTATTCCTTCTTCACTGCTGTCCTCCAGCCTTCATATCTACCTTATATCATCTCTGGATCTACATATATTATCTATCTTCTCTTTCTTCTTCTTATTCTTCCACTCTCTAACCTCTTTATGCATATGATAGTAACATCATTTATAGAGATCACCTCATAATTGTTTGCATTCCATATGGGAATATGAAATGAACAGGTATGACTCTTTTCCTTCCAGCTTCTCATTTTCTTGCCCAACACATTCAAAATAATATAACAGTATGTACACATTTCAGTATTACAATGGAGTTTTTCTTTGCCTACAGAGACTTGCCTTTGCATCACAAGCAATAAAAAATAAATAATACATTTTGAGTTACAATAACATATTTACTCAGCCCTTTCAGCTTCTTCGCTTTGCTGTGCGTTTGTCCTTTTCTTCTTGTTGTCTTGTGTCTTTTCTATTTCTGCCGTTATATTCCCCCTTTGCTATATAAATTCCCTTTTATTTTATTACTTGTGACTTTTCTTTTGCGTTCAAAATTTTCAAATGACTGTGCTTCCGCACCACTGTTCTGCCTGTGTTCCTTGTCCTTTGAATTGCGTTCACATTATTCCTTTGTGACCTATGGGATATGGCCCACATACAACTCCCTTTATACCCGCGACGAATTACAAATTTGGTCTTTAGTCAACATACATACGTTTAAACAATAAAAATGTATATATATTTAAACATACATACAATTAGGAGTCAACAACGTAAAATTTACACTATGGCACATATAACATACACAGAACAAAGGTTATTGAGTCCCATAGTGCTTGAACAATCATATCGCATCGCAAATCCTTGCCTGCAAGTTTCCCACTCTACTGTTAGTGATAAACCTTAAACCTTGCGATCTGTGATCTGCGCTCATGCGCGGTGCTCCCACATGGATTCCCTTCATTGCATCGCATCACATAAACCGAATTTCATCGCAGCCAACATAACATTCCTTGCGATATCTTTGAATTTACCTCCTATTTCTTGCGGTATGCGATGTTGCATAGGGTCGACATGTGTCCCTCCATTTCGAATCATAGAATATTTAACTTAACTTGTGATTGCCTTATTTCTATCCTTTAAGCATTGCGATGTGCGGTATGCGGTTTGTTGTCCACCGTTGATCTGCCCCCAAATCTAACGGTCCTCATCTCATTGCACTTCACACTTTAAAATATTTACTTTGTGGTTATACTGTATTTCTTGCGATGTGTGATATTGTGTTGTGTCGCCGTGTGTCCCTTCTTCACTTTTCATTGCAATTGATTAAAATTACCTTGCGACGCCTTAAAACTTACCCACTATACTTTGTGATTTGCGCTTTGATCTCCATCGATGCGATCATCACCGTTGATCTGCTCAGATCTACGGTCCTCGTTGCTACTTGAAATTCGATTGTATTTCTGCCTTGATTAACTTACGATGAATCATATCCTTCCATTTCTTTCCTTTGTTTTTGCGATCTAATCCCGACCATCCGCTCGCCTTAGCATGGCTCTTCTTCACCTCTTCTACCTGCTTTGATCTCAACCGTCCATCTCTTGCCTTTGTTGTTGTGATCTAATCATGACCGTCCGTTCACCTCTCTTGGAATTCTTCAAAGACTTTTCTTCCTTAGTTTATTTTCCGTTTGTTTACGATGTCTCGCTCTGTAACTCCAGTTTCTACACATTGTTCCTCCTGTGCTTGTCTTGGCCGGTTCTCTGCTGCGTTGTTGCCTTACTGCCTTTGGTGCCTTGCTGCATCTCTGCTTCCTTTGTTGCATTTGATGCCTCTGCTGTATTCGCTGTTTTGCTGCCTCTTCTGCATTCGCTATTTTTCTGCCTTTGGTGCCTTCTTAGCTACATTTGCTACCTCTTTGCTGCATTTTATGCCTCTGCTGCATTCATTGTTTTATTTCCTCTGTTGAATTTGTTGTTTTGCTTCCTCTGCTGCCTTGCTGCCTTTGGTGCCTTCTTAGATGCATTGAATGCCTCTTTGCTGCATTTTCTACCTCTACTTTAGGTTATACTTCTATTGATGCTCCTTTGCCTCTCTGCTGCACAATGTCGGATCTGCTCCTTTACCTTATAACCGATGATTATGTTGTTTCTCCTAACTGTGTCTTTTCCATCAAGGAAAATATTTCCAACAATATCCCCCTTTGGCATTGATGGCAATACTCCAATACTTCCTCCATAATTTCCCCCCCTTCTCATTCTAAGAGGTGTCTTTTCCTCCTCTACTTGATTTTCCTCCCCCTTTGACATCAATGGCAAAGGGTTGCACATTTCCCAATCTGGTTTCTATCTTTTCATAATAATCTGATCTTGAGGACCTATTCCATGCACTGCTCCATTTCTCTAGCTCTTTTGTGACAACTTTTATTGACTGCTCTCCCCCTGGAATGATGCTTTCTTGTCTGATACCGACTATCAATTGTATACTGCACTGATCCCGTTCCTTGTACGCAGCCTTTGCTGGTGTATTTCCAACAGTCTCCCCTTGATACCATTATATATATATATATATATATATATATATATATATATATATATATATATTTGATTTTATTTTTATTTTTATTTCTGATCATATCAGAGAGTAACATCTGTAGACACTACCCCTAGTTTGTATCTTAGGTATTTGAATGGTTCTTTAGCAAGAGGTTTTGTGAATATGTCTGATGTTTGTTCCTTTGTTGGTACATATTCCAACTTCACTAATTTCTGTGCTACTTGTTCTCCAAGGAAGTGGTACTTTATCGTGATGTGCATTGTTTTTGAATGAAGTACAAGAATTTTTTATATACTTATTGCACTAGTATTGTCACATTTGATAGAAATGGGTTCATCAATGCTTACCTTCATGTCTTGGAGAGTTTGTTTCATCCACATTACTTGTATGCAATAAGATGCTGCTGCTATGTATTCTGCTTCTGCTATAGATAGAGAGATAGAAGTTTGCTTCTTGCTTAGCCATGCCACCATAATTTCTCCAAAATAAAATGCACCTCCACTTGTGCTTTTCCTGTCATCCACACAACTGGCTCAATCTACATCAATTTATGCTGTCAATGTGAAGTTTTTTCCTTCTGGATACCATAGGCCATAATGTGCAGTTCCTTGCAGATATCTGAGTATCCTCTTGATTGCTGGCAAGTGATTTTGTTTTGGTGATGCTTGATATCTTTCCACAAGTCCTCCTGCCAACATAATGTCCAGTCTAGAGGCAGTTAGGTATATAAGACTTCCTATCATGGATCTGTAAAGTCTTTGATCTACATTTGCAGATACATCATCAGCACATAGTTTGCATCCAGTGATCACGGGAGTTGACACAGGTTTGCAGTCTTCCATTTGGAACCTTTTCAACATCTCTCTTAAGTATTTTTCTTGTGAAATGAATATTCCTATGTTATTTTGTAGAATTTTAAGTCATAAATAGAAGGTGAGCTCTCTAATCATAGACATCTCAAATTATGATTTCATCTCTTCTACGAATCCTTTTTCTAACTCATCTTTTTTTCTACCAAACATGATGTCATCTACATATACTACTACAATTAAGAGTTCATTTTCATCAACCTTTATGTACAAATTTCTATCTACTCCTCCTTTCTTGAACCCTTCTTTTTTTAAGTATTTGTCCAGCCTTGAATACCATGCACAAGGAGCTTGTTTCAGACCATATAAGGCTTTCTTTAATCTGCACACATAGTCATGTTTATCTGTTAAGGAGAATCCTTTAGTTTGTTCCATGTAGACTTCTTCCTCTAAATCTCCATTCAGGAAGTCAGACCTCACATACATTTGATATACCCTGAAATCATGATAGCATGAAAAGGCCAAAAACATTCTGATTACTTCCATTATGGCTACAGGGGCAAAGGTTTAATCATAATCAAGTCCTTCGATTTGAGAATATCCCTTGCATACAAGTTTGGATTTATTTCTTATTACCTACCCTTGTTCATTCATCTTATTCTTGAATATCCATTTTGTGCCAATGAAATTTTTCCCAGTGGGTCTTGGTATTAACTCCCAGGTATTGTTCTTCTCAATTTGGTCTAGTTATTCATTCATAGCATTTACCCAGTTTTTGTCTTTGCTAGCTTCTTAGAACTTCTTTGGTTCGATTTGTGATAGCATGGCTAGGTATACTTCTTTTTTCTGTTCAGCTATCTGTCTTCTAGTCCGGACTCCTGTACTCTTGTCCCCAATGATTTGATCTTCTGGATGGTTATTTTCAGTGTGTTTTGAGGGACCTTTTGAGTTTAATTTAGTATCTTTTGTTGTCTTTCTCTGTTAATCATTGTCTTGGTTCTCAAATTCATGATCATCTGGAGGATTGGCGCAGCATGTGCTTCTTGTTCTGTTTGGTAGATCTTCATCGAATCTTACATCAATGCTTTCCACAATTTTGTGCAGTCTTTTGTTGTAGCACCTGTAACCCTTACTCTTGGATGCATATCCCCAAAAATATTTCTTCATTAGCTCTTGCATCTAACTTCCTTAGTTTTTCATCATTATTTTTTATGAAACACTTGCTACCAAAGACTCTAAAGTGCTTTATTGATGTTGGTTTCCCATGCCATAATTCATAACGAGTCTTTTCATAATTTGGTCTTAGATGAGCTTTGTTAAGAATGTGAATAGTTCTTTGTATTGCTTCTTCCCAATAGGTTTGGGGAATATTACTTTCTTACATCATGGCTCTGGAAATTTGCTGTACTGACCTGTTTTGCCTCTCTGCCACTCCATTTTGTTGAGGTGTACCTGCAATTGCAAATTGCAGTTTTATCCTGTATTCATTGCACAGTTCTGCAAAATCATAGTCTGTGAATTCACCTTCTCTGTCTGATCTGATGCATTTTAGCTTGCATCCTATTTTATTTTCTGTTAGTGCCTTGAAGATCTTGAATTTCTCTAACGCTTCGAATTTATATTTGAGAAATTATGCCCACGTTAATATGGTAAAATCATCTATTATCAACATGAAATAAGATTATCCACATAGTGCATTAGTTCTTGAAGTTCCGCACAGGTCCATGTGTACAAGCTGAAGTGGCCTACTTGTATATAGCTGATCTTTGGCCTTGAATTATGTGCGGGTTTTCTTGCCCAGTTGGTAGGATTTACATATGGTATTTGGAGGCTTCTTTATTGCAGGCATATCTCTGACAACATTCTTCTTGCTCAGACTGATGATGTGGTCAAATTTTAGGTGTCCCAATCTTCTATGCCATAACCATGATTCGTCAAGTTTGCTTATGTGGCATGATTCATTCTCTTATTCTACTATATATACATTACTTTCTATTTGAACACCTTTGATCAAGGTCTTTCCTATGGTGATAGACCTTACTTCACAATCTTGGGCTCTGAAAAGTACCTCACAACCTTTATCACACATTTGACTGATGCTTAGCAGATTTTCTTTTAGCCCGTCCACAAATAGTACATCTTGAGACTCTCCTCTTCCATTATTCATACTAAATGAGCTTTTTTCTTTGATTTTCCTTGCTTTGTCATTGTCAAATGTTACATTTCCTGATTTATTTTCATCAAAGGTTATAAAATTTCTTCGGTCTCCAGTCATATGCTTTGAGCATCCACTGTCCATATACCATTGGATTTTCTGATCTTGAGCTATTAGAACCAGATCACACTTATTTAGCTTCTTTTTCCACTGCATGTGGCTATTTTTTTGGTAACTTTCCTGAGGAGATGGACCACAGTCTTTGAGAGGACATTTGTGAGACTTGTGCCTGATTTGATGGCAGCCAAAGCATTTGATTATATTTCTGAATGGATTATGTATACAAGTGAATTCTCCCTTTTTCATAATTCTCCTTGAGTTTTCATACACCAGTATTTTTCCATACGTTATGCACTTCATGGATTTATGACCAAACCCCTTACAATAAAAACAATACCCATGGAAGTAGTATCTGTCTCTAGCAGAGAGAGTTGTTTGAGGTAATCTTTTTGGTCGTTGCATATTTTTCTGGTTGGATTGGATTTTATTTATCTTACAGTATGGAACGATGTGTCCAGGTCTGTGGCAGGCGAAGCAAGTGAAAATCCTCACAGGAAGAAGAAACCTCCTTTGACATCTTCCGCATATGTTCAATTCATCCTTGGGAGCATATGAGTCTTCTGCAGCTGACTGTATCTTCATTTCTTTTGTTGTTACTTGAGGTTGTTTTTTTGTTTCTATTTCACTCGTTATATATCACGGTATTTCCGGTTTCTAATTCTGTGGATTCCCTCTTTGCTGCTTCACTAGATTTTACAAAGATGATACTCTTGTCATTTTATACCTTGGATTTGTTGGTTTCTCCCTCATAACCTATCCCAAATTTTATGAGAGGAGATCTTTGAGCATTTATTATTTTATCCAAATGTTCAGAGCTTGTCATTCGAGGAGTGTTCATTGATAATTCCCTTTGAGCGTTTTCTAATTTCTTTCTCAGGCATACTACTTCTTCCAATTTCTCTTACTCCAGAATTTTATCTTTACTTTGCTTTAGTAGAATGTCTTCCACCTTCTTATCTTATTCAAGTTCTCCTTTCAACTGAATGAGGTTTTAAAAATTTGGTTCTTCTTTTACATATTTTAGGAGAATGTCTTTCTGTTTTATGCACTTGAGTTTAAGTCTTTCTATTTCCTCCAGGGCACTAATTAGCTCCCCCTCAAGATATACCTCACCTTCATCTTTAAATTCCAAGAGATCTTCTTCAAGCACTTCCTTGGCCATCAAAATGAATTTTGATGTTCCCTCTTCATTGGGGGAGTCGTCTGAGCTATCAAATGCATTGTTGTCTTGTTGAACATAGAAATATCTTCAATTAAATCTATTCCCTTTCGGCCTATTGCTGAAATTGGTTTTCTCTTTCCCTCTTGACTGATTCTCCATTTTCTTATGAGAACATTTAGATGCATAGTGCCCCACTCTTCCATAGTTAAAGAATTTAAATGGAATTTTACCTTTATACTTGCCTGTACCTCTATCTAATCTTCTGAAAAATTTGGCCTCTTCTTCATCAGAGCAGGAGAAAGTATCTTCCTTTTCTCCTTTGCACTTATCTGCCTTAAAGGTTGCCTCCATCACATTTGACTTCCCTTTTGGAAGTCTCATCTCATATGCCATCAGGTTTCCAAGAAATTGGTTCTGTAGAAATTCGAATAACTGATATATTATTCACCGAGATTCTCCTGATCACACACTATTTTAGCTTCATGCATAATACAGAATCTCTTCTACACTTGATCATTAATTACGGAAATAAAATCAATTGCATGCACACATTAAAACCACAAACAATCACACATATGAACACAGTATTTCATGGGAAAGATTAAAGATGAAAACCCCAACTATCTGTATATTATATGTCATGGAGATCATGTAACAATCATTGTACAAAGATCCTCACAAGCTCTCAGTACACCCTCGAATTGCTACACACTATCAAGCTATATCTAGCAAAACACCATGCTCCAATCTTTTGCCACTTGATAGCCAGCCTCTATTGCATAATCAATGCTATGGGATGGCTCATTAAATAACATAAAACCACCTGGCTTGTACTGCGAAATCCTCATGGGATTCTCCAATCACTGTGTTTTGCAAATAGCAACAATATAGTCACAACTGATAATTAACCTGCTCTTTCACCTATTTCTGCACTGGTCTCCATTGAAACTGTCCATGCACTGAAGTTAACTGATGCATTCTTTAGTTTATTAATGAGTTTATAATTAGAGAATTAATTAATAATTAATTCACACCACTCTCACTAATTGTATCAATTAGTTAAACTAGATACAAATAGCTCAACTATGTTTAGATTAGTTAAATTGAACACAACTCCATTAACTTCCTCAATCAACTCCACCAAACTCTCTCACATGAGTTCTAACTGAAGTATCCATGCAATAGCTCCACTTAACCCTCAGGAATAGCGTAATTCCTTCTGTCAGCTCCTGTGCCACATCTGTGCACTTAACCGAAGTGCTCCAAGAGAATAAGATAATGTTTATAGTCCAAATATTATTAAGAGCTAATAATATTCGACATATCTATTTTTAGACTGGCAATCTAAAAATAGATTCTGCCCAATATGTCTAAAAATAGAAGTCCATCTATTTTTTCCGACTTGACCAACCATCCACAAATAGCATCCCGCAACTCATAGAACATGATCCATATGTCTAAAAATAGACATAGTCTAAAAATAGACTTTGCGCCAAAAATAGCCTGCGGGCCCACTTAGTGAAGGCAACTTCTTTCCACTAAGCTCATCATCTTGTTGCAATCTCAACAGGTTCATGGTCAATTTTTCCCAGTTAGCTGTTTCTTCTATGGAAGAAACCTTAGGGTTAAACCTGGATGGTAAATATCTCAATATATTTTGTACAATTACACATTATTTAATGGTTTCTCCTAGAGATTTCATGTTATTCACAATTTCTGCAACCTTTAAGAAGAATTTGGCTACATCTTGTTCTTCATTATTTTTTATATTTTAAAACTGAGCTCTATAGGCTTGTAGTTTAGCTGCCTTCACCTTTTTATCTCCCTCATGGATACTTTCCAGTGTATCCCAAATTTTGTTGATATTGCAACAAGATGATGAGCTTAGTGGAAAGGAGTCACCTTCACTAAGTGGGCCCGCAGGCTATTTTTGGCGCAAAGTCTATTTTTAGACATATGGATCATGTTCTATGAGTTGCAGGATGCTATTTATGGATGGTTGGTCAAGTCGGAAAAAATAGATGGACTTCTATTTTTAGACATACTGGGCAGAATCTATTTTTAGATTGACAGTCTAAAAATAGATATGCCAAATATTATTAGCTCTTAATAATATTTGGACTCTAAACATTATCTTATTCTCTTGGAGCACTTCAGTTAAGTGCACAGATGTGGCACAAGAGCTGATAAAAGGAATTACGCTATTACTGAGGGTTATGTGGAGCTATTTCATGGATACTTTAGTTAGAACTCATGTGACAGATTTTGGTGGAGTTGATTGAGGAAGTTAATGGAGTTGTGGTCAGTTTAACTAATCTAAACATAGTTGAGCTATTTGTATCCAGTTTAACTAATTGATACAATTAGTGAGAGTGGTGTGAATTAATTATTAATTAATTTTATAATTATAAACTCATTAATCAACTAAAGAATGCATCAGTTAACTTCAGTGCATGGAAATTTTCAGTGGAGACCAGTGCAGAAATAGGTGAAAGAGCAGGTTAACTATCAGTTGTGACTATATTGTTGCTATTTGCAACAAACAGTGATTAGAGAAGCCCATGAGGATTGCACAGTACAAGACATGTGGTTTATTTTATTTAATGAGCCATCCCATAGCATTGATTACACAATAGAGGCTAGCTATCAAGTGGAAAAAGATTGGAGCATGTGTTTTGCTAGATCTAGCTTGATAGTGTGTAGCAATTCGAGGTTGTGCTGAGAGCTTGTGAAGAGCTTTGTACTATGATTGTTACATGATCTCCATGACATATAATATATAGATAGTTGGGGTTTTTAGCTTTAAGTTTTCCCATGAAATACTGTGTTCATATGTGTGAATGTTTATGGTTGTAATGTGTGCATGCAATTGATTTTATTTCCACATGTAATGATCAATGGTAGAAGAGATTATGTATTGTGCATGAAGTTGAAATAGTGTGTGATGAGGAGAATCTTGGTGAATAATATATCAATTATTCAAATTTATACATGGTATTAGAGTGATATTGATCATTGGAGCAATTGAAAAACATTGAAGCGGTTGAGTTTTGAGCTGGTGGAATTTGGGATTGCAGAAGGGTTGAAGTCGGGGTTGAGATGCCTTGTCAACCTGACATGATTGGTATCTGTTTGCCTTAGGAAACCTTGAATTCATGCATGGAAGGGCTGTTGATGAGGTGGGCGAGATGTGACAATAAGGAGTTCATGGGATGCAACTTCAAACCCACTTCTAGTGATACGCCGACCACGTACAGGAAAGAAGATAACAAGGACACGAAGATCAGTTGAGGCGGTGAGTGATCCACACAGTGTCCAGCCTTCATAGGCTTCTCATTCTGATGTAAGATTTTACAGATTTATTCTTAAAGCAGAGTGACTAGAGGTGTTGGAGCCATATAAAACTCAAAACATAAAATGGAGAAAGGCTGACAACCATGCCCAAAGGCTTCAAGAACATTCTTCTCAGTCCAATGGGGATGAGCTGGGAAGTGTGGGGGTGATTTTTGATGATGAGGACTTGGTGAGCTTGGCTCTCCTTGGGCTTTCGAAGAGTTGGCATTCCTATTAGGACTCTGTCAATGGTCGGGAGAAATTGCCAGGATGGGAGCGACTTTGGTCGGATCTTGTGCAAGAGGAGATAAGGCGGAGTACCAGGGACGGATATTCATCAAAGAACTCTGATGAAGAGAATTTCGCTTTGGTTGCCAAAGCAAAGAAGGGGAAGAGCAAGAAAGCTTCTCATTCCGGTTTGAAAGGCAAGAAGCAAGACATGTCCAAGGTGAAGTGCTTTCACTGTCACCAACACCGACATTATGCCACAAATTGTCCGCAGAAGAAGAAAAATAAGCAGGCTGCTGGATCTGCAGCTGGAGAGGCCTTAGCCTCGCAGTTTGAGCTGGATTTTTCACTAATCGCATGCTTGGTCTCAAGTGTGATGGGTTCAGTGTGGTTTCTGGAAAGTGGTGCATCTTTTCACATGACAGGAGATCGATATTTGTTTACTGATCTAGATGAGAAAGATCTTGGAGTGCACATCGAGATGGGCGATGATGGTAGATACAGTGCGACCGGTATCGGTACCATTTCCTTTGAGAGGGAGTCTCGGTAAACTCCTTTGTATTGAAGGAAGTGATGCATGTTACAGGATTGAAGAAGAATCTTATCTCTCAGACATGTTAGAAGACAAGGGATATGATGTTGTCTTTAGCGAGGGAAAGGATTTCGCGTTAAGAAGGGAAAACTTCGCAGACCTGAGAGGATGTGGGTTCGAGTTAAGAACCTTTATCAGTTGCAGGTAGATGGCTGCGCAGCAATGGCAGGGAAGGCAGAAGGATTGGTGAGCCGAGATGATGGCGAGTTGTGGCACAGGAGATTTGGCCACCTTCACCATGGAGCTTTGAAAATTTTGCAGCAGATTTCTAACGGGCTTCCCAAAGGTACACTTGCGCAGTCAAATCAGTGCAAGGGATGTACTTTGGGAAAATTTGTGAAAGCCACTTTTTACGAGAAGGATAGTCACGCCATGATGATCCTTGAGAGAATTCACACAGACTTGTGTGGACCTTTCTTAGTAGCTTTGACAGCAAAGCACAGGTACTATGTGATATTTGTTGATGATTTTTTCTCGTAAGTGCTGGATCTTCTTCATGCGGTACAGCCACGAGATACTCAAAGCTCCGTGAGTTCAAGGCACCCAGTGAGAAATAATTCCGGGGAAGGTGGAAGGCTCTTAGGAGCGACAATGGTGGTGAATTCATCTGGAAAAATTCAAGGACTTTCAGCCGCAGAAGGAATTCGAAGAGAGCTCATAGCACCTCATAACCCACAGCAGAACGGGGTTGCTGAGAGGAATAACAGAATGATCATGGGTGCTGCACAAGCGATGTTGCATGATCAGGGCCTTCCCATACACTTGTGGGCTGAGGCATGCAATACTGCAGTATATGTGCAGAACCGTTGTCCTCACAGGATACTTGGCATGAGTACACCCGAGGAGGCGTTTTCTAGTAAGAGGCCCGATATTTCCCATTTGGGGATTTTTGGTTAACCTGTTTACATTCATGTGACGAAGGATGCCAGGAAGAAGCTGGAGCCGACTGCAGAGGTTGGGATATTTGTGGGGTACACTGATATGCCCCACAACTATCATGTGTATTTGCCAGACAGTCGCAAGACTGTTGTGCAACAGGATATCAAATTTCATGAGGAGAAAGACATGAAGTGTTCGCTTGAGAGGGAGCCACACTTGCATGCAGATGAGGAGCTATTAGTTCCTAAGGATGAGCCTCAAGATGTGGATCAGCCACAAGAGGAGGTTCATGGAGTGGAAGAGACCACTCATGCAGCGCCAACCATCAGAGGGCGGAAGCGCACTACAGAAGCTGAGCGACTGGATCAAGATGCAGAGAAGGTTGTAAGAGCACCTACATCACAACGCAGACAGAGACAGTCACCTGACCGGTATACTGGATACATGGCTCTTATGAGCAAGTGTATCGTGACAGAGCCATCCTCTTTCGAGGAAGCTGTGGAGGATCCCGCATGGGTAGATGCCATGGTGGAAGAGTATGATTCGACTGTCAGAAACAGTGCATGGGAGATTGTCCCAAGGCCAGAAGGGAAATGTGGTGGGTTCGAGATGGATCTACAAAGTGAAGAAAGTAGCCGACGAGAGCGTGTGGAGACGTATAAGGAAATATTTGTTGCCCGAGGCTTTTCACAGATTGAGGGGATCGATTATGAGGGAGACTTTTGCACTCGTCGCAAGGTATTCTTCCATATGGATGATTCTCGTCTCAGCGCGTATGGGGTGGCACATTCATCGATGGATGTGAAGACCGCGCGTTCCTCAACAGAAATAATGAGGAGGAGGTGTACATAGAGCAGCCTGAAGGTTTCGAGATCTTCAGCAGTGAGTCGCATGTGTGCAGGCTCAAAAGAGCACTGTATGGGTTGAAACAAGCACCTCATGCTTGGTACACATAGATAGACAGTTATTTCACCGGACTTGGATTCTCCAGGAGTGAGGCAGATCCGAACCTATACCAGATAGTGGTGGAGGGTAAGTTTCTGATCATTGTACTTTATGTAGATGGTTTGATTTTGACAGGTGATGAGCTGTTGATACTCTCATGTAAGGATGATCTTGCAAAAGAGTTTGAGATGGAGGACTTGGGCCTCCTTCACTATTTCCTGGGATTGGAAATATGGTAGCGCAGTGATGGACTATTTTTTTCTCAAGGCAAGTATGCCTAGGAGATACTGGAGAAGTTCAACATGCATGGTTGCAAGCCTATTGATACTCCTCTTCCTAGTGGATGGAGGAAGGAGGATGCTACTTCGACGAAGGTAGTGGATGCCACTGTTTATCGACAGTTGGTGGGGTCGCTTATGTATCTGGTCAATACACGACCCGACATATGCTATGCTGTGAACCAGCTTTCACAAGATATGGTTAAGCCTACCAAGCTCTACTAAAAGGCAAAAAGGCGTACGAGATATCTCGCAGGCAATACTCCGGGATATGGATCATGGTACGCATGTGAGAATGAGCGGGGTATGGATGTCACTCGACCGTATCATGGTATCATCATATCAGAGATTGTGTGCAGCGGAAGATCATGTTACTTTCATACATTCCTACGGAGGATCAGGATGCTGATATCTTGACGAAGGCACTCACCAGGAGAAAATTCGAATACCACAGAGGCAGGATCAGGGTGGCAGATAATCCCTATATTTGTGAGAGGGAGTGTTGAGATCGCAACAAGATGATGAGCTTAGTGGAAAGAAGTCGCCTTCACTAAGTGGGCCCGCAGGCTATTTTTGGCGCAAAGTCTATTTTTAGACATGTCGATCATATTCTATGAGTTGCAGGATGCTATTTGTGGATGGTTGGTCAAGCTGGAAAAATAGATGGACTTCTATTTTTAGACATATTGGGTGGAATCTATTTTTAGATTGCCAGTCTAAAAATAGATATGTCGAATATTATTAGCTCTTAATAATATTTGGACTATAAACATTATCTTATTCTCTTGGAGCACTTCAGTTAAGTGCACAGATGTGGAACAGGATCCGACAGAAGGAATTATGCTATTCTTGAGGGTTATGTGGAGCTATTGCATGGATACTTCAGTTAGAACTCATGTGACAGAGTTTGGTGGAGTTGATTGAGGAAGTTAATGGAGTTGTGTTCAGTTTAACTAATCTAAACATAGTTGAGCTATTTGTATCCAGTTTAACTAATTGATAAAATTAGTGAGAGTGGTGTGAATTAATTATTAATTAATTCACTAATCATAAACTCATTAATCAACTAAAGAATGCATCAGTTAACTTCAGTGCATGGACAGTTTCAATGGAGACCAGTGCAGAAATAGGTGAAAGAGCAGGTTAACTATCAGTTGTGACTATACTGTTGCTATTTGCAACACACAGTGATTGGAGAAGCCCATGAGGATTGCGCAATACAATCCAGGTGGTTTATTTTATTTAATGAGCCATCCCATAGCATTGATTACGCAATAGAGGTTGGCTATCAAGTGGCAAAAGATTGGAGCATGTGTTTTGCTAGATCTAGCTTGATAGTGTGTAGAAATTCGAGGTTGTGCTGAGAGCTTGTGAGGAGCTTTATACTATGATTTTTACATGATCTCCATGACATATAATATACAGATAGTTGGGGCTTTCAGCTTTAAGCTTTCCCATGAAATACTATGTTCATATGTGTGAATGTTTATGGTTTTAATGTGTGCATGCAATTGATTTTATTTCCGCATGTAATGATCAATGGTAGAAGAGATTCTGTATTGTGCATGAAGTTAAAATAGTGTGTGATCAGGAGAATCTTGGTGAATAATATATCAGTTATTCAAATTTCTTTGGCAGTCACCCCGTGCATTACCTTGATAAATTCAAACTCACACAGACTGCTCAAAAGTGCATTCATGGCTTTTTCATTGGCTATGAAATTTTTTCTGGCATATTTTTCTATGTCAGTATCCTTTGGAGCATATCCTTCTTCCACAACAACCCAAACTTATATTCCTAGAGACATTATGTATGTCCCCATTCTTATTTTCAAGAAAGCATAGTTTGTGCCAGTAAAAAATGGGGTTTAATTTGTTGAGCATCGTTCTAGACTAGCCATCTTGGGGACCTAGGATCTCCATCTAGTTGTTAAACTAATACATAGGGAACCAACTCTGATACCAATTGTTGAACCCATAGTTAAACTGATAGGGGGGTGAATCAGTTTAATGAATTCATGGACTTTTAAACTTTCTTTTATACTTATTTACACCTTCATTTCATAATAAGATTAATGTATAATGGAACAGCAATCTTAATAAGTGAGAAGCAGGTATTAAACAAATTAAATATAGAATATCAACACATAATAATCATGCACATAGAAAACAGATATAAGTGGAAACTCATAAGGGAGAAAAAAACATCTTATTATTGTTGTGATGCAAAGGCAAGCTCCAAATCCCTCTCACCACTAATTTTCTGTAGGCTCCAACCTACAGGAGGCTACTACCTCAATTCTGCAAGCTACAACTTGCAAGGAAGCTCCAATTTCTATCTATTTTCTGTAGGCTACAACCCATAGGAGGCTCCTACCCCAACGAGCTACAATTGGACATATATAAAGATACAACTTTATATGGAAGCACCAAATTCCTCCCACTACAATGAAAACACATGCTGATTTACCTGGATATCAGCTTTGTTCTATTCCTTCTTCACTACTATCCTCTAGCCTTCATATCTGCCTTGTATCATATATGGATCTACACAACTTCTCTATATTCTCTTTCTTCTTCTTATTCTTCCACTCTCTAACCTCTGTATGCATATGACAGTAACATCATTTATAGAGATCACCTCATAACTGTTTACATTCCATATGGGACTATGAAATGAACAGGTATGAATCTTTGCCTTCCACCTTCTCATTTTCTTGCTCAGCACATTCAGAATAATATAACAATATGTACACATTTCATTATTACAGTGGAGTTTTGATTTTCCTACGGAGACTTTCCTTTGCATCACAAACAATAAAAAATAAAGAATACATTTTTAGTTACAATTACATATTTACTCAGCCATTTCAGCTTATTCTCTTTGCTGTGAGTTTGTCTTTTTCTTCTTGTTGTCTTGTGTCTTTTCTGTTTCTGTCGTTATATTCCACTTTTCTTTATAACTTCCCTTTTCTTTTATTACTTATGACTTTTCTTTTGCATTCAGCCTTTTCATCTGCCCGTGCTGTCGCACCATTGTTCTACCCATGTTACTCATCCTTTGAATTGCAGTCAGATTATTCCTTTGTGACCTATGGGATATGGCCCACATACAACTCCCTTTATACTCGCGTTGGATTACAAATCCAGGCTTTAATCAACATACATACGTTTAAATGATCAACATCGCATATATATATATATATATATATATATATATATATATATATATATGTATGTCTGTATGTATATATATAAACATACATAAAATTAGTAGTTAAAAACGTAAAATTTACACTATGGCACATATAACATACACAGAACAAAGGATATTTGGTCCCATAACGCTTGACCAATCATATCTTATTGTAAGTCCTTGCCCGTAGGTTTCCCACTCTACCGTTAGCGATAAACCTTAAACTTTGCGATTTGCGATCTGCACTCATGCGCAGTGCTGCCACGTGGATTCCCTTCATCGCATCGCATCGCATAAACCTTACCGCATCTTAACAAACATAACATTACTTGCAATATATTTGAATTTACCTCCTATTTCTTGTGGTATGTGATGTTGCGCAATGTCGACATGTGTCCATCCATTTCGCATCACAAAATATTGAACTTAACTTGTAGTCGCCTTATTGCTATCCTTTAAGCATTGCGATGTGTGGTATGCAGTTCGTCGTCCACCGCTAATCTTCCCCTAGATCTAATAGTCCTCATTTGATCACACTTCACACTTTATAATATTTACTTTCTGGTTATACTCTATTTCTTGTGATGTGTGATATTGCATTGTGCCACTGCATGTCCCTTCTTCACTTCACATCACAACTGATTTAACTTACCTTGTGATGCCTTAACACTTACCCACTATACTTTGTGATTTGCGCTTTTGATCTCAGCCGATGCGATCATCACCGTTGATCTGCCCAGATCTATGGTCCTCGTTGCTGGTTGCAATTCGATTTTATTTCTACCCTGCTTATCTTACGATGAATCATATCCATCAATTTCTTGCCTTTGTTTTTGCAATCTAATATCGACCATCTGCTCTTCTTCGCCTCTTCTGCCTTCTTTGATCTCAACAATCCATCTCTTTCCTTTACTATTGCGATCTAATCGTGGTCTTCCATTCACCTCACTTGAAATTATTTATAGACTTTTCTGCCTTAGTCTATTTTCCATTTGTTTACGTTGTCTCACTCTATAACTCTGGTTTCTGCATGTTATTCCTCTTGTGCTTATCTTGGATGCTTCTTTTTTGCGTTGCTGCCTTGCTGCATCCCTGCTGCCTTTGCTGCATTTACTGCCTCTACTGCATTCGCTGTTTTGTTGCCTCTGCTACATTTGTTGTTTTGCTGCTTCTGCTGCCTTTGGTGCCTTCTTAGCTGCCTCTTTGTTGCATTTGCTGCCTCTGCTGCATTCGTTGTTTGCTGCTTCTGTTGCATTCATTATTTTTCTACCTCTACTGCCTTGCTTCCTTTGGTGCCTTCTTAGCTGCATTCGTTGCCTCTTTGTTGCATTTGCTGCATCTGCTTTAGGTTAATTCTATTGATGCTCCTTTGCCTCTTTGCTTCACAATGATTGATCTTCTCCTTTACCTTATAACCAATGATTCTAGTGTTTCTCCTATCTGTATATTTTCCATCAGTGACAATATTTCCAACACCACACTCTCCAAGGGTGCTCCAAGAATGCTCTAAGTGTCCAAGAGTATGAGAGGGAGAGAGAGAGAAATGAGAGCTCCAAAACTGAACTTAAAAAAGGTTACCAATTGATTTTCAGAAGCCTTTTTATTAATGATGCCTTTATTTTCTCCATTTCCCATTATTTTAGTCCTCACATGCATCTTATGACCTTTCACCTCCATTTTCTCCTAATTTCCATTATTTTCATAAATAAAATGCCAATTGATACCTCATGCCTTTCCAAATCCTTTGTCACTTCCTTTTCCATTTTCCTTTAGCCATAATAACCGAAATGAACACCTGCTAGGATGTTTATCCCACCTTTCAACTTGTAATACGTTTCCTGTCAACCATGGTCTTATATATTTTTTATATGGATTTTTACCAGAGTTTTTACATAAGTATCGAACAAATTTCATTCAATACATCTAATAAGTTTCATTCACACATTAGAAAATGTGCTTATGGATCATATAATAACACAAATTAGCAACATGATTGATATAATGAATGAATAAGATTTTGTGTCATGGAATGAAATAATTCACGCTTAATAGTTACTAGAAACTAGAAACCCTTGAGTCATTAAAATAAAGCCTAACACTATGATCATAGTTAGTGTTTTGTACTTATTTATTTCATTTTCAAAAAAAAAATAGTGTGTATACCGTTTATGTTATTAAAGTATGATGATATATACATATAACTTCATTACATGAAACATGGAGAAAGATTGAATAAACCTTCTCCATGCCACATGCAATATTTAATGAAATCTTGTGAGTCTTCTGATTCTAGTTATTGTCATTATTTTAATATTATTTCTAAAATTTGGCCTCCTTAGTGTGTATAATATACATTATACCACATAAATGTTATGTTATCAACAAAGACAATATATGATGTTATGGACGGATATTATCGTATGTTATGTAAAACAACATATCCTTGGGGGAAAACACTAAATATTTATTGTGAAATGAAATGTGGAGGAATAAACCCGCAAAAGTTGGTATTTAATACATATTACAAATAAAACACAATATTTATTGTGAAATGCAATGTGGAGGAATAAACCCCCAAAATTTGGTATTTAATACATATTACAAATAAAACACTCCGTTTCATGCAATTTAGACCTATTGTGATATAAATAAATAAAACTAAAGAATAAGGATCATATTGATTATATGGTTTCATTAAGTAACATGGAGAAGGGTTAGCTAACCTAGGAAACTATTGTCCATGTTAAGGATAATATTAAATAACATCTTCTAAGTCTTATGATCGTAATTCTATAATTTTTTTTTGGTTATCTAACCATTATTTTACATATGTTTTTCTATATTTTAGCTTCATTGGTATGTGATCCATATTATCCCACAAAAAACATTAACATTCCAATAAAGAAAAGAGACGGAAACATTATGGAAATAAACAATAACAAGTTATGTAAATGATGGATCATGGGGAGAAATATTGAGGATGTAATTATCAAATGTTATGCGTGAAACTACATACCACAACAAGTTGATATTTAATTGAAGATTTAATTAAGCATTATAAATAGCATGAATAATGGTTTGTTGATATTTTTTTATATCACAGGATCTAGAAATACTATTGGATACATATTAAAATTAGGGAAATGTAAGATAATGATGATGGAATTATTTTAAATAGTAGAAGTAAGGTGAATAAGGGTCAATCAACCTAACCATCAATTATCCATGCTCCTTTCAGTCGTAATGAAACCCTATGAACTTTGTGATTGTAATCAATTCATCTAACTAACAATTATCCATGTTCCTTTCAAGCACAATGAAATCCTATGAACCTTGATATTGTAACTCTTTCATTTTGTTTATGTATCATGTATATGGCCTAGGTCTATCATATTATTGAGATTATTTTGATTAATTATTATGTATACCCATATGTTGACAGTGTTGGACCTACCAACATTCAAGGGGGTCTCCCCGATATGTGGTCCCAATTATACCTCATACCATTTGGTATAGGAGTCCAATCCAGAATACAACCCAACTGCCATCTACTTAAATATCTTCCTTGGAATTATCTACTAGCAAGAGAGAGAATCACATATGTGCCTTCGAATAGAAAGCAAGTGTGCCTAGTGAATGTGCAGTTATAGGCGCATCAAGGTTCTTCTACTGCAAAGGGGAGAGAAAGTGAGCCTCTAAGACAGAGGTAATAGTACCACCATAATAAAGACACACATATAAATGAAAGTTTCTTCTAACATCCAACATAATAGTCCACAAATATGAGATGGTAGTTATAACCATTTACAACACATTCTAAATAAGATAAGAACTAACATAATCGAAATAGTTCAACTACCTTAGCACTGGTGAAAGCAAACATGAATCATAAAATTTCACATAATAGTCTTACAAACATTCATAATCCATGTATGAAAACGTGATGGCCATCAAGCTTCAAATATTATTTAAAATTCCCAAGATGCATGAATACAACGAACATCACTTTCTCCAATAGTGGAGCGTTGGAGCCACTACTTGCTCCCCAAAAGTACTAACTTATCTCTCTTATGAATTATGAGAGAATCCAAGGTTAAAAATCCTTTACATGATAAATGAGATATATTTATAACTTGAGGAGTGATTGTTCATATCCTCATGACTCTTGACTTTATAACTTCTAGTGACCTTTGGACTTCTACACTCTTTGAAGTTTGGACTTGTACACCCTTTGAAGTTCCAAATAACTTTTGGAATTACTTATGTCTTTTAGTATTACATGTCCTTTGGACTTCCATGAATCTTGAGTTCACACATGAATCTTGGACTTATACTTGCTTGTATTTTAGAATGATTACAATATTACATCTTGATTTCCACATCATCATATGATGAAACTAGACACACCACTATCTCAGATGACCGGGGCTGACATTGACTAATGACATGAATTTTCTTTGGTGGCGACATATTTTCCACTATTTTTGTTCTTCGTTTATATTCTAATAATAACACTTCCACCCTCCAAAGGGTATTCAATATTGGAGTCTTTAGGGTGATTCTATCATCAAGCTTTAAGTGTGTTCTTGGTTCTTTTCATGCTTCTTTTGTTTATCCTATTTTCCCGATCTTCCTCATGTGTCATTTTCATGAGTTCTTTGGAATACCTATTTCTACAACCACTCATGAAGAGCAACTATCAGTCTGAAAATATCCTACTCTACCATTTTTTATGAAAATTTTCCTATTCGTGCCCTTTTAGTGCACTTAAAATGGTAAAATAAACTTCATGGGGCAAGGGTGAACTCTGAAAGGCTGAAGGACTAGGAGGAGGAGCTTTGAGGCTTCGACATGCACTCATATGCCCTAGGGAAGAAAATATTTAAGGCAGGGCGCATGTCGCAAATCCGAAGGATAAAGGGGAAAGATTCAAGATTCTCAAGTGCGCTATGCACTCAAGGGAGAGAGGGAGGGTGTAGGGCACACTCCTGAAGGCTAAAGGCTGAGGCTTCATGTCTTCATGGTGCAGTCATGTGCCTAAGAGGCCCCAGGAAGGGCACAAGGCACACTCTTGAAGGATTAAGGTTTGGTATTCATGCCTTCAGAGTGCGCAATTGTAATCAAAAAATTCAGGAGTGTCCATGGCACATAGGGGAAGGATGAAGGAATGGGATTCAGGTCTTCAAAGTGCACTAGTGTGCTCAAGGAGGGCATACTTCTTCAAGTCGAAGGAGTGCGCTCTAAGAAGGCTTAGTAATTTTTGGAGGGCACAGTTTGGAATAGGGAAGGGGATTCATGATTTTAGAGTGTTCCTATCTCTCAAGGAGGGCGCAGGGCACACTTCTCAACAGTGAAAGGGTCTCCAATCAAGGCTTCAGTGTGTGCTCATTCACTTTTGGCTTTAATGGGCTCGTTTGGTAACCATAATTTGTCTAAGTCTGGATGATTGGTCAATGGATGAGAAAGATGATTTCTAGACATAAAAGCATGTGTGACACATACTAACTCATTAAGAAAATTTTTACAATATTTATTAACAATGAATAAACGTCAAAACACCAATTTATACACATTCCCCAAGTATAAACATGGAAGTGTGTGTGACTACGACCAAAAAGTGTTGTTTTACAAAAACAAATGTGTTATGACTATGAAATGCATATAGAGATGTTCTAATCAATGCGAAGACACTTGTGAATGCTCAATAACACTTAATACATATAAAAAAAATGAAACGACATTTGACGACTAAGGAGACACTTGATACGGCAATGAAGTAGGCTCCAAAATTAGAGTGTAGTCAAATTTTGGAGGGTGTTGTAGCATTGACAACACTTGGAGACACACTAGAAAAAATTCAGATTCTCTATCCATGAATATAATTTGGTGAAGGGTCATACCTTAAGTAAGTATTGATTACCCCAAGTTCCCCCTTTCAACATGGTTTCATACATAACATCTTTTCTTTTATCTACTTGGTCGAACTCACACAAATATACACTCAATCATATTCGGTTCGATTCAACAAAGGGTAATGTGTGTGGCGAGTATATAATTTGTAGAGTATATTTCTTTCATCTCTGGTGTTTCTCTGCTGTCAGTAGGCCTGGAAAGTACCAGGAGAAGTCAATTCAATAGAAAAAACATTACTTCATTGCCAACGAGCATGGACAGTACCCTAGTGAAGTCGCTTTCTTCACCTCCCTTCACAAGAATAAATTATCTTATTTCACCCTTTATTTATTTAATTAATAGAATTGTGCATCGACACTTATTATTTTCAACAGGCAGAAGAGGGATCCCAACTTATTTAGAGAATAGGAGTTTTCCCTTCAGAGAATTATTTTAAGGCCTTTGAGTTAGGTTTGCTCGCTTTAGATTTTCCCCTTATCCCTTCTCTACCAGATTGGACAAGTGTTAAGACACAAGTAGACATATTACAAGGTGATAAGTGCATGTTCTAGAATAATAATGTATCTGATAGGTTTCCTCAAGGTTCTTCTATTGGATAAATCATATTTTCCATCTCGAATTACCTCCACCTATGGAAATTTCCCAAATAAAGAAGGAGAATGAATAATAATCCAATAATTGCAGTTGTCACATTGATCTTTGATTGCACTACAAATTATTTGTGCCATATAATTTACACATAAGATTGATTTATATATAATTACAAATAATATTATAGGTGTTACATAGTAGTTTTTCACCATGCTCACTTCCCATCCCTGATCCTGAAGTGCCCCGTGACAGATCTTGTGCAATGTTTCCACCATGAAGAAATATGTAAAGACATCCCCTGAACACTGAAAGAAAAAATCCTTGGAAGGTGACTAAAAGAACTTGGTCAAAAACCTAGCGTGTTTCCTAGTTTCATGCTCACGTTGATGTCATATCGATAGTTCTGGCTTAGCGCTTCCAGTGCCCTTATTTATTGAAAAACCACACTGATCCATTTTTGGTAGTGTTTCTCAAATGGAGAGAAGATTTGACCTATAGAAGTTATAAGGTGGCGAGTTGGTCATTAAACGGTGGTGATAGAGTCGAGCTCTCTGATTTTAGATCTTTGATCTCATTCATGGGGGTTTATCCCTTAGAAATTGGACCTTCCTCCTCCTTTAATGGGCTCCTAGCCTATTCTCCCTTCCTATAAATTGGTTTCCATCCTTTCACTACTGGTTAGTCATTTTCGAGCTAGTCTGGACTCTCGTTCCCTTTACATTCTTGCACTGTGATAATGCCTAAGTTGTTCAGGAGAAGGAATTATTTAGAGCTTCAGTGAAGGACTCATATTTTCACTAGAGGGAGGCCTCTAACATCAAGGCCTGGGTTGTAAACTCTTCCTTTTATATTTATCAGTAAAAAATATGATGTTTTCTTTCTATATTTGTCTAACATTTTATGAAAATATTCTGGTACTCCTTGATCTAATAGATAGATAACGTTTATGATTATTATGTATTCTATTATGTTTTTTATTGTCTCTTGATCATCCACAGGTATTTGTGTGCCTCCAGTAGCAAGGAGCGATCCTAAAAGGATCGTGGATCAAGGTCATAATCAATGGGTTCGAACATAGAATCTCAAGAAAAAGGTACCTATATCTCTTTTCTTGTCACATTTTTAATATTAGCTAAGAAAGCTTTGCATTAGAAAGTATCTCGAGTTGCTAGACCCACTCTAGGGCTAGAGAGATCGCCTCTATCCATAGAGGGGATTTATCTTGACAACAGAATTCACGACTCCATTGGGGAGCTTAGCCTCTTAGCCTTCCTTACTCGGAATGATCTTGGATTAGTTTGACCGATCACTAAAATCTAAGCTTGCTTAGGTATCTGTTATTTTTCACAGGTTTTGATAATCATTTCACTATGTTAGGTATGGTTTTGGCATGTAACTCTTTTTTTTTCCTTGTTTTTATTGACCAACGCATTTTATGTTTGCATAGTAGCATTGCCAACACTTTTCTATATAGCTCAGTCATGCTAATTTGTATTTAAACACCCTTCTACTTATCACATAAGCGTTGATCTTTGACCTAGGAAAAGTTAGGGTTTCCCCTTGTTTTTCCAGTGTGTCCTGGCCCCTGAAGAATAAATGTAGAGTCTCAGTGACCTCCTGCCTATGTTTTTGACTTGTTTGTCTTCTTTGAGCGAGTGTTTCCATCTCTTTGACTTGGTTGTGAGTTGGGATATTCTTCACCATTTCAAAAATCTTTTGTCACATTCCCTCTGACTTGGTTTGAAGTAGTTTTTCATATGAATTGGTCATCACTGCATTTATGATATTACCTTCAACTTAGTGTCAAACATAAGATCACAAATTGTTTGATTCATGAGTCTAGAAGAGTGTTTCTTTCCAAATTCAAAAGAGATTTAAAGTGATTTTCATTTAAGTTTTTCATTTGGCTTGTATTTATCGTTTTGAAAGAAGGGATTGAAAAGAATTTCATTCGTGTATTTTTTTAAAGCGATTTGGATTTCCATTCAATTGAAATAAACTTGAAAAGTGTTGTTTTTGCATTTCTTCATTCATTTCACTCATTTTAGTTTTGATTGAATTTCAAATTAAAAAGTAAAAAACAAGTATCATTTTATGCATCTGATAAATGTTTTGATTTTTTCAATAAGTTACATTTTTGGGAAAAGTGAATTTGATAGGAAAGAATTGCATTTCATAGTTTTGAAATAGTTTGGGGGGCATAATTATTTGTTATATTGATTGCAATTTTGCTTGTATCTCTTCCCTAAATAGTTTAGACCTCATCGAAATGGAAAAATTTTCTTTTCGCGTTTAACCTACTTAATAGGTTCAAGTGACATCGATTTTGAGCCAAAAACCAAAACTTAACTCCAGATCAACATTAAAATTTACCCGATTTACCTTAAGGAGCATTTGGAACTAACGAGAACATTTAAAGGTCTAGGTTAGAGACGTGCTCCGATGTCGTAAAATGTAGGAGTTGTCGCTAACGATCTGCATTAAAACTAGGGGGTGATATCTCATCCCACGTATCGAAGCATATTTATGTATGATAAGTATATTTGGGGCACTCTAATATAACATTTATGCATTATATAGCATTAATATGGACTGGAATCCCATGCACCGTCGCGTATATTTAAGGAGACACCATTAGGTTTCAAGTCTGCCATAAGTAACCGAGTCGGCCACCTTGTAAACATGATACACCAAACACAACATTCAAGGAGATCGACTGAATTATGTTAAGTCCTTGTTCATTTTTTCTATCATTTATCACAAAGGTGTATATTACAATTCACCAATACTTGGTAAACCTTTATGCCTAGTACACCCTTTTTTATTTACTTTTTTTTTTTAAAATTCTAAAAGTAACCGCCCACGAAAACATCTTGCCCGTGCAGTTCTTTAGCCATATTATTTCTTGGTAAATTATGGATTTTGATATTTTCACCTCTTCCTTCTTAGATCTTGTATTGAAAGGTCATCATGGCTTAATTGTCAGATTCACCTCGTCCCTCCTTTGAAGGATCTCAATATTGAGTCAAGAACCTCCTCCTGAGGTCCCCCAGTTTCCAGTTTGACCCCTTGAAGCTAAAGGTGTTGAACTCGAGATTGTCATCAGTGTACAACCCAATTCATCTCGACCATCGCCTGATGATTCTCCTTGGACGACATCGGAAGACTCTGAGCTGAAAAGTCCTGATCCTTCTGCATAGTTTACGGTATTTCCTGAAAATATGCCCTTTTATCTGATTGTGGTCTCGCATAAATAGGATGATAGTCCTTTTGATCAACCCGAAGTTACCCTTCCTGCTTCTCGAGTAGCATCTCACTCTACTATCCATCAGTTATTTCCTAGTGAAATGGAATCCAATGATGATGATGTCTTGTTCGTGAGTGCTTCTCAGAGTAAATCATAGGAAACCACTGGAACCTATATCCTGGAAGCCTCCTCATATTTATTTCCCTCTAAAGGTGAGTTTTCTGGCTCTACACCTCACGATTCAGGGAGTGGGACAGAAATATCCTTTAGTCAAGTTTCATATCCACTTCCACAAGGGTATAGTTCTTTGGGAAATATTATTTCAGGAGCTTCTGGTGCCACATATTTATTTCTGGATCCTGTTTGTTTTGAGGGTCCTAAACCAGGTTCGGAGTTCAAGTTAACCAAAAAAACCCTGTTACTATTGGCCCTTTCGGCAGTGACCTACTTGCGCAAGTAAAAGTCTCACTCGAAGCAGTATGGGGGGGTGCTAGAACCAGGTTTCCACACCCTGAGAGAAAATTAAGTGATGTGGGTGCCCTTAGATGTAAAAAAATCATGCAACAGAGCTCTGCAATAGAAGCCCTAACTAGTAAACCCTTAATAGACAGATTCAAGCCAATTATGCAGAATATCTTGCGCGCAGGTCAAAAAGAGTCAAAAATCCATGTAATAACTCTTATAAGATAGTATTAGAACCCAATAGCACTAGATCCATTCAATAACCATTCATCTAAATCTAGAAATAGTTGCGCAATTGATCTAAACACAGATAACATAGGAATCGGAAATAACATGAAGAAACGATCATAACGTAAATAACAGATGCATTTCAGACTCAGATAAGAAGTTCATATATTCCTTACTAAAATTTCAGTTCACCCACGCACATAGCTAGCAGGGTCGGCACACAGCAGGAATTAAGGTCTTCGTGCACACAACCAGCAGGAACCTTTTACCCAGACAAATTCACTAGAATATCAAAAAACAATAAGATATATCATCAATCATTTACTTATTAAAAACTACCTTATCTAACTTGATCTAGACTACTATTTATAATTTTAGCTTGCGCTCATCTAAGGTCTGCAAATCATGGTTTGTGGTCCCTAGTTCTACCCTTTTGACCCATTACAACTCGTGAGGGGCTTTGGCCCACCCCAAAGCCCCTTGACTTGTGCTATGCATGATTAAACTTACAAAATATTTACAAAAATATATCAAAAATGTCTTCAAAGCTAGGACTTATGGGACCCTAATCCAACATGCCCCCAACACAATATTATGATTCATCCCAAGTCACAGCGGCATTAGGTTCTTCATCTTATTCTTGAGCTCTTCAATGGAAGAAAAAAAGGGTGCTAAGGGATAGGCACTATGCCACAAATTTCATAGTGTTGTATAAGGGATAGGCATCAACTAGGGTACGCTCCCACCTGTGACTGGGGGAGCTAAAGGAAGTAGGATAATTCATTAGGCAAGCTCTAACTCATGGATTGGTATAGGTAAATCAAAGCCTCTTCACTTAGGGGTGAAGGACTATTTTTTGGAGTGTGGGTGAGAAAACAACTTATGGGGAAGCACTAGACGCCTGCACTCTGATCCGTTGCGCTTTGTGCAGTCTCTACTAGCTTTTGTGAAGTCAACCCTTCTATGGAAAGTTTGACACTTTACAGGGTCTAATTGAGGGTCTTCACTGCAACATCAAGATCCTAAAACAACTTCATTTCCTCGTCTGTTGATGGCTTCATGTGATCAGCGAAAATTTGCTTCTTCTAGCAGAGCTCCTTGACTTCATTTCGTAGCACCTCAATGGCCTGAAGGTGGGCCATTTTATAGGTAGGAATGAACATAATTAAGGCCTCCTAGAGATCGTTTAATTCCTACTCCTTGGCATCCAGCTCCTGATTAATATTTTTGACAAGTGGATCGGTTTGCATAGAAGTTCACAGTCCCATGGAAGTCTCTAGTAGCTCTGAGACTTTGTCGATGTTGGTTGAAATGCTTGCAGATGCATCTTTGACTTGGGCCACCTGCTGTGCATGCACCTTCCGGGGAGTCTCAGGCTACAACTTAGCCTGCAATGCAGTGATTTGATGTTCAAATTCTACCTTTACCATTCGCAGTTTGGATCTGGACGCCTTGAGCATGGAAACCAAGCTTTCAATCTTAACGTGCAGAGCGAGGAATGCTGGGATGACCACTTCCAGAAGATCACCGCACAATCTATTTATCAGATTCTCCAATTCCGAACGCTAAGCCACAACCGCCTACTGCACTTCTTGTGCCTGGAGTGATTTTTTTGTATTTTTGGCTATTTTATGCTCAGATTCGCTTAATTGCTACTACACGTGTGCCACCCTGCACTGGAGCTCGACGGAAATAAATATTTGGAGAGCATGTAGCTTTCCACTTGGCAGCTTTGCTAGATCAATTCTGACCACAGGGTAGGTTTTCACCTACGCACATAGCTCTAGTTGTTCTACTATCACAACTGCGCCCAAGAAGGGGTAGATTCTACTTTCTGACATTGTGATGATCGTGGTGGTCGACAAGCTTGCTTGAATCAGCCTTGATTGAGCCACACTCGCTTGAAAATTTTCCATATTCAACTGTAAAAATTGCAATCCTGATTGCAAGGCCTCCACCATGGCCTTGTACTTCTCCTCCATAGAAATCCACCTGTCCTTAGACAGATAAGCGACTACATCCATGATTTTATCGAGGTCCTCTTATGTCAGAGTGACCTCTTCATCCCCTCCAGTCTTAGACCCATTTCACTTTTGCGAAGAACTTTTGAAGCTTCTGTGCCTCTCTTGGTGCCGTGCGGAGATTCGACACCATCCCCGTCTAACACATATAAACCTTTGGGGTCCACCTTAGCCTTACCTCCCAGATCATGCTCTGTATCCTTCTATGTTTCAGGCTTCTTCTCCACTTTTGCCTCAAAGTCCTTTCCGCAATTCTTCTCAATGCCTGTTTCAACCTCTTTCTTAGTGTGCAAATCTGTTTCTTTCTCTGTGTCCTTCGGGGATGTCTCTTTCCCTGACGTAGATGGTGTAATGGGTTGGGTGGATTTTAGCCCGAATTTCCATGCTTTCGTCCAACTTTCCACGACCTGTTCAAATTCTACTTCCGTTACCATGAACTAAAAGTTATACCATGTAGGGTCCTTTTTCCCCCTAATCTGCGCATTGTGCATGGCTACTTGGAAATCAACGACGGTCATATATTTCTAATATACTGCTGGTGATATTCTGGGTCGTGAATGGATGGTAGTATCCAACATGCCTTCAAAAATTACCCAAAATATATTGTTTTCCTTGACACATTCGGGATCACGAGAATCCCATAGATTGGCCTAGCGCGCGCCTTCGCCTATGCCTAACTCTACCTCAGGGAGGACTGCATCTTTTGGATTCTCCTATGCTACAAGCGCAATTAGAAATAACAACCAAGAGTAGTATAACTATTTACCTAGCTCCTGCGTCTCACACACATTATCAAAAAATTCTTCACAAAGGTACTGGGACCTGTTATAACTGCCCCCTTTCTTGCATTGCTCTGCCAAAGCAATGATGTGCGTTGGGACCGCCTTTGGTTGACAGTTTCTCATTAACTTGCAATCAAGTACTAGAGTTCCCAGGCGCACTCCCGGGTCAGCAATGGTTTGAACCAGGAATCCTCTTTTGTCCCTCTCCACCTTGTACTTCTTCTTTACATTTGTGGCAACCTTGAGTTTGTTGCTTTTTCTGAAACCCGTCATTGGATGAGGCCCCTTCTTGGGCAGGTCAGTGATCTGATGGATTAGTGCGGTGTCTATCGAAATTCCCCCTTGAATCCACATGCAACCACCATGGACTAAGGCTAACAGTTAGCGCACGTAGATACTGGTGATTGTGTACCTCCCAAAATGAAGAATCCTCAACAAATTTAGGATTCCAGTGTTGTTCAGCCCACGCGCCCAAGGCATTGGCTCAACCTTCGGCACCTATTCGTAGAGTACTCATTCGAAATAGTTCTCTGGTGCTAGCTCAGGGAACATGTCTTTGTTTTCCAATTCATGTTCATCAAAATTGACATTCGAGATCTTGCTGTAGATATCACCAACAATGGGAATGTCCTATGGGATCAATGGCATATGAAGGTATTCCCACACTGAATATATTTTCTTTGGTGTGCACGCAGAGGGCTTATGTAGCTTGACATATGGCGACCACCAAGGGATGGGCTCAACAAACACAACCTCCTCTGTTGCACTCATTGGTCTCTTCGAGGGATCACCCATGGGGGACCAATCCTTAGTGGCATGACATGGGGATGTCACATTTCGTGGAGAGGTGCGCGGCTTCAAGGATGCCCACTTCGACATTTTCCCTTTTCCCTTAGACGACATGGACACGACTTCTTCAACCTCAGGGATCACCTCCCGAACGTCATTCGATCTCAGCTCGGTTGATGTAGTGAGGGGTGCAGCGTGCTCTTCCATAGGGCTAGTGGCTGTCATTCTCAAGCGGAAGATAAACTCTAGATTACTTATGTCAGATGAGGTTTCTCGGCTAGACATACAGGGCTCACAGATAACACTATAGCAGAAATCACGGAAAATTTTAGGGAGAAAAATATTCAAAAAGAAAAGGAACCAATTGTGACCCGTGCCCTCCCTTTTATAAGCAATCCACGGTAAAAAAAACCAGATATTCATTAAATGCAACTTACCTCTGTAAAAATGGTTAAAAATACCATAATATTACCTCATTAAATGCGTATAAACCGCTCCATACAATGGTAAAATTACTTTTCCACCCAGTTTCATTGTTCCAACGACTAGTTTCTTCTCTTGCACATCACCCTTGCGCTTCTGTTGCACTTGTCTATTCCTTCCCTCTGTGTTGTGCGAAAACCATTTGATTCTTATGCTCTGGCCATATAGTCATTTTTTCGGCACCAGATTATCCCTATATGGCTTCAGACGACTCCCATTGAAGTACCCAGGAAGATTCTCACTGTGCAGTGTGGCCAAACGCACCGCAATGGCATCAATGATTTCCTTCACAATATATGGCCCCAACCAATGTTTCTTGAACTTCCCTGGGTGGCGCGCAAATTGAATATCATACAACAAGACCGAGTCTTCCTCCTTGAACACCTTTTTCCTGATGTGCCTATCATGCCAGGCTTTTTCGCATGCCTTCTCCACTTTCTGATGAAAGTTAGCAATGAACCAATATTATTCTAATGCAACGAGTTGCACCAACCAATCCTCCATAATTTCAGGTTCAACCATATTAGTGAATGTTTCAATGTGCAGGTTGTGGAAAATATACTCCATTGGCATGATTTATTCTTGCCCGTAGACCATCTTAAAAGGTGTTTTCCCAGTCAACTTCTTGCATGTGGTCCTATAAGCCCATAACACAAAAGGGATGTGCACGTCCCAGTCATTCTGATTGGCATTACAGATCTTTGTGAGTGCATTCTCCAAGATTTTGTTGAAATCTTCTACCGCACCATTATCTTGAGGGTGATAAGGGGTACTCTTCTGATGGTGGATCTAAAATTCCTCTGTCAAAGATTCAATCATTTCGTTAACGAAGTGCGTACCTCTATCACTCATCAAAATCTTCGGGCATCCAAATCTTGTCAAAATGTGTTAAAAAATGAAGTGCGCAGCAGTATCTACAGTAGATTCCTTAATTTCCTTATCTTCTACCCATCTGGTTACATAATCAGTGGCAGTAATGATATAGCGCGTTTCAGTCTTCTTCGCTGGAGAATTGATTGGTCCAACAAAATCTATAGACCTTTTATCAAAGGCCTATAAGGCCATCTGTGGTTGTAGGGGAATCTCATCTCTATGTGAGGGCTTCCTTGTTATTTGACATGCATCACAGGCTCAATAGTATGTATGTGCATCACTATGAAGTGTGGGCCACCATAACCCAGCATGCAACACCTTCTGTGCAGTGGCTTTTCCAGCATAGTGGCATGCTGCCACCCCCCCATGAGCCTTAACCAAGATATCCTTTCTTTCATGTTCCAACACATATCTCCTAAACACTTCATATGCTCCTAGCTTATACAATTGACCCGCAATCAAGGTAAAATTAGCTGCGTGCACAACCAACTCCTTCTTTTGCTGTACTGAATATTCAGTAAGCGCGCTTCCAGTATTTAGAAAGTGGATAATATCAACAAAGTGCTCATGAAACACCTTGATAGCAAAGAGATGCACATTGGGTAACCCCTTTTCCAGGTTTGTTGGTTCTTCCCCATTTTTGATCCGTGACAAATGATCAGGTCTGTGACAAATGATCAGGTTTGGCATTTAGTCTTCCAGGCTTCACAATAATTTCAAATTCATACTCCTGAAAGAGCAGCAACCATCTGAAGATCTCCCCCCCCAAACATAGGATTATTGACCAGGTATTTTAAAGCAGAATGGTTAGTGAACATTTTGAAATTCCCTCCTAGCAGATAGTGCTTGTATTTTTGCAGAGCATACACCATGGCCATTCCTTCCCTTCCTGTAGTTGCGTGATTGCACTCTACATTGAAGAGCTTCCTACTGGCAAAAGAAACAGGGTGATCAATATCTCCTTCTCCTGGCTGCTCTAAAACAACCCCAAGTGCTATAACAAATGCATCCACATGTACATGAAAAAACTTAGACCAATATGGAAATATCAAGATATGTGCAGTGACCATTTTCTACTTCAGCAACTCAAAGCTCTTCTGGCATTCTTCATCCCAGAAAAATGATACATCCTTCTCTAGCAACTTCTCCATCGACACAGTGATAAGATCATACCCTTTAATGAACTTTCTGTAATAACTGGTGTGTCCTAGGATGAAGCGCAACTGTTTCACATAAGTAGGAACTTCTAGGTTGATGATAACTGCTATCTTGGCTGGGTCTACCTTCAATCCTTGCTGACATACTATATGCCCTAACAAAATCCCAAAAGGCACGCATAATATACATTTCTTCAAGTCAAGATAAATCTCGTGCTTTCTACAAGTGTCAAGCATCATGTGTAGGTTTGAGACATGTTCCTTCACCAATCCAAATACTGTCCAATCATCAAAATATACCTCCAAGAATTTATGCATGAATTCTTTGAACACAGCCACGACCACGGGTGAGAATATCCCAGGTGAATTTTTCAATCTGAACGACATGGCATTATATTGGAAAGAGTCCATTGTGTTGCAAAGGTGGTCTTGTTGTGGTCTTCAGGCACAATTCTGATATGATGATACCCCAAAAATAAATTTGTAAATGAATAAGCTTCTTGTCCTCCTACATTATCTAATATTTCATCATAAAATGGAGGAGGGAAGGGATCATGCACACAGACATCATTCAACTTGCACAGATCTACGCAAATCCTTATCTCTCCTTTGGTCTTCTTCTCTTGAACCACCATTGGACTTACCCAATCAGACTGTTCTACAGACTTAGTGATTCCTGCAACCACCATATTTTATAGTTCCTCCTTTACTTTCTGCTTATATTTTGGATTCAATTGGTATGGTTGTTGCTTGACAGGGTGCACACATGGCTTCAATGTGATCTTCATAACACTCAGGTATCCTACGATTCCCTTGAGATCAGAGAAATTTGTAGGAAACAGATCTTGGTACTCTATCAGTAGCTCTGCAAACTTCCCTACTGTATCATCATTCCAGTAATATCCAATTTTAGCCAACTTGGGTTGTTCTTCTGTCCTAATTTTGACTTCCTTCAACTTCAGAGGTTTAGTGACATCTACCATCCCTAATGCAGTCCCTGTAGCTGTGCGTTCTCCTTTAGATTTAGGTATGTTAACATTTCGTGGGTCATCTTCATTATCCTCTATAGACAAGTTCTTGCAGTTGACAATGTCTTGCATTTGCACATCCCAGGCTAGCGCAACATATTCCTTTTGGGGTTGGGATTCATCAAAGACAAGGGCATCTATGTCCTGCAGGGCTTCATCGAATTTTTCCAATCCCCCAACTGAACCAAAGGTTGCTAGGAAATCATCACTCATTGTAATCCAATGGTGAGTTCCTCGGTGCAACTATGTTTCCAGATACCATGTGGTAGGTACCAGCCCTAACGAGTGAATAAACATGTGAACCTACTTATCCCAAGTCCTTTCCTTCCACACTTCCATCCATGTGGAAAAGTGTTTGTGCGGTTCTCCCTGACGATAAAACAACTCCATTGGCTGGGTAGCGGGAGGTTCAAATCACAACTTCATCATCTCGATACATTCCTCCAAATCTTTAAACACACTCTTGTGTGTATCCCACCAACGTGTCAGGGTTCCACACATAACCAAATCAAGCGCCCAGAACCATTGTTACTCAAGGGTAGCCTTTTCCAATACTTCCAAAAATACTTGGACACTACCAGAACCATCAAAATAAGGTAGTTCTCTTGCCTTCGAGGAGATGCACCAGAATTTATTTGTGTTCTTGAGGAAGCACAGCGTAGACACATCATGAAACTAATTCTGCTAGTTCTCCAACTTGCCATCTAAGTTTGAGAAACATGAACTATCCTTCTATCAGTTCAACATCCCATCAACTGTAGGGTTTATCTAATCTTTGACCAACAAAGTCAGCTTGTAAATATGGTAGACATCATCTCCTTCGTGTGCACTGGTTCTGCATATCGCTCTGCTTCTAATGGATCTAGTGGGATTATCACCTGCGTACCATCATTCTCAAAGATCATTCTCAAAGATCTATTACATACTGTGAATAGGACTTTGTATTTCAGAACTGCTACTTCAGGGCATCCTTAATATGCTGAATAGTGGGATCTACATTTTGAGCGAGATATCCCATGAACCAATCTAAAGCATGACCTTCAATGCCAGAGCCAACCGCGCTCTCTTGACAACCTCAGTATTAACATTTTTTGCAGTCCACACTGCATTAGCCATAAACCAAAAAATATCCATATCCTCATCCCTCACACCCTTAAAGGTGGGTAGCTTCATATGCGCGACCATATCGCCCGCAGGTGGGGGTGGTGGTGGGCTAGGAGATGTCTTACCCCTTTACGAGTTCGACGGTGGCATAGTAGGAGGGCTACCTTCAGGTGAGTTTCTCATAGGGCTGTATACAAATCTGTCCCCTCTTTGACTGATGTGATAATATTTTCCGCTATGTGTAGTGCTTTCGATCTGATTAGGGGTCATTCACTCGGTGTGGCTACACAAAATACCCTTTCACACATTAGCATCTTAATCAGCAGAGGAAAACTTCGTAAGAATTTACCTCTTAATCCCTTGAAAAATATCCTTTCAACTTCAAAATACAACAGAAACTGATCTACTGCAAATTCTGTCACAAACCCACCCAATTTGATGTCAACCCAGTGATCTATCATCCGAGTGATGGAATTATCAGTCTTTTCCAGCTATTGGATCAATTCAGGGGTCCACTACATGACCTTATCACCCTTCCAACTGGTTTGGAATTCAACTAATCTTGATAGCCACTCCTGTAATTTTCACGCAAAGGTCATGAAGAAGTTCTCGTGCACCTCTATGAAAATATACTTGTTCTTCCACTCTTCAATAGATAACTTCTTACTTCTATTTTATTTTAGGGAAAATTATTTATTTATTTTTTCAACCTAGTCCTCTAAGTTAGGCTTTAATGGTTGCCACTGACCTTTCCACATCACCCAAGCTCTCTCCAAATGATCCAATCCAGGAAAAAAAACCATTTTTTTGCTTGAGGGGTCCTAGCCCAGGTTCGGATTTAAGGTTAACCAACAAAACCCTCTTACTACTGGCCCTTTTGGCAGTGACCTACTTACACAAGTCAAAGTCTCACTCGAAGCAGTGTGGGGGGGTTTTGGAAACAGGTTTCCACACTCTGATAGAGAATTAAGTGATGCGAGTGCCCTTATATCTAAAAAAATTATGCAACAGACCTCCACAATAGAAGTCCTATCTAGTAAACCCTTAACAAACAGATTCAGGTCAATTATGCAGAATATCTTGTGCGTAGGTTAAAATAGAGTCCACAATCCATGTAATAAATCTTAACAGATAGTATTAGAACCCAATAGCACTAGTTCCATTTGATAACCATTCATCTAAATCCAAAAATGGTTGCGCAATTGATCTAAACACGAATAACATAGGAATCGGAAATAACATGCATAAACGATCATAACGTAAATAACAGATGCATTTCAGACTCAGATATCAGTGACAAAAATGATTTATTAATAAGTAGTTCATATCTTCCTTACAAAACCTTCAGTTCACCCACGCACACAACCAGTGGGGTCCACACACAGCAGGACTTAAGGTCTCCATGTACATAGCCAACAAGGGCCTTTTACCCAGAAAAATTCATTAGAATATCAAAACACAGTCAGATATATATTCAATCATTCACTTCTTAAAAAACTGCCTTATCTGACTCGATCTAGAATCTTATTTATATTTTTATCCTGTGCTCATATAAGGTCCACAAACCATGGTTTGTGGCCCCTATTTCTATACTTTTGACCCATTACAACTCATGAGGGGCTTTGACCCACCCCAAATCCCCTTGAATTGTGCTGCACATGACTAAAATTACAAAATATTTACAAAAATATATCAAAAATGTCTTCAAAGCTCGAACTTAAGGGATCCCGCTCCAACATTATGTTGGGTGTGGAGCCTGATTTTCATCCTGATTCAAAGATCCTTGTTTTAGCTAGATGTATACCCTAGGAAAAATGTACACCCTTGTAGCAGGGGGGTGCGAGGGGGACTTGTCCCCCCTGCTGGGTTCGGGGGGGCTGACCCCCCAGCTGGGGGGTACGGGGGCTAGCGGTCCCTCGGTGGGGGATTTTGGGGAGCGCCCCTGAAGCTAAAAACAAATGTAAAATTTCCTTGTAAAATTATAGTAATTTCTAGTCAATCTGGGCCGTTCATTAGGCAGATGATCTGACAATAGAAGTCATGTTTAGTTTAGGGTTTTTTTCCCTAGAAGGCGAACCCCTCTCTTTGTATGAGGGTATTGTATTGCGGCTATGTATTATATGTGTATTCTCTGAGCGAGAAATAGATAGGGAGACATTGAGAGAGAACAAAGGATATTACAGCGGATCTACTGTAGGTTTTGTCTCTTCATTTTGCTGGATAATAGAAAGGAAGGACTAGCTATTCGGGGTGGACGTAGCCTAAACTGGGTGAACCACGTAAATCTGTGTCTCTTTTGTTTTATGTGTTTTGTGTGCTTTTATTTCCGCATATTTTATGTGTTTCATTGCTCTGTAATATATAATTTTCTAACAACTGGTATCAGAGCCGAAGGTATATTTGGCTGATAAAATTGCAGGAAAGAAGGGTTCCTGGTTCGAGTGGGAGAAATGGTGGAAGATGGTAAGTTTAGGGTCAAGAAATTTAATGGCCAAAAATTCCTGCTGTGGGAGATGCAGATGGAAGATTATCTATATCAGAAAGATCTATACCTACCATTGAGCAGAAAAACAAAGAAGCCGGCGGCCATGACAGACGTGGAATGGAAAATTCTCGATAGAAAGGCACTCGGAACAGTACGGTTGTGCCTTGCGGCGTCAATCGCCTTCAATATTTTGAAGGAAACAAAAACAGAGGGTTTGATGCAGATGTTGGTGAAAATATATGAAAAACCCTCGGCCTCAAACAAGGTATTTCTTATGAAACGACTATTTAATATGAAGATGTTGGAAGGTGGATCTGTTGTAGACCATTTAAATGATTTTAATACAGTTAAAAGTTAGTTAAGTTTTGTATGGGTAAAATTTGATGATGAAGTTAGAGCTTTGTTATTCTTGTGCTCATTTACAGAGAGTTGGAATGGTTTAGTAATGGCCATTAGTAACTCTGTCTCTGGATCTAGTACTTTAAAGTTTGATGATGTTGTCGGTGCTATCCTTAGCGAGGAAATGTGATGGAAAAGCTCTGGTGATACATAGGGTAATGCTTTGAGAGCAGATTCTAGGGGAAGGAGAATGGAAAGAGGAAAGAGCTCAGGATATTGCGATAAATCAAGAAAAGGCAGATCCAAGTCTAGATCGGGGATAGTGTGCTAGAAATGCAGAAAGAAAGGACACCTAAAGAAAGACTGTAGATCTCGAAAGGGAAAAGAAGGAGACACACAACAAGAAAACAATCATGAAGCAAATGTGACAGGTGAAGTGTTACAAGATGCTTTGATTCTTTCTTTTGAAAATGTTACTGATTCTTGGGTTGTAGATTCAGGGGCCTCATTCCATGCCACACTTGATAAGAAATATTTTCATGACTATGTTCAAGGAGATTTTGGACAAGTCCGTTTGGGTGATGATAAACCCTGTAAAATTGTTGGAATGGGTAAGGTTCTTGTAAAGCAACAGAATGGAAACCAATGGCTATTAAAGGAGGTAAGGCATGTTCCAAATCTAAAGAAAAATCTGATTTCAACAGGGCAGTTAGGCGGTGAAGGTTGTGTGACAACTTTCACAGATAAAGCTTGGAAGGTCACCAAAGGAGCTCTGGTAATAGGAAAAGGCGAAAAGGTTGGTACATTGTATTTATGCAATAGTATTTCTAACTCTGTTAATGATTTAACTTCTAAAGGAGCAGATGCAGCATTACAACATCATAGGCTCGGACACATGAGTGAGAAGGGGATGAAGATTCTTCACTCAAGAAATTTGTTGCCAGGTTTGAAGAATGTTGATTTGGATTTCTGTGAAAATTGCATTTATGGAAAACAAAAGAGAGTCCGATTTCTCAGATTTAGGAAAGAAAAAGAAGAGAAAAAAATTGGAGCTTGTGCATACAGATGTATGGGGACCTGCTCAGGTATCATCTCTCGGTGGCTCTCGCTATTATGTTACTTTTATTGATGATGCAACCATAAAAACTTGGATTTATTGCATTCAAAATAAATCTGATGTATTTGATACTTTCAAGAAATGGAAAGCTTCGGTTGAGATTGAGACAGGAAAGAAGTTGAAGTGTCTCAGATCAGACAATGGAGGTGAATATTGCAGTAAAGAGTTTGATAGGTACTGTTAAGAGCATGGAATTCGTAGAGAGAAGATAGTTCCAAGAACACCCACAAGAAAATGGTGTGTCAGAAAGGATGAACAGAACAATCATGGAGCGTGCAAGGTGCATGAGATTGCATGCATGATTGCCTTTAAAATTTTGGGTAGATGCTGTAGATACTACTGTTTATCTAATAAACAGAGGGCCTTCAGGTTCCTTGGATGGTGGTAATCCAGAGGAAGCATGGACAGGTAAAAAGGTAAACTACTCTTTTTTAAAGCCTTTTGGTTGTGAGGCCTTTGTCCATATTAATAAAGAAAATAGAACAAAGCTTGAGGCAAAATCAAAGAAATGTACCTTTATTGGATATGGTGTTAATGATTTTGGTTATTTCTTATATGATTATGAAAATCACAAAATCATTAGGAGCAGAGATGTAATATTAAATGAAAAGGTATTGTATAAGAATCAGTTGCAGGAAAAGAAACAGGAAAAAGAAAGCAAGGAATACACAGTTCTTGATGAGATAACTGAAAAAGTAAAGGTGCCTGAAAATAATAGTAATCAACAACCATAGCAGAAGCAACCACCACAACAGAAATAGGCACCTCAAACACCTGAAAGTGGTGTTAGAAGATCTACCAGGATAAGTAGACCCCCTAAACGATACTATCCATTATATTATTTATTGCTGATTGTTTCTGGTGAACTCGAATGTTATGAAGAAGAAATGCAGGTTGAAAGTAGGAAGAAGTGGGAGCTAGCCTTGGAAGAAGAGATGGACTCCTTAATGCATAACCAAACTTGGGACTTAGTCTGGTTGCCTGCAGGTAAAACTACATTGAAGAATAAATGGGTTTATAGGCTGAAGGAAGAAGATGGAGGAAAATAGAGGTGCAAAGCTAGACTTGTGGTGAAGGGGTTTGCACAGAAGAAAGGTATTGATTTTGATGAAATATTTTCTCCTATCGTTAAGATGACTTCAATTAGAACTATCTTATGTCTTGTAGCAGCGGAAGATTTACATCTTGAACAGTTAGATGTAAAGACAACATTTCTCCATGAATATTTGGAGGAAGAGATATAAATGCAGCAACCAGAAGGATATGAGGTCAAAGGGGAAAAAAATTGGTGTGTAGGTTAAAGAAGAGCTTGTATGGCTTAAAACAGGCTCCAAGGTAGTGGTATCTAAAATTTGACAAGTTTATGTCTAAACAAGGTTATAATAGATGTCACTCTGATCATTTTGTTTATCTGAAAAAGAAAAATGATGGCAGCTATATTATATTGTTATTGTATGTAGATGACATGCTTGTTGTAGGGTCTAACATGCAGGAAATAAATGTGCTCAAACAAAAATTGGCAAATTCATTTGCAGTGAAGGATTTGGGAGCTGCAAAATAGATCCTTGGTATGAGAATAACCAGAGATAGGAAAAATCGAAAATTAACACTGTCTCAGAATGAGTACATACAAAAGGTGTTGAAAATATTTAATATGCACAATGAAAAACCAGTTAGTACACCTTTTGCTAGCCATTTCAAACTTAGTAAGGAGACGTGCCCCAAGACCCACGAAGAATGGAATATATGTCTAAAGTTCCATATGCATCAGCAGTTGGAATCTTAATGTATGCAATGGTCTGCGCAAGGCCTAATATTGCACATGCAGTGGGAGTTGTAAGCAGGTACATGAATAATCCAGGAAAAGAACATTGGATGGCAGTAAAATGGATTCTCAGATATTTGAGAGGTACCACAAATCAAGCATTATGCTTTGGTGGTTCAAACATTGCTCTGCAGGGATATGTTGATGCAGATATGGCAGGTGACAGAGATAACAGGAGGAGCACTACAGGATATGTATTTACTGTAGGTGGAACAGCTGTCAGTTGGGTTTCAAAAATCCAAAGTGTTGTTGCACTTTCAACAACAGAAGCAGAGTATGTTGCTGCTATAGAGGCTAGTAAAGAAATGATTTGGTTACAAAGGCTTATGGGTGAATTGGGTAAGAAGCATGATATGGGCACGTTATATAGTGATAACCAAAGTGCCATTCATATTGCAAAGAATTCAACATTTCATTCCAGGACTAAACACATACATCTCAAGTACCATTTCATACGGTCAGTATTGGAAGATGGAGAGTTGAAGCTGGAAAATATACACACTAGCTAGAATCCTGCAGATATGCTAACAAAAGTTGTGACCAGGGAGAAACTGAGAATGTGCTTAGTTTCAATTGGTCTTCAAGGATGATGAGAAGATGAGAAACAACCAGGTCCAAAGAGGAGTCATTGTCCAGCAAATGAAGTAGTGGTGGAGTTGCTACAATCAGTCTCCAAGTGGGAGATTTTTGGGGGTGGAGCCTGATTTTCATCCTGATTCAGAGATCCTTGTTTTAGCTGGATGTATACCCCAGGAAAACTGTACACCCTTGCAGCGGGGGGGCTGACCCCCGATTGGGGGGTCTGGGGGCCAGCGGTCCCCCGACGGGGGTTTCAGGGGCAGTGCCTCCGAAGCTAAAAACAGATGTAAAATTGCCTTGTAAAAGTATATTAATTTCTAGTCAATCTGGGCCGTTCATTAGGTGGATGATCTGACGGTATAATTTATGTTTAGTTTAGGGTTTTTTTCCCTAGAAGGCGAACCCCTCTCTTTGTATGAGGGTATTATATTGCGGCTGTGTATTATATGTGTATTCTCTGAGCAAGAAATAGATAGGGAGACCTTGAGAGAGAAAAGAAGATATTACAGCGGATCTGCTGTAGGTTTTGTCTCTTCATTTTGCTGGATAATAGAAAGGAATGACTGGTTGTTCGGGGTTGACGTAGCCCAAATTGGGTGAACCATGTATATTTGTTTCTCTCTGGTTTTATGTGTTTTGTGTGCTTGTATTTTCCGCATATTTTATGTGTTGCATTGCTTTTTAATATATAATTTTCTAACACATTGGTCAATGGGTATTCCCCCATCTTCCGACCCATTCATTTCAAATGTGGCTGCCATGTCTCAACTTGTTGTTTGACCTACAGTCACTATTGGTCAGATGAATATTTCGATAGTATCCTCTACCCCCTTTTCGCCATCTATTATTACTGTGGTTCCACCATTGAGTGGAAAATCTATGGTTTCATCTATGCCTGGGGGGCAGTCTAATCCTCTTTGCATACTTCCCCTCTTAGGTGGGGGGCCACTAAACTCTGGACCCATTCCTGGGGCAGGACAACCTAATGCTAGTCTAAGTGGGACATGGTATTCACAACCGAAAAACACTGTCATAGGTGCCATTCCTTCGAGTGGTCAACCTAATTCAACCATATTAGCCTTTCACCAATCCTACACTTAGTATTCTTAGGTTCAGTAGCCCCTTTAGCAACCGAATGTGCCATATTCATATGTTCAATAACCTAACATCCCTCATCAGTATGTTCAACAACCGAATGTACAATATCAATATGTTCCTCAACAAAGTGCCTCTCAATAGTATGTCCAACAATCCCAGCTTCCCACAAGTGCTATTGCGACTAATCCTCAGTTTGGTCCTTACACCCAAACTGGTCCAAATATCCCTCTGGGTCAACTTGGTACTCAGTACCAGCCACTTCCTCATGGTTGGTACCAGCAACCCTAGCTTAGGCCTCAGTGTAGTGCTCAATATAAGTAGATTCTTTAGTACCAACAGGCCCAATTGGGACCTTAGGATGGATCCTACATTTAGCAAGGACCACAGGCTGGACCCTACATTTATTAAGGGACAGAGGCTAGACCCCATGTTCAGAAGGGACCACAGGTTGGACCTCATGTTCAACAAGGACCTCACCTTGGACCCTATATCTAGCAAGGTCCGCAACCTCAAATCCAACAGATGCTTTATCAACAACACCAACAAGGTCCCTATATTCAACAAAAATTACAGCAAGGTTCTTACCAGTAATGGGGGAAATATTCATATTCAGGACAAAATCCGCCCTATTGGGGGTAGAATCTGTATCAACCAGGTTGGAACCCCCAAACTGTTTTTCCTCATCATCCTCCCTTTCCAATTTTGGCTACGTTGCAAATGACCCCATCCAACATTAGTTTCATTGACTGCCAGTTCTGACCAAAATCCCAGGAGATTGTCCTAAATTTTAAGGCAAGTATAGGGAAGACCCCCAAACCCATGTCATGGCGTACCACTTGTGGTTCTCTTCTAATGATTGGGATGAAGATTCCATTTTTCTTCATCTTTTCCAATGTACTTTGAATGATACTGTGGCCAAGTGGTATATTGAGCTCCCTCGAGGAATTTTATTTGATTTCAACTCTCTGGCTATGGATTTCCTCACTTCAAGTTACCTATCTGGTATGAAACCAACACCCACCTCCTAAATTCATTGAATCAGTCAACTTCTACTCACATTTTGAATCACATTCATGAATGGTGACGTCGTTGCTTCCTCATAAAATTAGATATCCCTGATCAGTTTTTAACTGAATGGTTTACAAAATCATTCATTCCTAGGATTGCTAAAGATCTTGCCATGGGTGGATGTATCACGAAAATGGAAGTCATTTCAAGATTCCAATTCCTTGATTTGGTTTATTCCCAATTTGGAACTCTATACGAGCTCTTGCATAATACACTGCAACCTTCAACTGATCCGACATCATCTCAGTCTCCTGCTATGCCTCCAGTTGATGGTGTTATCAGGGCAGTGGTCATGTTGATAGTAGTGCACTTGAAACTTCTTCGAAGTCTAAGTCCACTACTACCAGAGTGCCCTCCACTCCTTCAAGTAACCTGAATAATCCTGTTAAAACCTCTGAGGTAAACTATGTCCAATATAACGCAGTAAACAAATCCTTGAAAGGTAAGAAAAAGGGTAAAGGAAAATCCAAATCTGACAACCCTAAACAAGATTTGAAAAATTCATATGCTAAAGATTATTCTACGGGCAAGCATAAATATCCTTATCTAATATGCGATGATGATAATTACACCAAGTATTTTCCTTGGCGTGCCGAATTTTCTCATCTTCTTAAAGGCTCCCCTAGGACTCCGACTATATTGAAAGAGCATTTCCCTTCTCAGTAAACGCAAATGGTAGATCAACCCCAATCGTATGGAAACTCATAAGTTTCCATGGCTGGCACAGAACCTATATTTGTTACCACGAGATCAAAATATTACCCTAATCCATCCGAGGCTCCTATGGAACCGAAAGTTATAGATCACCCTTCCTCTTCCATGCCCTCTACTTCTGGTCCTATCCAGATTTAGAGACCTAGTAGTGAATCCATCGTCCGAACACCCCGAAATGGTGTTTTTCGGAAATCATCCTATAATTTGAATGCGAGATCTGTGCAACACTAAAATATTGTAGAGGATCTAGCTCAAGCGCCTTTGGAGATGTTGAATTTGGAGGTCCTTCAGTTGTTTCCGTCACAATGGAAGGAACTACTTCCTCTATTGGAGGAATTGATCCCATATATTCTAATCTTATTACTTTCGATCTTAAGAACGTCGTTCTTCGCCTCCCATCTCAGGTGTATTTTCTGATTCAAGTTATTGTGAAGGGAAAAACCATTCATAGGATTTTTTTTATGAAGCTGCTTTGATCTGCATCATGTCTATCATGTGTTGGAAAACTATTGACTCTCCTCCATTGAGTCAATCCCCGAATACCTTGGAAGCTTTCGACGGTAGAGGTTCTCGGTCGTATGGTATTCTCAAATCATTGCCCATATTGTTGGAGGGAAAAAAGGTGAATTTACAAGTCGAGGTGGTAGACATCAACTTCAATTATAATATCCTTCTTGGACATATTTAGACTCATGTGCTAGTTTGTGTCATCTCCACCCTTTTTCGTGTCCTTCGTTTTCCTCATCAGGGAAAAATTGTGAGCGTCGATCAATTATATTTCTTTTCCTCTTATTCTTCAATAGGAAAAATTCCATTTTTGGGGAATACCACTACCCCCTATGAAAACATCGGGCCGAGTCTATTCAAAGACTGATCCCTTATGGGAATTTTTCCACTCTCGCCTCTGAATGTCACCACTGTCAGTATGATATCGTCTGGTCACAATCCATGGATTGTTCCCAATCCTGAACAACTTGAAAGTTTTAGTGACATTATGCCTTTGATCCTTGCTGAAAAAATGTATCAGATTATTCTCATGGCTTCTGAGGCTACATCTGAAACCATCGACCTATTGGTTTCCTCTCTGGACACTTATGCGCAATCTCCCTAGTTTGGTTCTTGGTAATATGATGATCCCTTGAATGAGATTTTCCCCAATGATGAAAGTATTGTTGAGGTAATTTCTCTCGAAGAAACCCCATGGGATGATGGAAATAATAATTCCTCATTTCTCCCAACCCTAGGTGACATCTTTGCCTGTCTAGAATCCCATGCTTCATTTTTACCAACTAGCCCATTTCAGAATCCAATTTTGATTCATGAAGTGTTGTCTGAAGGGAAAGTGGGAAATATTAATCCAACCATTCCAATCTACATCTCTATCAAACCATGGATTTTCAAGAATGTTCACATTAGTGCATCTTATTCCTCAGATGAGATCAATATTTACACCAATATTTTCCAGGAATTCTGTGATGTCTTCGCGTGGTCATACAAAGAGATGCCTATCATTGATCTGAGTATTGTCATGCATGAAATTCCTACCTATCCGGATTCAAAGCCCGTTTTCCAACGAATTCATCCCGTGCACTCGAGAAAGGTTATTTCGATAAAGGGTGAAGTTGAAAAACTTCTCAAAGTCAGTTTTATTTATCCTATACCATTGATAAATTGTGTCTCAAATATTGTTAACATTACTAAGAAACATGGGACCACCCGGGTTTGCATTGATTACTGTGATATCATTTGAGCGTGTCCTAAGGATAATTACCCCACTCCTTTTATCGACCAAATCATTGATGAGTGTGTTGGGAGTGATATTTTTTCCTTTATGGACATTTTTTCTAACTAAATTAACATTTCTCTAGCTGATTAGCACAAAATCAAGTTTATCTATCCATGGGGGACATTTTCCTACAAAAATCTCCCTTTTGGCTTGAAGAATGTCGAGGCCACCTTCTAGTGAGCTATGTTGTATGCTTTTCATGACATCAAGCACATAGTTCAGCCTTATCTCAATGAACTTCCTGCTCATTCCATGAAAAGTCGAGATCACCAGGAACACCTCCAAGCCATATTTATTCATTGTCAACTATATAATATCACGTTGAACCCTCATAAGTGTGTCTTCTGGATCGAATCTGGTTGACTCTTGGGTTTTGTGGTGTCCAAATAAGGCATACACATCAATCCTCTTAAAGTCGAGGCAATCATCATTTTTCCTCCTCCCTCTTTTGTTCATCAACTGCAAAGTTTGCAGGGGAAAGCCAATTTCCTCTGTCACTTCTTATTGAATTATGCTAAGTTTTCCAAAGGCTTTAGTCGCTTATTAAAAAATGGAATCCCATTCAGATGCGACAAAATTTCCCAAAGGTCTTTCGATGCGTTGAAACAAGCCCTCATCAGTGCTCCTTTATTGTATCCTCCCAATTATCACCATGATTACTGCCTGTATTTTTCCGCCGCCGACAACACTATCGGTATGGTGATGGTTCATGATGATGATGATGGTGAAGAGCATGTGTTTTACTACTTGAGCCGTAATATATTTGATACCGAGACCCGTTACTCTCATGTAAATAAAATTGTGCTGGCTATTATCTATGTTATTCAGATTTTTCGTCCTTACATTATCTTGCACAAAAATTTGGTGATTTCTGATTGCAACCCCATGAATCACATTCTCACACATCAGTTTCTTGGGGGCAAGTATTTGAAATGTATTTTCATCCTTCAAGAGTTTGACTCACTGCTGTTAAGTCTAAGAAATCCCTGGTCTTTGTTGAGTTGATTTGTGGTCTTCCTGCCACGGTTAATCCCACTCCTCTTGATGAGTCGATTCCAGATGAATCCATCTTTCTAATCAGTACTCATGATCCATGGTATGGGGAAATAATTCTTTATCTCCAAGCCCAATTTTTTTTTCCATAGCTATCACACTCTCAGTGATGATAGATTCACTACTAGTCTCAACCATGTCGTATCGTTGGAGACACCCTATATCGCACTGGTGTTGACTTCGTCCTCCGTCGATATTTGAATCTTGAGGAAGCTGGGAAAGTTATCAACGACTGCCACTCTAGGGCCTGTGGTGGTCACATGTTCGGTTATTCTACGGCCCAAAAAATCCTTCGTTCAAGGTATTTTTGGCCATCTATCTTTAAAGACTACATTTTTGCAGGAAAAAAATGCCATGACTACCAAATCTACTCTTAGAAAGAGTGCACCCCACCCTCACCCTTGCACCCAGTTGTGACTGTCATACCCTTTGCGAAATGTGGCATATATTTCATGAACTGTAATACTTTCTCAACTGGGGGACATGGTTATATTATCGCTGCCATCAATTATTTCACTAAGTGGGCTGAAGCGATGCCTACATATGATAATGAAGGTCTAACTACGGTGCAATTATTGTTCAATCATGTCATAGCTCAGTTCGGTTTCCTAAAAGAGATTGTCACTGATCATGGCTCTCATTTTTGGAATCATATGATGACAGTGCTCGCTGCTCAGTTGGGGTTACCTCACGACAGCTCCACTCCTTATGATCAATAGGCCAATGGCTAGGTTGTAGTTGTCAAAAAATTTTTGGTGACCATGCTTCAAAGAACCATTAGGAATCACAAACGAGATTGGCATCTCATGCTCTTCTCAGCTTTGTGGGCTTATTGAACTTACGCTAAGACTGCCACTAGATTCACACAATTCCAATTAGTGTATGGTTTAGAGGCCACACTCTCGATCGAGTGTGAAATTCCTTCTCTAAAGATGCTTTCGAACTACTTCCTGGTACTTCACTAGAAGAGGAATGTTTGCTTTACCTCGAGTGTCTCGATGAGACCTGAAGACTTGATACTTTAGTCATTGAAGCACAAAAAAGACGATTTAAAATTCAATATGAAAAATCCATCAACCCTCGTATTTTCTCTGAAGGTGAGATGCTCCTGCTTTACGACCAAGACCACGACAAATTGGGAGTTAGAAAACCTTAGCCAATGTGGCGCGGGCCCTATATCATTGAATGAGTATTGGAAATAGGAGCCTATGAGCTAGCAGATTATGAAGGAAATAAACTGGCTGAGCTCTAGAATATGATCTATTTGAAGAAATATTATTCTTAATCATGAGTGTGATACTTTGAACATTAGTGTTTTATTCATTAGTGTGTTTTTATTGGACTTTTGTTGTGATTGTTTTCTTTGCAGACATGTTTCCTCTTCTCACCTTGTGTTCCACTTGGTTTGCAGATGTCATCGAATCATGATACGTCAGTTTTGCTGATGGCGCTTGCTGTAGCACACAGTACCTGTCTTCCGTAGCATGGGCACTCTTTGCCCCTTATGGCAAGTTGATTAATTTACAAGGTATTTGTTTGGGTTGAGAAACTAAAAAATTTTCCAAATATAGTGTGGTTATAAAGTTATTATAGGATGCTATTGATCTTAGAATTAGAGATTTGGTTGTTAAATTAGACTCAAAACTCATTTTGTTACAGTTAAATGGTCATTATTTTGTGTGAAATCCTCAAATTTTGCGTATGTATTTGTGTGTTCGATTATTGGAAAAGAATTTTTATTTTATTACATATCAACATATTCCAAGATGTTTAAACACATTAATAGATACATTAGCAAATCATGTATTAGATAGGCATTTGCGCAACATGTAAAAAACCAACACATCATTATGATACATAAGTAGCCATAGAAACATGCATATATATATATATATATATATATATATATATATATATATATATATATATATATATATATATATATATATATATATATATATATATATATATATCGTCCGCTTTTTAAGTGTGTTACATCATAATCTCAAAAAAATACATGTTCTATGACAAAAATGGCTCTTTGAGCCTACATCAGTAAAAAAATGTAAAAATAGGGCTGCTATCTACCCACATGGTTCTTGTGATAGCAGTTAGAACCCCGACCGTATGCCTCTGAGAGCGAAGAGGAAATTCATTTAAGGTAGCATACTCTAGGATGCCTCTCATAGGGCCTACCATGTTTCTCTCTAATTCAACTAATGGGTCTGCTCCCTCCTCGTAATGGACATCCTCCACCAGGTAGGCTACCCTCCTTGCAATCAGTGATATACCTGGTAGTCTCTAAGGACCCATATATTTAAAAACATCATAAGTTTACATCTGAGAGTACATGACAAAAACATTCAGAAATAATTTTTTTTTAATAAAACAATTTTTACCTACATCAGTCCACTGTGTGCGTGGTGGAATGGGTAAATCTGGATCTCCTGTGAAGTCGTTGCCTGCATATGCATAGTCCTCAACCACGATGAGTTGATGATGAAACCAACTGAAAAACGTTGTAGGAAAATGCATATGTTGGCCCCCATCCTGACGAGGGATGATCTCACACCACCTCATCAGTCTCGGGTCCCTCGGGGCTAGATCATGGATCTACAACCGTTAATACTAGAAAAATGGTACTCTCTCCAAGAAAAAGGTCACCAAAATGGACCTATACTCGAACTATTTCAGTCAACCTCTTTTGCACTTGGTCATTTGGCTCTTCATGTTGGCCAATAAACCCTCACTCGAGTTGAACATAGTAGGGGCCAGATAGTCCATCACATACTAGAATTGGGATTTTTTTGCATCATGCAATGGTTGGGCTCCCGCCACTCAAGTCATGCAATGAAGGATTGCCCACAAGGGAAGGATTCTGATAGAGGATATCTCTATCTTCCCGCTCTTAGTTTTTCGAGCCCCAGGATAATGTCTTTGGATGAGCATACATGTACTCTCACCCTTTGCATAAGCTCCGAAGAGTTGGATTCTCTCCCCTCTCCTGGATAAGCCTGTGATGAAATAGATGTCCATGACATATAATTATAGTTCTTGGCCCCTAATGATGAATATCTAACAATCCACGTCCCACAGTCCAATCAAATACTGGAGCAGCTCCAGCAGAGCTCTTAGCCCTGATGTCTGAAATGATTTCAGTAATCTGAAATTGCGCAATGCATTTACGCAATTTTTTTCTTGAAGTTCTTAGTGGTATTCCACTTCGTGGCCTCGTTATTTCCATTCAATGACCATCTCTATTGAAATCACCTGCAAAACATCTTCAAAATAAATTTTAGTAGATTTAATTGGAGTATTTTTTGAAATCATCGATTGGAAATGGGTAGATTTCTTGTTTCAAAATATTCCCCATGGCCAACGTGACTGTCTGAATTAATTTAGTGCTGGCAACATGTTACCCTAATAGCGCGACCAAAAGGTCCGATAACTCGCAATCACACTGGCCGCGGATGATTTTGAGGTTTGAAATCCTCCCCCATCTATCTATTTATAAATATAAATGATAAAAGAATGGAATTAAAATGAAGAGGATGATTTGATCTCTTACCAGGCGCTAATGGATCACTGGATGGTGCCCTCGATCGACTGCACCACTGATCTAAAGTTCAAATGGAAAATGGGTGAAATGCACTTCTCCGATTTACTCAAAATAGAAAGGTGAAAATGAATTTACTTTTTGTCTATTTTTAGATTTTTGAAATATTTTTTCCATTATTTTCTTATTTTTCCTCGATAACAGTGATTTTTTCCATTTTTGTGCAGTAATAGGACCTTTACACTATTGGTGGTTATTGTTGATGCAAACAAGTTTTGTTTTCTCTCCTTTTCAGACTTGGTAAACATAAACAGAAAAGGAATCCCACCAGAGTCAACTTTCAACTCTTTTCTGACTCTCGAAAAATGAAAAGATTGTCGAGTACTTGTCATTTAAAACACGTTAATGTAAATGAATTGGCGTAATCTCAATATATGTTTACCCCTTTTTTGGGCTGAGATTTACTATTTACGAAAAATGAATACCTTGATCGAACATGGTTAAGAGGTTCTCTTAGATAGTGTTTTCTACCTTTTTGGATTCAAGAGACGATTTACGAAAAGGGGCATGATGGATTTTTATTTTTGTTTATTTTCAAACTCATTAAACATGAAAAGTTACCGAGTTACCATTTCGTTGGAATCGTTAAAGATTAAATGACGAAAGACTTGTCACCATGATGAGACTGAGTTTATCCTTCCTAGGGCTTATTAAAATTACTAGGATGGATTCATTCAAAGAATGAATTTACATGCTTAGCATATGTTGTCCTCTTCACGTTGGCTATAAAAAATATAAAGGTACTCGTTAGAAATAACGAGGGAAAATTGAAAGTGAACATCCTATGTGTATTTTGGGCAGCTTGCTGCTCTTGAACACGACACTCATCTGCAGTTCGTGTTAGGTTGGGGACATCCTACATTCATCACTTTTCCTATGCGGGTTTGGGAAATCCATTTGCATCCTATTCGATCATCATTTTTTGTCATCATAACCTCTGATCCCATTTTAGTCAAATGCTTCCACACTTCAGAGTCATGTCGCGAATATGTTCAAGATAAGTCCTTTTTGTCAAACATCCTTTGCTTATCTGACCTCCTCCGTTACAATCTCGAAACACTCCTATCATCTTGAGATATTTTTTGTTTCTTGTCGATGATGTGGGAATCATTATGGCCCTCCTTCAACGAATCACTTCGTGTCGACTTCAGCTCATTATTCGAGAAGGTGGTTTAGAAAATTATTTTTAGTGCCTTGGATCTTGCATGACTCAATGGCAAGTTCTTCGTGTTCGACGACAGGTTCACATCATTGGCCTTTGATCAAATGATTCTGCAAGTGCTCGAATTCAAAAAATTCATTCACACTTGTATATTGTGTTGTTGTACCTTGAGGTCCATCATAATTATTGGTGGTTTCTCTCGTGCCTATTAACGATTTTCATCACTGACTCATAATCGGGCAGTTTCTACCATGTTTGACACCAACACATCTATTCACATGGCTAGTTTTGTACGTTGGGTTGATTGAGATCATGGTGAAGACTCGACGTCACATCTAATTTTTTATCCAGGCTGCGGGGATTTATTGAGTATTCATGATTGTATACATGATCCTATCTATACTGATTGTTGCATCCATACCGCAGATCTATTTCTATTATATTTTTATATGGATGGTTGCGATCATGTCGTGGGTTCATGTACTATTTGATGCCTAGCACAGAGTTGTGTGGTTAGGAATATTTCATATCGGAGATGTTATATATTGAAATATGTTTGATTTGGCAGGTTTCTTAATGGTGGTCTGATTTCTTTGCCTTGGTTCATAAATCATTTCAGCCATCACTCCCTGTTCTGCCTTCATGCTTTAGGGGGTATTTTTTACAAAGTAATTTGTCCCCATGCTCACTTCTTGTCCCTCATCCTGAATTTCTCCATGATAGACCTTGTGAAATGTTTTGACCATGAAGAAATATGTAAAGACATCCCCTGAAGACTCAAATAAAACTTCCTTGGAATATTACTGAAGGAAATTGGTCAAAACCCTAGTTTTCTGGGTTAGCGTATTTCCTAGTTTCATGCTTGCGGTGATGTTAGATTGAAATTTATAGCTTAGTGGTTCCAACTCCCTTATTTATTGGAAAACCGCACTGGTACCTTTCTGGTAGTGTTTCCTCAAATGAGGAGAAGATTCGACCTCTAGAAGCTCCACAGTGGAAAGTTGGTCGTTAAATGATGGTGATAGAGTCGGGCTCTCTTATTTTATAGCTTTGATCTCATCCATGGGGGTTTATCCCTTAGAAAGTGGACCTTCCTCCTTTCATGGGCTCCCAACCTCTTCTCCATTCCTATAAATTGGTCCCCATCCTTCCACTATTGATTGGTCATTGTCAGGCCGGTATGGAATCTCATTCCCTTTACATTCTTTCACTGTGATAATGCTTAAGTTGTTTGATAGAAGGAATGCTTTAGAGATTTTGTGAAGGACTCATATTTTCACCAAAGGGAAGCCTCCAACATAAAGGCCTGGGTTGTAAGCTCATCCTTTCATATTTATCAATAAAACATCTGATGTTTTCTTTCTATATTCATCTAATCTTTTAAGAAAATATTTTAGTACTCCTTGATCTGCTAGATAGATAATGTTTATGATTATTATGTATTGGATTACATTTGTTGTTGCCTCTTGATCATCCGCAGGTATTCGTGTGCCGCCAGTAGCAAGGAGTGAGCCCAAAAGGATCATGGATCAAGGTCATCATCAATAGGTTCGAACATAACATCAGGAAAAAGGTACCTCTATCTCTTTTCTTGTCTCATTTTGAATATTAGCTAAGAAAGCTTTGCATTATAAAGTATCTCAAGTTACTAGACTCACTCTAGGGCTAGAGAGATCACCTCTATCTACAGAGGGGATTTATCTTGACAACAATAGGACATGATATAATTACATAACCGACACAAGGCTGACCTAGACAAAAATAAGAAGTGAAAAAAAATATGTACATGACATGCAACTCGTAGCCGCTACTGAAAATAATGCTTAAGGTGTCATTCATTTAGGTTAATGGGGTCAATCCTCCCATCCAAATATTTCAGGTTAAAGGCATTGTGGCTGAGCCTCTCTTCGATTGTGAATGGTACAATCCACAATGGCTAGAACCTAGTGTGTTTACCTTTGTATTCATGGATTTTATCCCATTTCAAAACTAGGTCTCCCTCATAAAATCTCTTTTCCCCTATGGATTTCTGATCAAACCAAAACATTACACAGTTTTTATGTACAAAAAATCGATCTTTGGCTTTGAGGCTCTCTTCCTCAAGTTTTAGTAAAGTGTTTATCCTACTCTGAACTAGTAGGAAAGGTTTCCTTGTGACTCTTGGGAGAGATGCAAGTCTGAGAGACACAGGTTCGAGGGACATATAAGTTCATTTCTGTACACTAGAAAGTATGGCAAGGTTTTTAGGGAAGGCTTTGGAGTTACACGGTCGGCCCAAAGTGCATTAGTCAAAGACGTATGCCACTTATTTTTTTTAGAGAAAATGGTCTTCTTAATTATGCGACTAAGATTTTTATTGTTGATTCAACCAGACCATTTCCCCGTGGATAATGTTTAGATGAATTTTTTAGAACAATCCCATTCTCTAATGTAAATTCATAAAGTCTTAGTGATGAAAAGTAAGTTTCATTATCAAAGAAAAGTGATGTAGGAACACCAAACCTTGTTATGATGTTCTTCTGCAAAAAATGAATGACTTCCTGGTCATTTACTTGTCTGAGAGGAAGTTCCTCTGACCACTAGGTAAAGTAATATGTAGCTATAAGGATGTATTGGTGCTGCTTTGATGAGTGTGGGAAAATATATCCAATAACATCAAGGCCCCACTATTGGAATGATTCTTCAAACGCTACTAGGAGTAGTGGGGCAGTTGACCTTTGATCATGAACGACACATTTTTAACAAGCTTGGGACTTTTGGACATAGGCGTGTGCATATTTAAAAAGAGTGGGCCAATAATAACCAACCCTCATAACTTTGTGTGTTGTAGTATCACCGGAAAAGTGGCCACCTACCGTTCCATCATGTAAATCCTTAAGAACCTTCTCTATATCTTGTGGTTCAAGGCACCTTAGCAGAACTCATTATGGTTCTTTTGAAAAATCATTCCATGGACCAATTGATATGATAGATATTTTAAATTAATTTACCTTTACTGTTTTTTCGATAAGAGCGAGGGATTGTAGATGTGGAATGAGGATTGTGATCAATGTTTATACATTCCAATATCCTTCTCCCATCCTGAAAGATCCTTTTTGGGGGAATCCTTTGCTTCCGCTACTAGTTGGTGTAGGCCATGACCTTTTATGGTATGGAGTGGTTTGAATTCTAGGTCACACTCTTCGAGGAATTTCACCTAGTAAGCCCTTTTCTCACCCAAATCTTACTGCACAAACAATGTTCTTAGTGATGGATGAGTTACGAATATGGTTTTATGAGATTTGAGTAAATAGGCCCAAAAATACTTTACTTTCTTGTATACTGCATATGCTTCCTTATCAATGGCAGTGTAATATAATTTTTTCCCTTGTAGATTGGCAATCATAAAATAAATAGGTCATTTGTTTCCTTCATTGTCCTTATGAGTCAATATGACTATGGTTGATAAATATGAAGAAAATGTATAGAGAAAGAAAATTTTTCCATAATCTGGTTTGAATAAATATGAAGAAAATGTATAGAGAAAGAAAATTTTTCCATAATTTGGATTGAATAATGTGGGTGCATTGGTGATATCCTGTTTAATCTAAGAAGGTGTCTTTCTCCCATTTTTCCCATATGTATACTACATCTTTCTTGATCATCTACTGTATTGGTTTTGCTATTTGAGCATAATTAGAGATAAATTTTCCGATGAAATTGATTTTCCCCAAGAAATACTGCATGGATTTCTTGTTTATCAGAAATGAGATCTGTGTGATAGCCTTGGCCCTTTCTGGATCAATATTTATATCATTCTTCATTATGATTTTTCCTAGTAGGATCCCTTTAGACATACCAAAGATGATTTTCTTGGGATTTAGGGAAATCCGATACTTCTGTCTCCACTCAAATATATGCTTTAGATGACATACATGACACAACCGTTTCCTTAAGAACACAATAACATCATCTAAATAAATAAAAAACATTGACCTATAAGGCCACGAAAGGTGATGTCCATCGCTCTCTGAAAAGTTGCATCGATATTGATTAGTCCATATGGAGTTCATTTGAAAGCGAACGTTGCCCACTTAGTCTAGAATGTAGTCTTCAATATGTCTGGTTATGCTACTAGTAGTTTATTATAGCCTGAAAATCCATCTAGTAGTGAAAACATTTCAGACCTAGATACTATCTCGAGTATCTGCTCCATGGATGGCACTATATAGTTATCTTTGTCAGAAGCCCGGTTAATATTTTGGAAAGCAACACATAAGTGTATTTCACCAGACTTATTTCTAATTGGGACCAAGTTGGAAACCAATGTGGAATGTATAACTTTGAAAATGATCTGGGCATTCAACAACCTTCTCAATTCCTTCTGAATGAGGGGTTCAAGTTTTGGATGAAATTTATGTAGTTTCTGTTGGAACGAATTCACCCCTTATTTTATATGATTTACGTGCTGAATGATATAATTTTCATAAGTCTTCAAATAATTGTTTCCATGTGAACATGTCTTGATACTACTTGAATAGGAAAATAAATGCTTGTCACTCTTGCAGGGAACAACAAGTACTGAGGTTCACATATTTCAGATCTTGTGGGCTTCCAAGGTTGACTTGTTTAGATGCAAGCTTCGAAATCAGAGTATTTATGTTAGTAGGTCGTCTAAATTAATTATGCAAGTCATATGATTTCTCCAGGGACACAACATATTTTGGCATAATTTTTCCTTTTGGTTGTTGGTATGATTCTTGTAGAGCCTGCTCATGCTCATCCTCCTCTATGGAAGCATCTTTGAATAGGTCAAAATTTTCCATAAAGTGTAGTGTCTGTTGGTCATCATTGAAAACACATAAATTAGTAACATTGTTAGGTAAATATGGTTTATACAAAATTTCAATAAAAAAACCATTTTTCAATGGTGACATCCTAGCAGCAACATTTTCTAGCACATTTATAACTCTTGGAACAAAAGCAATATTTAAAGCTTTGAAATGATTTATCAAACACCATACCTAATGTTGGTATTTTTTGAGATGAGGTGAAACACAATGTATATTATCTCATACCTATTGAGTGACCATCTCTGAGTCACTGATTATCTTTAAGAGTTCTAACATTAGGTCTATATATTTCTTCAACCTAAGTAGGATTGCTTCATATTTTGCAGTTTTATTCATGCACTTGAACTCCAGATTGCATAAAAGTTTATGTTTCTTTTTGTGCAACTCTATAAGTATACAAATGGCTCCGGAACCATAAAAAATAAGTCTAGAGTTTGCAAGTATTGGAACCATCAAAATAAAGAGTCCAAAAAGTACAAGCTACTAAGTTATTTCATGTATTATTATTCCTACTAATACTAACAACACTACTAGTATTTCAATCTATATTACATAATTTATTTGCACGAGTTAGAGAACAATGAAGGAGATTCAATTGTGTATTTTGTGTAATGGGTGATGGTTGTGCAAGGTAGAAACCAAGGTTAGTTTCTAAAACGAATTTACCAAGAATTAAGTCTGCGAAAGTAGCAGGCTCAATTTTCCTTTCGAAGGGTGTAACAATGTGTTTCATGCAAGATTCTAATTCCACATGGATTTGGTTATTATTTCCCTTGTATGGAAGAAATAAATGTGACTAATTGGTAGAAAAATAATCCTGTAGTTTTCTAGACCAATCTCTACTTAGAAATACACCATAGGCTTCCAGGATGTCCACAATCACTATGTGTATACATTGGTGAACTCAGTGTTGATATGAGAAGCGAATAAGAACATTTATGAGGTCACCAATAGCTTGGAAAAGAGACCTGTCCAGTTGAATAATTTTTGCATCGGTATTATCCCATTAAGAATTTATTTTATTAGCAACAGATAATGGAATTAGAGATGCACCAGAATCAACTAAACAATTGTGAACATTGTAATTGAAAATTTCAAAAGTTAATACAAATAGAGGGAAAAAAGTATTAGCCTCTAATGTTACAACATTTACAACTGATTCCAAGGGACCAGAAGAATTACCAGAATCCTTTGAAGAAGAATAAAAATTACCACCACTTGAGGATTGGGTAAGGGCTTGGACAAGCAATTCTCGTTGCGTTGCAATCCTTTTAAGCTAAAAAATCGAAATATTTTCATGATATTTCTTCATATCTTCCACCATGTTTTAATCTAGCGCAACAGGAATCACTAAAGTGAGGGTTAACCTTTTTCACCACTTCTAGAATGGTAGACTTGATTTACTATTGGCAGAAGTGTTCTTTGCTATGGTGGCATCTCTAGACTTGTTGTGAGCTTGGTTGACGAGCGGTGTGATTTTTCTTAACAATTTGTCTATCAATTTCTTTCTTCATCAGCTCTTGCTGAAGAACATGCTGGTGACTTCTCAAATTTTATCTATTGTTTTGCTTCTGAGCTAGAGCCTCATTGATTTTTGGTTCTTTATTGTTTTTTGTCTCAGTAGTGAACACACAATTGAAAGTATTACTATGTTTCTGACACTCACAGTCTCTTCAACTACCTCAGATTCTTCCTTTTCTTTTGTCTTCTCAGTATTCTCATTTTAAAGTATTGACTAAATGATGTGCACAAAAAGAGTGTTAATGTTGTGATTCCATTGTGGGAATGTATTTTCTGAATGATATTCTTGATGAAAATAATAGTATTGGTCTATTTCCATGCTTTTTGCATTCAACATGATGTTCGATCTCTATGCACACTTAGCTATTTTATTACCATTTTTTTGTTGTTGTTGTTAGTCCTTTTCAAGAAATTAAATTTTGGAGGCTTTTTGTTGACAGTGGCCTCACTTGTCCTTTGTTTTAATTCTTCCAATTCATTGGACAAAGTCTTAATAGTATGGGTAAAGATTTTTATATCAGTAGCTTATTTATCCTTGGCCTTGCTCAAAGAGGCCTAAGACATTTTCCCTATCTTATTGGAGTCTTTAGATGATTCGTCGCTGAAAATTACTCCAATTGCATGTAAGTACTTTTCAACTGCAATAGCTTCTTCAAAATTTTGTGCCAAATTTTCTTTCGTAGTTCCCTTCACAAACTACACAATGTTTTTTAGCAAGGAAAAAGTATAATAGTCAATCATGATGGATTCATGATTTTTCGTATCTGTGGGAAAATTATTGAATATGTGATTGAAACTTTGATTACAATCATTGAACTTTTATTTTGGCTCCATATTTAGATTCCCTAACTCCTTTAATAACACGACTGGTTTTTTTCATCATCAAAATTTTCAAGAAACTAGTTTTCACTACCCTTGAAGATTTGGTTTCTCCAAATTCCACTAACTCTTCAAGGGTAGCGAAAACCAAATCTTTCATTATAGAAACCACTATCCCAGTAGGAGTTGTTTCTTTCTTCTTTGGAAAATAATGAATATTATGTTCTCTATGAATTAATCCAATGACCTTCGTAAAGAAATGGGTTATAGGCCAAATTTCTTGGATGTGCTCGTAGGAGAATTCACAAGTTTGTTTCAGGCCAAGCTCATAATATCTTCCTACTTCAGGAATACGAGTCAGAGAAGTGCTGGGAATGTTTGTGCCTTTTCTAGAAGAAGTATATTTTGGGTAGGTGGAGTTATCGGCCATAAAGATATGGTGGCCCTCCTTTTAACGGTATAAATGTTGACGGTGTTGGACCTTCCAACATTCAAGGGGGTATCCCTGATATGCATTTCCAATTAAACCTCACATCGTTTGGTATATGAACCCCATCCGAAAAATACAAACTGACTGACGTCTACTTAAATATATACCTTGGCTTTAGCTATCAGCAAGAGAAAGAATCACATATGTGCATTTGAAAAGTAAGCAAGTGTGCCTGGTGAATATTTGGTTGTAGGTGCATTAAGGTTCTTCTAATGCAGAGGGGAGAGAAAGTGAGCCTCTAAGAGAGAGGTAATAATACCACCCTAATAAAAACACATGTAAACATGAATATTTGATCTAACATCCAACAGAATAGTCCAAAAATATGCAACGATCGTTATAACCATTAAAATGTATTCTTAATAAGATAAGCACTAACATAGCTAAAATAGTTCAACTACCTTCGTATTGGTGAAATAAAAAATTAATCGTAAACATTCACATTATAGTATTACAAACATTCATAATCCATTTATGAAAACGTGCTGGCCATTTTTCTTCAAATATTAAGTAAAATTCCCAGGGTTCATGAATACAATGAACATCACTAACTACAATAGTGGAGCATTGGAGCCACTACTTGCTTCCAAAAAGTACTAACTTATCTCTCTTATGCATTATGGGAGAAGCCAAGGTTAAACTTACTTTACATGAGAAATGAGGATCTATTTATAACTTGAGGAGTGACCTTTCATATCCTCGTGACTCTTTACTTTCTAAATAATAGTGAACTCTTTACTTCTACACCCTTTGAAGTTCCAAATGCCTTTTGGAATTACACATGTCTTTTGGTATTACATGTCCTTTGGACTCCCATGACTCTTGATTTCACACATGACTCTTGGAATTCTACTTGCTTGTATTTTAAAATTCTTACAATATTACATCTTGATTTCCACATAATCATATGATGAAACTAGACACATCAATATCTTATATTACTGGGGCTCATAGTGACTGATGACATGGATCTACTTTGGTGGTGACATAGTTTGTATTATTTTTTTTCTTCGATTGTCTTCTGATCATAATGCTCCCACCCTCCGAAGGGTCTTCAATCATGGATTATTTAGGGTGCTTCGATCATCACTCTTTAAATGCATTGTTGGTTCTTTTTATGCTTCCTTTGTTTATCCTTTTTTCCCAATATTCATTGTGTGTGTTTTCCATGAGTTCCATAGAATACTTGTTTTTGCAATCACTTGTGACAAGAAAATGTCAGTATGAAAATCGACAACTCTACCGTGTTTTATGCAAATTTTCCTCTTCATGCCTTTTTGATGTTATTAAAATGGTCAAATAAGCTTCAAGGTGCACTCTCAAAAGGCTTAATACTTTTTGAGGAGGAGCTTTGAGGCTTCAACATGTGGTCATGTGCCCTAGGGAAGAAAAAAATCAAGGCAGGGTTCATGTCACAAGTTCAAAGGACGGAGGGGAAAGCTTCGAGCTTCCCAAGTTCACTATGCTCTCAAGGGAGAGAGGAAGGGAACATGGTGCACTCCGAAGGCTAAAGTTTGAGACTTCATTCCTTTGGGGTGCACTCATGTGCCTAAGATGCCTTAGGAAGGACACAGGGTGCACTCTTTAAGGTTGAATAATTGGGCTTCATGCCTTCATAGTGCGCCAGTATGCTCAAGTAGTTCAAGAGGGTGCATGGCACATAGGGGAAGGTTTAAGGAATGGGCTTTAATTATTCAAGGTGCACTAGTGTGCTCATGGAGGGTGCACTTCTTCGAGTCAAAGGAGTGCACTCTAGGAAGAATTAGTCATTTTTGGAGGGCACAGTTCAGAAAAGGGTAGTGGGTTCATGATTTTAGAGTGTGCCCAACTCTCAAGGAGGGCACATGGTGCACTTATAAATAAAAAAGGGTCTCCCATCAAGGCTTTAGAGTGCACTCATGCGCTCTTGGCCTTAGTGGGATCATTTTGCACCTGAAATTTGTCTAAGTATGGATGATTAGTCAAGGGGTGAGCAAGATGATTTCTAGACATAAAAATATGTGTGAAACATACCAAAAAATCAAGAAAACTTAGAAAATCTTGATGAACAATGAATAAACATCAAAAAACTGCTTTATTCACATTCCCCAAGTATAAAAAATGTAGTGTGTGTGACTACAACCAAAAAGTGTCATTTTACAAAAACGTAGGTTTTATGACTATGAAATGCATATAGATATGTTCTAATCAATGCAAAAAAACTTTATAATGCTCAAGAACACTTAAGAAATATAAAAACATGAAATGACACTTGACGACCAAGATGACACTTGATACGAAAATGAAGTAGGCTCCAAAATTAGAATGTAGTGAAACTTTGGAGGGTGTTGTAGCAGCGAAAACACCATATTTATAGAAAATTTAATATTTTAATGAAGAGGAGTTGGAAATTTTATGGAAGGATAAAATAATATGTAATGGAAAAAATTGGAGTTAAAAAAAAGTGGTATGGATTTATTATCAAATTTGATATTTAGGCATGGCCCTGAACAAGTTGCTTGTGTGCATTTTGTGACAAGGGTAAGAAAGTAGCACTAAATTATGGTACTTTTTTAAGAATGTATAAAGTGGAAATATGAATTAAAATTATTATAGAATTCTCATGCTTGAATTACTAATGAATAAAATGTAAAAAATATGAAAGGAAACAATAAAATGAATAAAAAACGTACAGATAATGAAAGAATATTTTGATTACAAAAAAGGAATGGATAAGGGATACACCTATGAAATGGTTTAATGAAGAGGTGTACGTGGACTCCAAAAACCCCTCTTTTGTATGAGTCATTTTCTTCCTTGTTATACGTATGATCTCATTTTTATTGCATGATCAAGGTACCCAAAAATGAAATAAAATATCAAGAGGAAAAGGTCCTCAATATTTCTGGTCAATTTCAGTAGCATGTCTTTACTATGGGTAGAGAAATATCAAGGAATTTGATGGTTAAATACCATTTAAATGGTTTTTGAATAGTTATAGGGATGAAAAATAAGGGCTAATAATATCGATTAGAGTTTATAAAGTTCCACATATATCTACTTTCCCTTTTTGGAGAAAAGATTTGAAAACAATCAAAATGATTATTTAAATAAGCTATGTATATTTGGTGGCACTATATATGGTTATAGTGCAACATTTATAGGTACGACCTATGTTTCCCTTTTTGGTCAAAATATAGCTTTGAACTCGAGATTTCAAATGTCAAGTAATGCTAGAAAATGAGGTGAAATGGATGATAAACATGATCATAATGGTATATTATGGTAAAAATTGTTGAAATTTCACAAGTGAATAGCTTTTAGGAAATAATAGGTACCTCCAATGTGTGATTTTATGAGAAAATATTATGACTGAAGTATATCATTCTTTATTTTTCTAATCTCAAAGAGTATCAAGGAGAGGGGATAATGACTAAGGAAGGAGGATCACCCATAGAAGGGTATAATGCAACCATCTATAAACAAGAAGTTTAAAAGGTGACATGTGTATGAATATATCAATAGGGACAAGTTATAAAAACCCATACTAATTGAGATATCTCATAATAATTATACAACTTTGTGCCATGATAGAAATGGGAAAGATGAATGTGATAAAATGGAATATTGATACAACACAATATGATGCTCATGAAGAGGAACCAAACTATAATATAATGACATGTTCAATCCTACATACATATTGTTAGATCATAAGGGTCAATTCCCACATAGAAGCATTATAAGTTCAATTAATATGTGTATATAGAAATTAATGCCCATTCCCGGGGGGAGGTGGAAGAGAGAACTTGAGAAAACCTAATAAATAAATAAATAAACTTAAAGATATAAAATGGGATAGGAAAAGGGAAGGTCATACTCTAGGATTTGAGAATGATAAAATGAATGCAGTAAAATCCAAGGTGCTACATATGATATTGGATCATTGAGAAATATGTATGAATATTAATAGTGCAAGAGTGAGAATTGAGAACATGAGATCCTACCAATAATAAGAGTAATTAGTATCTCTCAACTTAGTCCAAGGTAACCCATAAAGGAGGAAGAGAGGCAACAAAGTACCTAATATTAACACCCAAACTCAAGGTGTTAGCACTTAGAAGAGGAGTTCATTGGTACTTAGGAATAGCGGGAAATCTTAAGGTCCAACATAAAATGTACAACCTATATCTATATCTCTAAAAAAAGGGTGTGGGTTGAGCATGTGGGGAGCTTCCTAAAGGAAAATTTCCCTTTAGGAATAATACAATTCAAACATGTCTAGGAATATTATAAAATCAACTATACCAATGAAACATTATGTGTATGAATCTCAATGGTTTTATAATGAACTAGAGTTGAGTACATGAGAAAAATCCAAGTCAATGATCAATGAGGGTTCTCCCTACTTGGTATAAAAGCCCTAGAATATAGGCGTTGAACTCAATAGAGGAAGTACCATTGGAATGAAGGCACAAAGTAGTACTTAACAACTAGCACAAGGGAGAAGGTAGAGGGTAACTCGAAGAGAATGGTACTAAGAGATACCATGAATGAAATTTAAGATGGGATTATTGTCTCCCTTATTCAAATCATGAGTTAAAGGTTGATTTAGTAGTGAATAAAATAATTCCACATAGAATGGTGAATTACTAGGAAAAAGGTTATTTAAGGACAATTAAATAAACAAATGGGACAATTGTATGTCAAGAATTAAATAACACTGGAAAAAATAAAATCATGGAAATAATGGAAAACCATAATAACATTCAAGAGGAAATAAGCAGCGTCCATGGGACATAAGGCTAAATTGTAGTATATTGTTATGATTAAAATACATAAAAACTAGAACTGCACACCTTTTATAGAAATGTGAGAATGGATGACAACTCTGGTATATATATTAATAGGAGAAACTACTACAAATTCCAAATAAATTAATACATCCAAAAAACATGTCCTCAATAATGACTATATGATTTCTATATATACCTATTCACATGTTGCACATGTGGCCCCTTAACTATTAGGTTGATGATATTAAATATATACTGACTCATTACATCTACATTTAATCCCATAAATGCCCCCCTAGGGGTCATATCACATATATTTAACCCAATACACACCTTATTTGGTTCATATCATTATAGCCTCCTTCAAAATGCTTCATCCTTAAAGCTTTGAAATTAAAGTATTTACATGTAATGGAAACAATTAATAGGATTTTGTTATATCCCCTCATTCCTCTTGCCATTGTTGGTGATTAATCTATCCAAATTATTTTTTTTGGTCTTAGTCCTTGATGGCTAGTGTTTGTATAATTTTATTCTATTTTATTCCATGTAGTGTTATTGTGACTTCGCCTATTAGTTTTGGTATTTGATAATATCCTATTGAATAATTTTTTTTGGAGAATTTTTTTGATAATATCCTATTAATGTATTCCAACTTCTTCCTCGATAATGTTGATATTGATCTTATTTCCTTCCATTAAATCTCTCCCACCAATGGATATGTTCATATGGCTTCACATTTAGGGGGCTTCCATCAATACCCATTTCATCTATCTTATTTTCATAGAAAATGACTCCCTTATCCTCTCTTACTCGTCTTTCATTACTCTATCCTTGGAGATAATACCATCATATTTGACATGTACACCACCTATTTGTAATTAAAATTCTTCAAGAATATTCTGATGAGTTTGTTCAATCTTGTATTATTTCTCCTTTTGAAGATGAAACATGACCCCATCTATGAAATTTCGACATCATTCTTCAATTCTCGAATGCATTTCTAATTTTACCATATCCATGTCTAGGGATTATTTAATCTTCTTCATAATTTCATCTTCAAGTATTTTGGTAGTTTCTTTATCTAACATCCATGTTTCTTCATGACTTTTACAATCCTTATTTTCTTCTTTCAATCTCTTTTCATCTAATAGCTTTATATTATGGTTTTTTAATACACCTATTTCATATTCTTCCTTCTTTTTTAATTTTTCCCTTGAGTTGTTATTTTTTGAATTTCCTTTTCTACTATTTTATAATTCAAATTTTCAATATCCTTAATGAGTGCTTCACTAAGGTTTTGTATCTTATATTTCTCATAACCCTTCTTATTCATCTCCTATTTAGCTTATTTAAACTCATCTTGAAAATTATACAAAGCTTCCATTTTTGTATCCTTGATCAATTTATTTGAGAAGAGTTTCTAAAATGCTTTTCATGTAATGTCCCATATAAATATGAATTCAATACTAATCCACTAATTCCAAACTTCACCATGATTTTTTTCCCCGTTGGGTTATTAATGCTATGTTCTTTTACTACAATCAACCATTCCATAGAATTTATTTCATCTTTATGTTCATATCTATTGAGGTGTTTTAATTTCTTCTTAATTAATATTTAACCAAAACCCTTAATGTACGACTTCAATATATTAATAATAATTATCTAAAATGGTTATGATAATTTTTGAAATATATTCTTCTATTTTTTCTTTTTCTAAATACTTTTGAATCACATCAATAGGGAATCACAATTAAAGGATATGTTCTAGGTTAACATACCTTTTGAAACCCTGTTTTGGAGGTTTTCCTTATGTCTGCCATTTCTTCTAATATATATTTAAAATTTCATCCCTTCTTAGTATGAAATTTTAGCATCCCTTCTTAGTATGAAATTTTAGCACATTGTGTTACAATATGCCCTCTCTCCAATTTGATAGGTTTGATAGAAAATTGATGTACCATGTGAAGTTTATAATAAATTTTCGAATTTTTTTTGATTTCCCCCCCTTCTAGAGGGTGAACTTCTACAAAATGTGACATGTCAAATTTTTCAAATAGGATTTTAAATTTTTACCTTAAGTACTCCTAAATGTCTCATTATATGCCTAAACATTTCATAGTTTGAAAATTTTCTAAAAAAATTGTGACAATGAACATACCAAGATGACATGTTTCAAACTGATTTTTATATTAATTATAAACCATAACTTTCATAGGGTATATCCATGAAAGTGTAGTGATAAAAAATATAAAATTTTGAGAACATATACCATGATATCTATCCTAATTATCATCAAAATTTATTTGTTTGAATCATTCAAAAAAAAAGTAATAATGAAAATTTCAAGATGACTCATTTGAAATTAATTTTTGGATTAGTCACAAATCCTAATTTACACATATGAAAGTATAGTGAACCAGAATCTAAAAATTTTACCACCTATACTCTGATATCTCTTTGTAGTCATGACATAAAAATTCCATGGTTTGAAGCTTTAAAAAAATAATTAAAGAAAAAAATTATATTTGTCATGCTTGAAACTAATTTCAAAACCAATCACAAACCCTAACTACCACAAGTTACATCGTTGAAACTATAGTGAAACAAAAAAATAAAATTTTGAAAATAAATACATACTTATTTCTCCAAAATCACCACCAAATGGCAAGGTTTGAAACTTACCATAAATAAAGTTATAGAAAAGTTATAATATGACTCATTTTAAGTTGCAAAACCCTAATATCATAGATTTGATACGAAATATTATGATTCAATACAAAAAAAAGAAAAGTACATACCATGTACACCAATTGAAGTATGAAGCACAACCCTAGATAACAAGAGGAGAAGCCCCTCCAAATATCCAAATATATTCATTCAGCCATATTACATGTCCTCAATAATAACTATATGATTTCTATGTATACCTATTCATGCATTACACATGTGGCCTCTTATTAGGATGACCATATTACATATATATTTACACATTTCATGTGAATTTAACCTCATATATTCCCCCCCGCCCCCCTTGGGGTGATATAAATACTATTAACCCCATATATTCCTTCTTAAGGTCGTTACAACTCACACATGTTTGGGAATATTTATAGTTAGCTAGACCATTGAAACATCAAGTTTGTGAATCTCAATGGTGTCATAATGATCTAGAGTTGAGTACATAAGGAAAAAAAAGTCAAGGATCAATGAGGATTCTCTCTAACAACAATTTCTTCATTTTTATTGCTCACAAAAAATGTCAACTTTTCTTTGATTGCTAATTATTAACATGCTTTTGAATCCTTGAAGAAACAATTATCCAAAGCACCCATATGAAGGGGATGAAACTGGTCCCTACCATTTCATATATATATAGATTCCTTGAACACTAAAATTTTAGTTGTTCTTGGGTAGCAAGAATGATACCATCCCCATGCAATATATTTCATTAGTAATAATCTTACTCCCCAATTATTGAATTATACAGTCACATAAAAAGAGTTTCTTGTTATATTATATCCCAGAAATAATTTTCGACACTATATAATTGTGTATCCTATGATTTTACATATAGATCACTCATAAAATATTTAATGAATAAACCTATCAATAATGGTAGAGTGACTAGGTGGTTATTATTATTGAAAAATTTTAATGTCACCATACTGGTTATACCTAGAAAGGATAACATTGTATAAAAAATTATTTTTCAACTTACAATAGATTGAAATGAATCTCCACTTGAGGATACATTACCTATCAAATATATTTTTGTAGTGTCTACTAATAGACCCTATTTTGTAGATATCACTAAATATTCAACTAAAGGGAAGCTACCACCAAATATTTCAACTAAAGTGTGACAAAGAATCATCCTTAATCTCATCAAAATTATCACTTCCTTGTTTGCACTAACTATGTCACAAAATTGATGGAAGAAGAGCCACTTCGAGTAGCCATGGAGTAAGAAATCATCAATTTCATTTACAAGAATATTTTTGTGAGATTTGGAGTTCCCCAAGAGATTACCATAGATGGGGGGGCCCAATTCACTTTGCATTACATCAAAAGCATGATGATACTTTACCAAACCTAGAACAAGATAGCCACACCTTAACACTCACATGCCAATGGACAAGTAGATAGTACAAAAAAATTTATTGAGGCTATTATGAATAAGAATATTCAATTTCACCCAAAGGATTAGGCATATAATATTTTCGAAGCCTAATGATCTTGTAGAACCATATGGTGAAATAACATAAAATTTACTCCTCATTATATTTCATATATCAAATAGGATATCCTCTCTAGATTAATAAAGGTGAAAACATTGTCAATTCCCACTAGCATAACTGGTCAAGGATGGGCCTCGTCAGCAAGGCAACCCATGATCAAATCCCATGGGGGGTGGTTATGCCATGTGGAGGGTGGTTATGGCTATGGGGAGGTGACATGCTAAAAAATCTAGTCAACTAAGGGCTGGTGTGGCCCAGGATGGGTTCAATCCTCGGGTGAATTTGAGATATTAGATGCCCCTCGGTCACAAATCCTCAAGACTTAGGTCAATCCTGTAGGATCACATACAAATTGACAAAAAAATTAAAAATAAAGGTGAAAAAATTAAGGGATACATTACCACAAGGCATGGAGATACCCGAATCACAACACCAATGTATCCTCCAACTTAGTAATATTTATGAAATCCATCAATAAACCATGAATCATAGTCTATCATCAAATAATGTAGTGATAAGTGGCGTGAAAAAATCATCAAGAAAAGAAATTTCCAAGTTGGAGACTAGGTTGTTTTCTTTGACTATAGGTTTAAATAATTGAAAGGGAAATCTTATACTTAGTGGTTAGGACCCTATGAAATTTATGCAAGATATAACAATGGGTCCATGATTCATATAATCAATGACAGTAGGAATATACTAATGGATAATGGGAATGGATTCCAATTATACAAGAATTCATTGCCTAAGGAAGTTGACATATGAAATATCAATGATAGCCTGTCCAACAAGGCTATATAAATTATTCATTGAGAGTGATCCACACCTATTAATATAATAAAGTGGTATTTATTTGTTTGAGACATTAAATAATAATAATAATAAATGAATAATATACATAATATAATAATTCATTTTTAAAAAACTCTTGGGTAAAATTATAACATTACCATATGAAAACTAGTTCACTAGCATATTGTATTTTGTAAAAAAAAAAAAAAGTCAGTTAGATTAAAATAATTTTGAGTCATAGGTTCCTATAAATTATTGGCTCATGGTTGAAATATGGGGGCATAATGCTACAACACCTCATAGAATGTAAAACACTTTGCTAATGTTATAACACCTCATAGAAGCTATGACATCATATTGATGCCATAACACCATATAGAAGCTACACCATCATGTTTATGTTGCAACACCATGCCAATGTTATGAAACCATGTTGATGTTGCAACACCATACCAATGGTACAATACCACGTCATTTTTAAATCACCATGATGATGTTGCAATGCAACCTAGTTGTTTCAACATCTTTTTGATGCTACAAAAATGAGTTAATATTTCACCCCTTACAAATCTGGCTTAGATACTTACGTGTACCACCACCGTGTGATGTGATAAGTATCCACTCATACCAATATGTCATATCCATGGAAGGGTAAGTGGCAAAAAGTATGTTCCTTTTACATGTGAATTATCATAAACTAATTATCATAAATTACAAAATAACCCACTTGTTCCTCTGCTACTTTTGTTGTTCAATAGACATGAGTTGCCATCAATTTAGTTGGAGGGAGAGGTCATTATTACCTACCACTTCTCCATTAACATATCCTTTACCAAGTTATTGCATGATTTCATGACAATATATCGAAATAACTCCCTTTTAATACTTAAATACCTTCCTTGTCACAATGTTATCCTATTCCAAAGTCGGAGAGTAATATTTTGTTGTTCCCTTAGCTTTTAGAATGTTGTATTATTTCCTCTACAACAAAGAAAATTGCATGAATTTTTACTTCACCGACACCGAAATAGCTATGGCGAGCTCGCTCATTCATAATGATCCCACATATGTTGTATTCCTAGAAGGATATGGAGAATCCTAGTATGATTTCACAACTACAATATTTTTGGGATTTTTTGAAATATTGCAAGGGTTTTATCAATAAGTTGCATGGGAATTTACACAAATATTACATAATACTTGTACAATAGTGAGAGGACTCTATATTTCAATGTATGAGGAAATTTTAGATACAATTAAAAGATTATAAAAAGTAGGAGAATACCATTTTTGTTGAAAATTCGCATTTCCTAATGGCAAGGAGGATTTTTTTGCAAGCAAAAAGGATGTTTGTGAAGAAAATAATAGGTTTTGGAAAATGGTTTCCAACCCTACTCTAGGAAAACATTGCTTACTTTGTGAAAAAATGCATCACCTATGAATACCAACATAATATTATTTTTGTAACATCCCTGGGGTAAAGTTCATATAATAAAGGTAATAAAGGAAAAATAAGACCAAGGTCACGAGACACGTATTCCAAGTTGAATGCTGGGTAAATCAATATTGTGGGCATCACTTTTGGTTTATTAATGGCTAATAAAATTGGCAAAGGAATTGGAAAAGGAAAAGAGGCATTAATTGGAATTTTATTTATGAAATAAAGAAAAATAGGAGAAAATGAAGGTGAATAGACACATATTTGCATGAGAGGAAAATTAGAAGAAAAAATAAGGAAAATGAAGAAAATATAGGCCTAAATGATAAAAAGGTTTCTAAGGATTAGTTCACATCTTTTTGTCAGTTTTTTTTTTCGTGTTAGTGAGAAATAGAGAGAAGAGCACCAATAGAATAAAGCAATAAAGCAAGCAAAGTAAGGAAAATGACAAGCACAAGAAAGCAAGGAAAACATAGGAAACAAGGAGAAGGTTGGATCAATAGCTTCAACATGAAGATTTTGCAGGTAAAAAGTTGCATGTGTGATTTCCTAGCTAATGTGTGAATGCATAGTACATGCTTTTGTTTATTTGGTTCATTTGTCGTCATTGGCATGGGTTTTTTTGAGTTTGGAAGTGGTTTAAACCTTGCTTCGCCATTTACTAGATAACCATGGTTTGATGGGATTAATTATTGGTTGAGATTTGGATTTCCATAAGTTTTGAAACTGGGTCAGGTGGTCTCAGGATAATTCCCAGGGGTTTGGGGATGAGATCGTTTTCTCTAGGAATCCCTCGATAGGTGGGTGGAGACAAGAAAATTGGTCTAGGTATGGTGAATATTTTCTAAGGCATCTAAGTTTATTTTGGTTTTGTGATCTCTTGAACAATTTTGGTGACATCACGATAGTTTGAGGGTGGAGGTGTTTTAACCTTCGAATCCCCTTCGTTTTTTATGTCTTGGTTTATCCCATGAGATCCCACATTCATGCTTGGAATATGGAACAAGAGTGATTGGTTAAAATAAACATTTGGTTCAACTCAATCTATGACTAGGTGGTATATGGAAGTCCCTGACTTGGTTGGATTTTTCATAAATTAATAAGAGGTAATTTTATATTGTACTCTATGAGAATTTATACTTGTTATTATGTGGATTTGATGGTTGTTATGTCACGGTTAATATTTTGATTGTATGCTGGTTATAAGCATGGTTCAATAATATGTTCTAGTTATGCCTCTTGCTTATGCTTTGATAAGTTAATGAATCACCCGATGAATGCATGGGATAACAAGTGTGGTTGCATCTACTTAAGAGGGAATTATACCTCCTTTGTGATTCACAGCTAAAGAATAAATATTTACACTCAGATATGCATTCATTACTTGTAGCTTACATGTTTACCATATTTTTGACAAAATGCCTATTATGTTTTGGTCAGTCTAGGTCAATATTTTGACTAAATTTTTTATGTTTAGCTTTTTAATTATGTCATTTATCATTCTGAGAAGTTATAGGAAGATTTGGGCAATGGTCTAGAGGTTGAACTAGAAAATTATATTAGATATCAAGATAGCGACCTCTAAATTGGATATTTTAGGCTATAACTGCACTCTGGTAGTGTTGTGCATGTTGTTCGAAGCTTATAACCACACCCAGTCCTTGTCATGCTTGGGGTTATTGGCTTAGGGTAGTGAAAAAGAGACACAAATCAAGGTTTGGTTAGCTGGGGTGGTCCTTTTTACCCTGTGTCTCTGAGCCCTGAGGGATGTTGTGATTTGTCAGTTATTGGCCCCACTTCCATAACTAGAGATTGGAGGTCAAGTTAATCTATAGTGGAACTCTACTTCAAATTTACTTGGAGGCCTTATAAAAGTGGGAAAATATGGGGTGGCATCATTATAGATTGGTATGAGAGCTTCTAAGTTCAAAAACTGGACTAGATGGGCTAGATGCATGTTGTTATGCATGCATTGTAATGGTTATGATTGTTGTGCATGAGGTCATTGTATGCAATTACTGTTATCATGCATGATGTCAATATGTTGATATATATATATATATATATATATATATATATATATATATATATATATTGTATCATGTTATCAGATTGATTTTGTAGACAAGATATACTCCCCTGAAATTCATGGAAGCGTGTTGGATCATGTTTATATTTGGTTATCTAACATGGTATGTTTGCAAGAAGAAGAAGAACACAGATGATAAGAAAAATGGTGGATTACAGTTCACGTGACTCTCCTTATAGATTAGTTGAGAAGCATGGGGAATAATATTCTCCTAACATAGTAAACACTTTGAGAAGTATAAAGGTATAAATCATAAGTTGCAAGACAGATAATGATAGAATCATTCATTCATAGGAAAGGAATGCCAAGGCACGGGAAAATAAAGTAGAGTTGAATGCGGTCATCCTTCAGATTTGATCATATTTGCAAAGGCAGGGACAACCAAAAATTAGTTATGGACAGGAGTACAGGACTAATGGGGCTTATGGTAGTAGGTCCCATGGTGGGCATAGGTTGGATAGGGTTGAAATAATAAGAGGTAGTAGATGGATGGATACACTTGATAAGAGAGGTAGTGGTTATTGGTTCTATTGTAGTTCTAGTTCATATAGGAATCAGGGTCATCTTCAATATCATCCTTACAAGAGGAGTGAGAGGGGATACTTTCTAGATGATTTCAAGAAGGCCAAGCCTCCTACATTTGATGGAGATTTGAAGAAACCATAGGATGCAGAAGCATGGTATTTTAGAATGAAGAAGTTATTTGAGTTGCATGACTGTACAAAGAACATGAAATATAGGATATCCATTTTTAGTCTCAAGGGAAAGTAAAACATCTGGTGGGAATATGTGAAGTGCATCAGAGGCATCACGACAAAGGATTTGATTTGGAATGATTTCAAAAGACTCTTTAGGAAGAAGTGCTCATCGGAGATATACTATATGATGGTAAGGCTAAGGAGGTCTATAAATTGAACATGGGATCTATGACACATGAATATGCGACTAAGTTTCTAGAGTTGTTGAGGTATGTGTCGTATCTTAAGGATGAGAAGAAAAATGTTCATTGATTCATCAGTGGACTACCATTAGTGTTGAAAATGGAAACAAGAAGAAGCTTCTAATTTATTTTTTCCTTAATTAAATTAGAATAAAATTATAATTCCACATCACATGACAACTTGTACGAGTTAACTAAGTCAGGAAGACTTAGTTAGCTGAGTGATTTGAGTTGAGGGTCAAACTAGAGGCATGTAGAGTGTTCCATAACTTTTAGGAGTGGCAGTTGCAGTTTATATTGAGTTGTAATTAATTAACTTAATTATTTTAGTTAAATTTAGTTTAACTATTTCTAAATTATGGAGGAACTAGTCAGAGGTCTAGTGAATTAAATATGATTTAATTCACATGCAGTGATCAATAAGATAACTGATGATTCACTAAAAATAGCTCATGCATGTCAATTCTGAGGAAGACACAATTGATATTGGAGTTAAAGGGAAGTGTACTACCAGTTGTATTATTAGAAAATTATACAGGTGGTGCATGAAGTTAGAGGAAGAGCCTTGATGTATTGCACAATCATTATTGGGTAATTTCCTAATTAATAGGGGTTCAATAATGCAAGGGGTTTCACAATAAATCATTGAATATAAAGGCCAAGAAATTGTTTAATTATTGAACCAAGCTAGCCTAGGAATCAATGAGACAGACAAAGATAGTGTAGAGATCTCTCAAGCTTGAGAGAAGCATTGTGCTATTCTCATATTATTTGAATTATGCAATATACAGATATGTTTTTAGCTGAGGATTTCCTGAGATAAATATTTGTATTGTGTGATTTAAATTATTTCTCTTTCTTGTTCATGTGGTTGTGCGATTATAATTGGTTTCTGCAATTTGTAGATTAGATTCAAGTATTTTTTTTTAGAATATTAAAAATATTAGTTTGAATCTACATGAATTTTCTACATGGTATCATAGTAGGAATCACTATAGAAGAGAAGAATATGAGTTTTTTTTGAGAAGGTGAATTGAATTTGTAGATCTACTCTTTGGGACCAGCAACAGGATCATGATGTATTTCTGTGGATTGAGACTCGAATATTTCCTTGAGGTTAGTTCGAATTACATATATTGGAAGGACATGATGGAATTAGTTTTGGAAGAAAACAGGTTGAAGGAGTTCATAGACAATGATATTCCCAGGCCCGCAGCAAAAAATGCTGAAAATTTGGATGCATCGAAGAAGAATGTAGCAAAGACAAGAATGATTCTATTAGAAGGAGTTCAAGATCATATTTCCTTGAACCTACATAGAAAGGAAAATAAATATGATATGTAGATGTCCTTAATAGATGTTTTTTAGAACAACAAAAACCAAAGGAAGATGGTGTTGTAAGACAAGCTCAGAAATATCAAGATGGAGAAGGGCGACACAATAGAAAAATAATTGACTAAGTTCACTCAATGTAGAGATGATATTGGAAGTATTGGTGTTACGGTTTCTAAGGATGATCTAGAGATCCTAAAACTTCTAGCCATTCCCAAGAGCTGGAATAGCTACCGGGATTTAGTGAATGGGATGGAGAAGCTACCAAAGTGGGAATGATTGTGGTCCGAATTGGTACAAGAAGAGATTGGGTGAAATACTAGATATGGATACTCATCAAAGACTGATTATGAGGAGAACTGTGCCTTGGATGGAAAGGAAAAGGAAGGGAAAAGGAAGGCATCCCATTCCAAATCATATTCTGGTTGGGTAGGAAAGAAGAAGGACTTGTCGAAGATTAAATGTTTTCACTTTCATGAGTAGGGACACTATGCCAGAAAGTGTCTACACAAGAAGGTCGATAAGAAGCTCTCACGAGGAGCATCAGGTGAAGCTATTGCTTCAAAATTCGAGTTGGATTTCACTCTCATTGCATGCACGATTTCATCTGTGATGGGTTATGTGTGGTACCTAGATAGTGGAACTTCATTCCATATGATGAGAAACAACGAATTATTTAGAAAATAGGAGGAGAAGTATCTCCAGATGCACATCGAGATGGGAGATGACGGGAGGTACAATACGACCAACATAGGTATTGCTACCTTTTAGAGGGAGTCTTGTAATCCTCTCACATTAAAATATTTTATGTATGTTCCTCGTTTAAAGAATAATTTCATTTTAGTTTCTATGTTAGAAGAATGTGGCTTTGATGTGACATTTAGAAAAGGAAAGTTGTTACTTCATCACAAAGCCACGGGACAAGTGAAGAATATTGGGGTTCAGGTAAATTTCCTCTACAAATTGGATGTAGAAGATTGTGCTACCTTGAGCACAAAAAAATATATGGTGCAGAGCCGAGACATCAATGAGTTATGGCATCGAATATTAGGCCATCTACACCATGGCGCTTTGAAGATCATGCATCAGATTTCTATAGGACTTCCCAAGGGTGCACTTGAGCAACAAGATACATGAAAAAGGTGTATATTGGGTAAGTACACCAAATCCACCTTTCATGATAAGGACAATCGAGTGAAGGTGATCCTTGACAGAGTTCACTGAGATGTGTGTGAACCATTCTCAAAAGCCTCCACAAAAAAACACAAGTATTATGTCATTTTTGTAGATGATTTTTCAGGTTAATTTTTGTTTTTTCTTCTTTGTTTGATGAATAAGAGGCTATGGAGATCCATAAATATCCTTAGTAGGAATAAAATCACTCCTAATGTGAAAGGAGGACATATTAGCAGCTTAATTAAGAACCCTTGTGTGTGAAAGGGGGTTGGAGCATGAAGACTGGGTCAACTTTGATCAAATCAACAACGATGTTATGGAGGAGTGGAAATTTATTGAGGGACAACGTAGTTTTGGAGGGAGATCTCATGCATGGAGATAGTGGCTTTAATGAGTGGGGCCAAGGTGAGGAAGGTCAACCCTTATATAAGGAAGAGGATGGAAACCATAGATCATTATATTATGTTATGATATTTTAGATTTTATGGTCTGTTTAGACTTGTTTCTCTCTTCATTTGTTTAGCTAAGATTGCAATGTTGTTTAACATAGGGTGTTCCCAAGCGGGAATCCCACCTCTATCGTTTGGAACTTCTAGTGTCCAATTAGGAAGAGTATTCTCACTATATTTCCACATCCAGGCATCAGGTTAAGCTTCATCCTTATGGTACAACATAGTTCCTATCAAGGTTGGGTTGTGCTACAGGGAAAAAGTTGTGGAGGGTTGATTTGGGTGATTTCTGAGCTGGATCTCATTGGAGGAAGGATTATTTCTATTGGGAGGCTAGTAAGGAAGGTCCTTGAGCATCATTGATATATTTGGCACCAAGCCACAACATTTTTATCCGCTATAGCATAGTATCAATCTGGATCTGCGTTACTCTAGGGAGGAGTTGCAGGGGTAGTTGCAGTGGGTTATTTGGGGAGTGATTTCTTCAGTGAAGGGGCCAGCCTTACATCCGGAGGATCCGTTGGAGGAGAGCATACTTATTTTTGTATCATCTTCATCCATAACTCTTCAGTTAATTTGTTGCAGCATACTTTCATCCCTAGGGCTACAACTCATATTGTATTATTGGGTGTTTTTCCCAGAAACCCTCTTGGGTTGTTTTGGAAGGTTGTTATAGAGCCTAGATCTTAATTTTATGTATCTCTTGAGGCATATATCCACCCTTTATATTTTGTGTATTAATTTTATATAGAAGTGCTCTTATGACTACACTGTAGCAGTGTATCTGACATTTTGATATAGTAGCAACACCTCTTTCTTGAGGGATTTATCTATTGGAGGCTTGTTGATTCATGTTGTATGGTTGTGCCCCATCATTTTGTACTTATTTGTTGTTTTTATGATGAATAAATAAGCTCCATATTGGTATCTTATTTATGCATTGATATTTACTGCTATTTCCATGTTTATGCACTATATTCTTGCTTTTCCCATTTGGGAATATTACTGTGGTATCAGAGAATAATCTTGGCTCAACCTATGCATCTTAAGCCAATATTTCATTAGAATAAGGAGATCCTCTCACAAATAGAGAGAGGAGGTATCTCAGAAGAAACTAGATATATGCCTATACAGATGATAAAGAATACAAGGGTAAAACCCTTTTATGAAGAGGAGATGAGGAGAAGGAGTTTCCTAAGCTTATTCTTTGAACTATGCAAGACATTGCAAGAGAAATAAAGGAGATGAGGATGGATAGACACAAAGAATCCCCTAAATGGTTTCTACATGGTGAAGGCTCCGACATTTCTCATCACTAGAGTGATCAACTAGTGAAGCAGCAAGCTTCCCAATGCTCTACAATGCCTACATTTTTAGCAGTGGGAAATGGAGGGTTTCAAGAACAATAACTCTTGAAGACTATTTCATGGACTATGAGTCTCAATCTCAGAGATTCAAGAATCATTTGAGTTTTCAATAATTATGCTAAATCAAGGACAATAGGAGACCTCGACATCATAATGGAGGTGGAGGATTCATACAGAATCATGATCTACATCGAACTATGGGCATATTTTTATTACCCAACTTTGATGGGTCATCAAAATTCACTGCCAAATCATGGGTAGAGAATATTGATATCTACTTCCAGCTGAACCAAGTATCGGAGATGGAGGCCATCAAGATAGCAGCACTACACCCAGTGAGGGTGAGGCACATGATTGGTGGTTTCATGGTCTTTCTACATTGGGTCATGACAATGTGACTACATATTTAGAGTTCACAAGGAGGTTTGTGGAGAGGTTTGATAGAAGAGACTTGGAGGCACCTTTAATGGGGCTATCAAAGCTCAAACAATCAGGTAATCCAGAAATGTACATTTCTAAATTTCTAAAAATTTCTATTTTGGTTCCTGATTTATCTACAACAAGGAGGGTTTATATGTTTATTGATGGGTTAACAAAACCTCTTCATAATTTGGTTAAATCTACCAAACCCAATACCCTTCAAGATGCCATTGAAAGTGCTAGAGATCTACAAGATGCCTTGCCAAAAGAAAAGACAACATTTCAGCAAAATCCCCCTTTTCCATCAAAGGGAAAAGATGAGAAGGCTCTTTTTCCAAAAGAGAGCCAAAGTAAAGTACCTCTTAGTGATGATTTCTAAAGAGACTTGAGGAGAAGGAAGCTTTGATTCACATGCCAAGAATCATGGGCACTTGGTCATAGATGTGCAGCAGGGAAGGAACACTATATAGAGGTATTCTCAGATGATGAGGAGGAAGAAGAACAAGAACCAGAAGGAGGTCACAACACTGGAATAATAGGAGATGATCCACTACCACCAGGAGGTGGGAATGGAGAATTTTATCCAATTGGAGGGAATCTTGCATCATTGAGAGTAGTACCCAAATATCAGAAAACTTCCACACAAAAAATAGAGTTGGATTTGCGCAGTGGAAGCAAGGACATGGTAGTCCCATCTATTATTCACATGACTTTGGCCCATTTGACATTAATGTTTTGTGGAAAACCACTTGGGAGGCCACGTGATCAGGAGTTGGTGAGAAATGTCTCACATCATGGTGCACCACTCATAGATCCAGGAGGAGTGGGAGAATTTGGAGGTCATGATACAATGCTGAGAGTCTTGGGTAGACTGAAGGAGGAGGGGGAAATTCTCCCAACATCATCATTACCCAATCTCATCTCAGATCTTGCACTAGGAAAGGAGTAGTAGAGGAAGGATATCAGCCTTCCAATATGTGAATTTGGCATAGGAGATGTCAAATAGGAGGGTAGAGCCATGGCAAATGTTTTACATGACATATCATCAGCGCTGTCACTTTGGAGGATAGATCCATATTGGAAACCCCAGCTTTTGGTGGATTATTCTAAGGATATTTTTACTTGCATGATACTTGATGACCATCTACAGGAGGAGGTATATTCAATTAGAGATGAGCTCATCTACTATCATGGTAGGGTATTATTATCTAGAGCATCCAAGCTCAAGGAGAAGTTACTACAAGTAGCACATGAGGATTTTCTCTTCAGCCACACTTATTCCATGAGATAACACCATACTATCATGGAGGGGTACACTTGGGAAGGCTTTGAAGAGGAGAGATATCAAAATTTGAGGAGATGCATGGATCATGTGGAGATGGAGGAGATACGTAAATCTTTGATGGAGTTATCACAACCACCTCTTTCTTCTTTGGGAATGAGAGGGGATCTATCTATGAGCGACTCCATTAGTATGATGGAAGTATATGGTAAGGATTATTTTTTTATGCATAATTATTTATATGATGAATATGTGCATTCCTTAACCATACATGTGCAGGCCATTTCTCCAAGTGGGAGCATTCCTCCTTATAAACTTCATTGTCAAATTTGGGCCATAAACAATTTTGAGCCTGGCCACTCCCTAGGATGATATAGGGAGATGATTTACCATTCAGGGTTCACTCCAAAGGCACCAAAAATTTCTCACCTTATCAAAGCATGTGAGAAGAATATGGCAGCAAGTAAGTTGTGGGGAAACCACTTACCATATCATTATCTGATGTAGTTAGGAGATATATTGTGTTGGTTCCACATGTGGGACTATGATCCACCTCCATTATTGAATATGGCAGCCTATGTACTTGGTTTTTATCCCATACATTGATGATGTTCTTATTCTTATTATGGGAATGAATGGAGGAAGGATGGCAGGATTGAGCATGACCTTTGGGAGAGATATTCTCCATGTTTCTTATGCTTCATTTTTTGGGGAGAACATTGGGCAAACCATGATTGCCTCATTGGGTCTTTTGCTTCCTTGTGGGATGAGTCTTTTTCATCTCATGAGAAATTGGGAGGAGCATGTCATGGAGGGATTGATTGGGAGAAACTTAATATATGAGGAGAAATTATCACATGGAGGTGTCACCAAGGAAGGAGGAGAAGAGTTGCAACACTCACTTTTATAGTTGCTTGAGGACAAGCAACATTTGGGACGGGAGGACTGTAATATTCCCAATTAGCCATGAGCTAGTTGGAATATTAATTTTTATTTTTTCTTCTTTGTTTGATGAATAAGAGGGTATGGAGACCCATAAATATCCTTAGTAGGAATAAAATCACTCCTAATGTGAAAGGAGGACATCCTAGCAGCTTATTAAGCACCCTTGTGTGTGAAAAGGGGCTGGAGCATGAATACTGGGTCAACTTTGACCAAATCAACAGTGCTATTTGGAGGAGTGGACATTTATTGAGGGAAACAAAATTTTGGAGGGAAATATAATGCATGGAGATAGTGGATTTAATGACGGGCCAAGGGTGAGTAAGCTCACCACTTATATAAGGAAGAGGATGGAAGCCATAGATCATTATGTTATGTTATGATATTTTAGATTTTATGGTCTATTTAGACTTGTTTCTCTCTTTAGTTGTTTAGCTAGGATTGCAGTGTTGTTTAGCACAGGGTGTTCCCAAGCGGGAATCCCACCTCTATCCTTGGTGAACTTCTACTGTCTACTCAGGAAGAGTATTTTCACTATATTTCCACATTCAGGCATCAGGCCAAGCTTCAGTCTTATGGTACAACATAGTTCCTATTGAGGTTGTGTTGTGTTGCAGGGAAAAAGTTGTGAAGGGTTGATTTGGGTGATTTCTGAGCTAGATCTCATTCAAGGAAGGTTTATTTCTATTGGGAGCATAGTAAGGAAGGCCCTTTAGCATCATTCATATATTTGGCACCATGCCACATTGTTTTTATCCCCTACAACGCAATATTAGTCCGGATCTGTGTTATTCTAGAGAGGAGTTGCAGGGGTAATTGCAGTGGGTGATTTGGGGAGTGATTTCTTCAGTGAAGGGGCCAACCTTTCATTCGAAGGATCCATTGGAGGAGAGCATACTTATTTTCATATGAGCTTCAGCCATAACTCTTTAGTTACTTTGTTGCATAATAATTTCAGCCCTAGGGTTGTAGCTCATATTATATTATTTGGTTTTTTCCTTGGAAACCCTCTTGGGTTGTTTTGGAAGGTTGTTATAGAGCCTAGATCTTCATTTTATATATCTCTTGAGGAATATATCAGCCCTTTATCTTTTGTGTATTCATTTGTTGTAGTAGTGCTCTTATGACTACACTGTAGTAGTGTCTCTGGCATTTTGATATAGTAGCAACACCTCTTTATTAAAGTATTTATCTATTGGAGGCTTGTTGATTCATGTTGTATGGTTGTGACCCATCATTTTGTACTTATTTGCTACTATTATCATGAATAAAGAAGCTCCATATTGGTCTCTTATATTTATGGATTGATCTTCACTTCTATTTCTATGTTTATGCACTATACTCCTGCTTTTCCCATTTGGGAATATTAAATCAGGAAAGTGTTGGATATTCTTCATGCACAAGAAATATCATACACTCAAAATTTTATGAGTTCAAATAAATTGTTGAGAAAGATACAGGAAAGAAGGTGAAGGCTATCAGGAGTTACAACAGTGAAGAATATGTGTCGAATGAATTCATGAATTTATGTGCTTCAGAAGGCATTTGAATGGAATTTCTAGCACCTCATAACCCACAACAGAATGGGGTTGTAGAAAGGAATAACATAACTATTGTGGGAGCACAACGAGCGATGTTGCATGATCAGGGCCTATCTTTGTACTTGTGGGCTGAAGCATGCAACACAAAAATATTTGTGAAAAACATAAGTCCTCATTGAATTCTTGGGATGAGTACACCAGAGGAAGCCTTTTCAGGTAAGAAACCAGATGTGGCACATTTTAAAAACTTTGGTTCATTATTTTATTTTCATGTAACCAAACATGTCAGGAAAAATCTATATCTGACCACTAAGTTCGGAATATTTATGGGGTACACCAATACACCTCACAACTATGAGGTTTACATGCCTTATCATAGCATGAAAATGGTCAAGAGAGATGTGAAATTCGATAAAGAGAATGCCATGAAAATTTCCCTTGAGAGGGAGCTTCAATTGCATGAATTTGAGGATATATTAGCTCCAAAAGAAGAACCTCAAGATATGGAGTAGCCACAAGCAGAGGAACAAAGGGTAGAAGCATCCACTCATGAAAAGATATCCAAATATGAAAGGAAGTGCACCAGAGAGGCTGAAACATTGGTTCTTTATGCAAGAGAGAATGTGGGTGCACCCATGTCACAACACATGCAAAGAAGGTCCCTAGATAGATACATTGGCTACATGGCTCTTATGAACGAGAGTGTAGAGATTGATCCATCCTCATTCAAGGAAGCATTGCAACAAAAAATATGGGTACGTGTCATGGTTGATTAGTATGAATCCATTATCAGAAATACTGCATGGGAAGTTGTCCCAAGACCGGAAGAAAATTCAGTTGTAGGATCCAAGTGGATCTACAAGGTGAAGCAGGAAACACATGGGAGTGTTGAGAAATACAAGACCATATTTGTGGCCAGAGGGTTCTCTCCAGTGGAGGGAATTTATTATGAGGAGACCATTCCTCCAGTTGCAAGGTAATCTTCAATAAAATATATCCTTGCACTTTTAGCGCATATGGGATGGCAGATAAATCAGATGGATGTAAATACAAAATTTCTCAATGGAGTGATTGAGGAAGAGGTGTACATAGAAAAACTTGAAGGATTTGAGATGTTTGATAGAGATTCACATGCATTCAGACTTAAGAGAGTGTTGTATGGAATGAAATAAGCACCTCATGCTTGGTACACCAGGATTGACAACTACTTCAACAGGTTAGGATTCATGAAAAGTGAAGTAGATGTGAACATTTACCATATTGTGGTAGAAGGTAAATTATTCATTATTTTATTATATTTCGATGATTGATTCTGACAAGTGATGAGCAGATGATCAAATATTGAAAAGATTATCTTTCAAGAGAATTTGAGATGAAGGATATGGGGCTCTCACATTATTTCCTGAGTTTGGAATTTTGGAAAAGAGATGGGGAACTATTTGTATCTGAGGGAAAGTATGCCAACAAGATTATGAATAAGTTTCACATAGAGAGAAGCAAACCCATAGAGTCTCCTCTATCAAAGAATTGGACGAAAAAAGATGCTACTTCAGGTGAAGTGGTAGAAGCTACCATCTACATGCAACTTTTGGGCTCACTCATGTAGTTGTTGAACACACGACCAAACATATGTTATGTGATTAAAAAAATTATTCAAGCTATGTTTTAGCTTACCAAGCTCTATTGGAACATATAAAAACATGTGTTGATCTACTCAGAGGCACTAGTCAGTTTGGGCTATGATACAAGCGGAAAGAGGGAGTGAAAATTAAAGGTTTCACATATGCATTTTGGGCAGGGAGTCCATAGAAAATGAAGATCACATCAGGGGGCTTCTTTAGTATTGGGTTAACAGTAGATTCCTGGTACAACAAAAAGCAGAGATCAGTTGCACTCAATTCAACATAGGTAGAATACATGGATTCTAGTCAAGAAACTTATGAGGCCATTTGGATGAGGAAGATCCTTGTTGGGTTGTTTGGCCAACGGATGGGTCCGACGGTGATTTATTGTGATAACCAAAGTTGCATCGAACTATTAGTTAAGCCAGTTTTTCATGACAGGTCCAAGAATATTTATATTCCTATAGAGGAGCGAGATGTAAACCTCTTGATGAAGGCATTATCAAGAGGAAAATTCGAGTTCCACAAAGGTGGGATTGGGGTAGCAGATAATCCATTTCTCATTGAGAGGAAGTGTTGAAAATGGAAATAAGAAGAGGCTTCTAATTTAATTTTCCCTTAATTAAATTAGAACGAAATGGTAATTCCACATCATATGATAGCTTGTATGAATTAAATAATTTAGGAATAATTATTTAGCTGAGTCAATTCGAGTTGAGGTTCAAAATAGAGGCATGTAGAGTGTTCCCTATGCTTTAGGGGCCCACTTGCAGTTTATTTTTGGTTGTAATTAATTAGCTTAATTATTTGAGTTAAAATCAGTTTAACTAGTTCTAACTGATGGAGGAACTAGTGAGAGGTCTAGTTAATTAAACCTGATTTAATTCACATGTAGTGATTAATAATATAAATGATTATTTACTAAAAATAGCTCATGCATGTGATTTTTGAGGAATACCTAATTGAGATTGGAGTTAAAGGGAAATATAATATCAATTGTGTAACTAAAAAAATGTATAAGTGGTGCATGAAGTCAGAGGAATATCCTTGATGTATCACACAATAATTATTCAGGAATTTCCTAATTAATATGGGCTCAGTTACCCAAGGGATTGCGTAAGCAAGTAGGGAAGACTAAGGCCAAGAAATTGGTTAGTTATTGAACCAAGCTATCCTAGGAATCAATGAGACAGAGAGATATAGTGCAGAGAGATCTCAAGCCTCAGAGAAACATTGCATTTTTCTCATATTCTTTGACTTATGAAATATATAGATAGCAAGGATTTTAGCTAATTTGCCTAGATGAATCTTTATGTTGTGCGATTGAAATTATTTCTCTTTCTTGTTCATGTGATTCTACGATCATAATTGGTTTATGAAATTTGTGGAGTAGATTCAAATATATTGTTTTAGCATATTACAAATATCAGTTTGAATCTATGTGGATTTTATACAATTAGCATTCAAGGATCGACTTGAGTATGATGAGCCTTGGTCATTGGATGAAGTCATTGAGAAGTTGAAACATTTTTATGAGTAGTCTAAGTGTAAGTTAGAGCCTAAGTAGGGTTGGAAAGGTAATGAAAATAAAAAATGAAAATGGCCTTTAAAGTAGGAAATATAATGTGGCTCCTTACAAGAAGTTCAACACAATTGAGAAGGGATATGGACCTCAGATTGGAGAGCAGTAGAATAAGGGTAATGGCAGAGAATTGTTGCAATGTTGGATATGTGGAAAGGATCATCACAAGAAGTAATGTCCATTATATCAAGGTGGAAAAACTCATATCTATAGTGTTAAGGAGGCATAGATAGTTGGGGATGTTGGTCAGATCACTCCTCAGATTCATGCAGCATTTGATAACAAGCAGGCAGATCACCAGGCAACCATTATTTTGATGGAATAAAAGCTTTGTGTTTGATTTGTTTCCATTTTGATTGATCATGGATCTCATTATAGTTATGATAATCCTGACCTAATGGATAAGTGTGGCTGGAGAAAAGATGTGCATGGAGAGCTTTGGTTGGTGTAGTTGGCTACTGGTACCAAGAAAATAGTTCATCATTAGGTAAGATCTTGTGCATTTTATCTTAACAGTATGTCTATATCAACACATATAAATTTTCTTCCTTTGGTTTCATAGAATATTATTCTAGATATGGATTGGTTGTACCTTCAAAAGACTAAGGAAGATTCTTATGAGGAAGGTTATTTAGTGCTTGTACGATGATGGAGAGAAGAGAATATTGTAGGGAAAGAATAAGGCTACATTGGTGAGAATGGTTACAACTATGTAGGCTAAGCACATTTGTGAGAAAGGATGTGTATTGTTTTAAGTTAATGTTTCTAGTGAAAAAATGGAAGGATGTTGACGATGTTGAAGTATTGAAGAGTTACATGGTTTTCCAGATGTTTTAGGATGTATTTCCAACTGTGATTTCAAAGTTACTACCTCATAAGTGTACTTTTATATTGATTTGGTACTAGGAGAAACACCAACATCAAAGGAACCTTATAGGATGAGCACTCCATAGTTAGTGGAATTGAAGTTTAAAATTAAGGAAATGCTTGATATAGGATACATAAGGCCAAGTGTGTCGCCTTGGGGTGCACCAATATTTTTTTTGAAGAAGAAATACAACACTCTCAGGTTGTGTATTGATTACAGGTAGTTGAACAAGATGATTATCAAGAACAAGTATCCTTTGTTGCGGATTGATGAATTTTTTGATCAATTGAAGGAAGAAACAATGTTCTCAAAGATTGACTTGAGAGTAAGAGATCATCAATTATGCATCAAAGAAGAGGACATCTACAAACCCCATTCCATACCAAGTATGGGAATTACGGGTTTGTAGTAGTTCCTTTTGGTTTTAATAATTCTCCATATACTTCCATGTGTTTGATGAATAGTGTGTTGCATCCTTATCTGGACTAGTTTGTGATAGTATTAATTGATGGAATATTGATATATTCTAAGAATGAAGAAGAGCACGAAGAAAACCTAGCAGCAATGTTAATATTGTTGAGAGAACATCAGTTTTATGCCAAGCTTATTAAGTGATGTTTCTCTTAGACATAAGTTCATTACTTGGGATGAGTTGTTTCCAAGGAAGGTATAGTAGTTGACACGGAAATGATCAGAGATATCATGGAATGGAAAGATCATAGAAATGTGGATGAGGTTATATCATTCATGGGAATAATAGGTTATTACAGGCGGTTCATAAAGAAATGATCAAAGATTACTTATCCTACTACATCTTTACAATGAAAAGGGAAGAATTTTGAGTCGACTAAGGAGTGTGTAGCTAGTTTCGAGCAGTTGAAGCAGCTACATACAAATTATCTAGTCTTGAAGATTTCAAATTTATATAAGGAGTTTATTGTATGTACAAATGCTTACAAGAGAGGATTTGGTGGAGTCCTGATGCAAGAAGGATAGGTAGTATGCTATGAGTCAAGGAAGTTGAATGAGCACCAACATAACTATGTGACATGTGATCTTAAATTGGTAGCTATTATTCATGCCTTGAAGATGTGGAGTTATTATCTTCTTAGAAGGCAGTTTATTCTGATGAGTGATCATAGTGGATTGAGATATTTGTTTGATCAACCTAATATGAGCCCCAAGCAAGATCGATGGTTGTATACTCTCAGTGAGTTTGATTTCGAGATTAGGTACATCAAAGGAAATAAGAACATAACTAAAGATTATATTAGTAAAAGAGTGCAGGTGAATAACATTGAAAAATTGAGTTCTTATGGGATATATTTGCAAGATCGTACCTTACACATAGGACAACATGATGACAGGTACCAAAAGTTGAGACATAGGTTACATCGGCAGGGAGAAGGTAATAGGGATGAGGAGTATCACCTCACAACAAATGGATTGGTTAGATTTAGGAACAAGATCTATGCACCAGATCGCAGTGATCTCAAGAATATTATATTGAGGGAGTTTCATGTTAAGAGATATTCAGGTCATTTGGGATATCAGAAGAAATTTACAATAATTAGGAAATTCTGTCATTGGCCAAACTTGAATAAATATGTGGTTGAGTTTTTTGCGATATGTTTGGAATTTCAACAAGTAAAAGTAGAGAGTAAGCATATAGGTTGGTTATTGCAGTCGATTTTGATTCCAGAGTGGAAATGGTGGGTCATTTACATGGAATTCATTACAGGTTTTCTAAGGACACTAAGACAACATGATTCCATCATGGTTGTGGTTGAAATCTTAAGTAAGGTAGCTCACTTAATTGTAGTTAAGTCTATGAATTCAGCTAGTGAGGTAGCTCATATTTTCATTAGGGAGATAGTGATATTTCATGGTTTTCCCAAGAATATTATATCCAATAGAGATTCCAAGTTCAATTCCGAGTTTTGGAAGGCGTTGTTTACAGGTTTAGGGACATAGTTGGCCGTTGATACAACTTATCATCTGTTGATAGATGGATAGAAATAGAGGGACAATCGGATTCTTGAGGATTTACGTCATGCATTAGCAGTGGAAGTGGGAAGAGTCCCTTCCACTAATAGAGTTTTATTATCATAATGGGTATGAGGAGTCCTTAAATATGATTTTGTTTGAGTAACTTTATGGGTGGATTTGTAATAACCCTATCAACTGGATTGTTCTGCTGAACAAGGTAATGATTGGACTAGACATGTTGGCAGATATGGAATAGGAAATGAAGGTTATTGAAAGGAATTTGAAGGCAACACAAGACATACAAAAGATTTATGTAGATCGACATAGGGAATTTAAGGATTTTCAAGTTGTGGAGAATGTGTACTTGCGCCTCAAGCTCGATGGGAGCTCTTTGAGGATTGAGCATGTGCCAAGCCATCATGTCAGTATTGAAGGCATTAAGAGATCCTTTAGAGGATTGGATCAGTAGCCTATCAACTTGCATTGCCTCTAACAATGAACGTCCATGAGGTTTTCCATGTTTCATTGCTTAAGAGATGTGTACGATGTTGATCATGTGATTAACTGGTCTATATTGCATGTGGATCCGGATGGAGAATTTTAGCTAGAGCCTCAGTGCATATTGTAGCAGAAACAATTCATGCTACAAAACTGAGCAATCGAGGAAGTCAATGTGCAGTGGAAGCACTTTGGACCCGATGAAGCTACATAGGAGATGGATGATCACATGCGGGATTTATATCCTACATTATTTTTTGGGTCAAGAAAACAAGTTTTGGTATATGTATGTATATATGTGTATGGTTATAGTTACCACGATGAGCTATGTTATAAAGCTCCAATAAGCGGTATGATTGTCATGTTTCTCATGTTGTTCATGGTTTGCAGTAGTTTTTCATTGTAAATACTGCATCGAGCTATGTTAGAAAGTTCCATGGGCAGTATGTTTTGTTTTCAATGGTTTTCTAGTCATAGGTGTCATTGAACATTGAGGATAGCGTTCCCCTATAGGGGAGGGGTTTGTAATTGCCTTGGGTTAAAGTTCATGCAATAAAGGTAATAAAGGAAAACTAAGACGAAGGTCATGGGGCACATATTCCAAGTTGAATATTGGGTAAATTAATCTAGTGGGCATCACTTTTGGTTTATTAATGGCTAAGGAAATTGGAAAAGGAATTGGAAAATGAAAAGAGACATTAAATGACATTTTATTGATGAAATAAAGGAAAATAGGTGAAAATGAGGGTGAAGAGACTATTGATCAGCGGTTGTCATTGATGTCAACCTGAGCAGCACCAGGGGCTACCATAATATTGAATGGGAAGTTTCACCTAGAAAACTACTATATTATGGGTCAATAATGATTTTTATAGTTTCTTCTTGTCAAGATGTTTTCGTTGATATATGGCACACCACGTAATTCTTCACGGTTTGAGAGATATTTATGTTTGAAGTTTGTAACCCCAGTTAGTGGGCTAAAACCCCATGGGGTTGTGGAATGGGTTATTGAAAAGTCATAATTAATATTTTTTAAGCTCCTAAAATCCATCCCACGTTCACTTGTTGAAGCACCTCTCAACCTAAGAATTTATATAAATTGTGATCCTCATATCCTCCTTATGCAAGGGATTTCACCATCTGAAACAGGTCATCGTGGAATTTTCGCTCTAACCTTTATTCTATGAAGGTTTAGAAGCTGAAATTTTTATGACATGAAGCCGAAATCCTAAGGACACTCCTATACAAATTTCAGATCAAGGTGCACAATATATTAAGATATATGATCTGTGGAAGTCAGTGTTTTTGCAAGCTCCTGAAATTCATCTCAAAGAAGTGACCTTGGTAAAATTATCATAAATCTCTCTCTGAGTATCAGATTGGAATTATGTAAAATGTGGAAGATAGTGTACAAAATCTAGTTTTTTTCCTATCAATTTCAAAGCCGAATGAAGAAAAAGTGACACATGGCACGTCGTACAATTTCTCTCTACTGAAACAGTCCATAATTAGGGCATTGTGAGAGATTGGGCATAACTCTCTCTTGAAGAATCCAAATTGGGTCAGATTTGTGGCATTGGAAAGAAGACTCAAAGGAATACTATAGGACCAAAAATCACATATTGGGGATTTGAAATAACAGCGATACACCAAATTCAATATCGATCTCCTAGAAGGAAAGAAAAAGCTATATCATGTGTTGTCAAGGGCTGCAAAGGATCAGAATTTATAGGGAAGCAAAGAAAAGAAAGGTGTAGCAGAGGGTAGCATGAAAAGAGCAGCAACCAAGGTGCAGATCAGCAGTAAGAATTTCATCACATGAAGTCTTCAAGTGGGTAGCACTGCATATAGTCACTGTAAAGGTATCATTGTACTAAGTCATTGTAAATACATTATTGTAAAAATTGTACTAGTGTCTATAAGCTAGGAGTTGAAGAGGTAGTGTCAGGAGGTCTAGGATCATCATTAGGTGGTTGTGTCATAGTTGGGGTTATGGTCTAGTGTGTCTTCTTCTTCTACATCATTCTATATCATTGTAAAGTGGACCATTTTCCCTAGTACATGAGTCCATTCTTCTTTTATTCTTATACAGGGTGGTAGGGTGGTGCTCGGGTGAGTTGTAGCTCATTGGGTGTTGGGGAATCTGTTTAGTTGACTACTGAAGAATCTCGGGCGTTGGAGCATCCATCCAGGGGGAGCTGGAGAAGAATGCTTTTCTAGATTCTAGGAAGTTGGAGCTTTATTTTCAAATGGAGTTGAATATTAAAGAATTATTAGAAAAGTATTAGGTGGTTTTTGTCCCGGAGTGGGTTTCCACCTTAAAAACTGTGTGCATTTGTGTTCCTTTTGTTTGCTATCATTGTACAAACACTTATAATAATTGAATATTAAATAATGCTCTAATTTAAAGGAATATTGATTCACCCCCCCTCTTATTATTTCCAACAATTGGTATCAGAGCTTGGTTCCTTCAATAGCAGTTTAAAAGTTGGAAGGAGGTCATGGAGCATACCAAGAATGGTGTATCTTTGTTCAATGAAAATAATTATGCACCCTGGAAAGGAAGAATGGAGATATATCTCTTGACGCAAGGTTATGAAGTATGGGACACTGTTCAAAATGGGTTTACATCAACCGCGGATGGACAAGGTAAGAAGAATTTGGTAAATGATGCAAAATCAAAGAATATTATTATCAGTGGAATTATTGAATTTGATTATCATAAGGTGTTGGGTTGTAAAACCGCCAAAAAAGTATGGGACAAGCTTGAGAATATATATGCAGGTGACTCAAATGTCAAAGAAGCAAAGCTTCAAAACTATAGAGCAAAATTTGAGCAACTCAGAATGAAAGAAGATTGCAACATTGCTGCATACTTCCAATATGTTGATGAAATAACCAATACTCTTGAAGGATTGGGAGAGCCAGTTGAAAAGAAGACTATTATACGAAATATTCTTAGAACGTTACTAGGGAGATTCAACCCAAAGTTATCAGTCTTAGAATACAGTGCAAATTTCGAAAAACTGAGCAAAGAGGAATTACATGGAGTTCTCATAGCATATGAAATGAGACTTGATGAAGAAGAGGGTATTTTGCATCTAGAAACTGCGTTCGTTGCATCTAAGAAAACCAATAAGGAAAAACAAACTTCAATTGAAAAGACATGCACCTGCAAGTGAAGAAAAGGAAGATGATGGAGAAGGTCTTTCAGATGAAGAATATGCTTACTTTACGAGAAAACTAAAAATTGGTAAGGGAAAATTCAAAGGTAAACTTCCATTGATATGTTTCGGCTGTGGTGAGGTTGGGAATTTCACAGCAAAATGTCCGAATAGAAGTGATGGCAACTCAAAAGGAAAGAAAGGCATTAAGAAATTCAATAAGCAAGAATCCAAAAGGAGCTCTCTCTCTAAAGAAGATAGCTCATAATCCGATGAAGACAATGAAAACGAAGAAGAAGCCAATGAGAGAATATTGTTTATGGCCAAGCACAATATACAAGAGGTATCAAACAATGAAGAAGAAGGATTGACCATAGAATAATTTTCTAAGGAAGCAATCAAGCTTATAAAATAGCTCAAGGAAGAAAAGATATGTTCCAATACTCTTGAAGAACAAGTTCAAGGTCTCAAAATTGAAGTTGAAGAACACAAATGCATTGAAGAGTCACTTCAAAAGAAGTTGGAAGAAAGAAACCAAGAAAGGGAAGAATTAGAAGCCGAAGTAGTCTTTCTGCATAAGGAAGTGAAGAAAGGAAAAACTATCTAAAACTATGCCAACAGCTTAAGGGCATTGGAAGAACTCATCAATAATCAACGATATTACAATGACAGAACTAGCATCGGTTACAAAGAATAAGAAGCAGGACCTTCTACAACAAAATACAATGGACATATGAGATCTGACATGCATGTAGACTTCATTGGACAAGATTCGCAAGAACAACCTTGGAAGACAATTCCTCGATGAATATTTCCATCCAAGTACCAACATATTTTTTATGGCTACTGTTATTCATGTGGAAAATTTGGTCATAAAGCTATAGAATGTCGCAGGTACCCTAGGAATGAATAAAATTCCAGGAGATCTGTCAAATATGAACCTCCAAGGGCTCAACGAAACATTAATAGATTTGAACATTTAAGAAATAATATTGAATGTTACAAATGTTGAAACTTTGGACATGTAGCCAGAGACCGTAAACTTGAAAATCCTCTAGAAGAATCTTCGAAGCCATAGAACGAATGACATGGAAGAAGAAGAAGACTGATAATTTTGCTCTCGCTCTCAAGGCTCAAAACAACAAATATGTGTGGTATTTTGACAACAGTTTCTCAATGCATATGAATGGAGATAGAAGGAAATTTGTATCTATGAAAGAGAAGAAGGATGGAACCATATCCTTTGGAAATGATGGATCTTCAAATGTTATAGGATCATGTACCATCACTCTCGGAAGCAAATATGTTATAGACAACACTGTTCTATTGGTTGAAAACATGAATCACAATCTACTCAGTGTTGGAAAAATGTGTGATCAAGGACACACAATACTATTCAACTCCAAAAAATGTGAAATAAGGAAAGGGAGGTATGGTGAAATTGTGGCTATATCAAGTCGAGCTCCAAACGACATATATGTTCTGGATGAAGCAACTAAAGGATGTCTACTAGCTAAAGAGGATGATATAATATTTGGTAGCAATGATGATCGATTAAGTAAGAAGTTTTCCACAAAGATGCAAATTGATTCGAGATGTATTTACTTGGTGAGCTAACATGCTTCTTAGGGCTTCAAATATCTCAGCAAGATAAAGGAATATTTATATGTCAAGCCAAGTACATCAAGGAAATTCTCAAGAAATTAAAAATGGAATATTGCAAACCCATCCTTACTCCGACGGTAACAGGTTGCAAATTGAGCATAAATGGCTCATCTAAGGATGTGGATCAAAGGTTGTACAGATGTATGATTGGTAGTCTTCTATATGTAACAGCCTCTTGGCCAAATGTTTTGCAAGCAGTTGGACAAGTAACAAGATTCCAAGCAGCACCAAAAGAATCACATATTATTGCCATAAAAATAATTCTTCGATATCTAAAGGGAACAACAGAATGTGGCTTGTGGTATCCCAAGGGTAATAATCTCATTATTCATGCCTTTACAGATGCAGATTGGGAAGGAAGCGTTGATGATCGTGAGAGTACTCGTGAAGCATTGGAATATCTTCGCCAGAAGCATGGGATTCTCCCAAGTTCTCATTAGATTTTCTTATTCAGAATATAAAGGGGGAGTGGAAGTGTGTACAAGTCCGCAATATGGTTGTGCATTAGGGGGAGTTACCCTTTGCCATTGATGTGAAAGGGGAAGAGAATTTTGTAGGAAGAGGTGTCATGATCGCAGGGGGAGTACTTGTGTTGCCATCAATGCCAAAGGGGGATATTGTTGATCATCGGTTGTCATTGATGTAAACCCAAGCATCACCAGGGGTTACCTCAATATTGAATGGGGATTTTTACCTACCAAACTACCTCAATATCTTCTTGTCGAGATGTTTCCGTTGATATATGGCACACCACATAATTCTTCACGGTTTGAGAGATATTTATGTTTGAAGTTTGTAACCCCAGTTAGTGGGCTAAAACCCCATGGGGTTGTGGCATGGGTCATTGAAAAGTCATAATTAATATTTTTTAATCTCCTAAAATCCCTCCCACGTTCACTTGTTGAAGCCCCTCTCAACCTAAGCATTTATATAAATTGTGATCCTCATATCCTCCTTATGCAAGGAATTTCTCCATTTGAAACATGTCATCGTGGAATTTTTGCTCTAACCTTTTTTCTAAAAAGGTTGAAAAGCTAAAATTTTTATGAGACAAAGCCGAAATCCTCAGGAAACTCCTGTACAAATTTCAATCAAGGTGCACAATATATTCAGATATATAATCTTTGGAAGTTAGTGTTTTTGCAGGCTCCTGAAATTCATCTCAAAGAAGTGACCTTGGTAAAATCGTCATAACTCTCTCTTTACGTATCGGATTGGAATTCTATAAAAAATGACAGATAGTGCACATAATCTTGTTTTTTTCCTATCAATTTTAGATCCTAATGAAGAAACAGTGACATGTGGCATGCCGTACAAGTTCTCTCTACTGAAACAATCCATAATTAGGGCATTGTGAGAGATTGGGTATAACTATCCCTTGAAGAATCCAAATTGGGTTAGACCTATGGAATTGTAAAAAAGAATCAAAGGAAGACTACAAGAATGAAAATAACATATTGGGGATCTGAAATAACAAAGATATGCTAGATTCAATATCGATCTCATAGAAGGCAAGGAAAAGCTATATCATGTGTTGTCAAGGGCTACAAAGGATCAGACTTTCTAGGGAAGCAAAGCAAAGCAAGGTGCAACAGAGGGTAGCATGATAAGAGAAACAACCAAGGTGCAGATAAGCAGCAAGAATTTCATCACATGAATTCTTCAAGTGGGTAGCACTGCATACAGTCACTGTAAAGGTATCATTGTACTAAGTCATTGTAAATACATTATTGTAAAAATTATACTAGTGTCTATCTGCTAGGAGTTGAAGAGGCAGTGCCAGGAGGTCTATGATCATCATTAGGTGGTTGTGCCATAGTTGGGGTTATTTTCTAGTGTGTCTTCTTCTTATACATCATTCGATATCATTTTAAAGTGGACCATTTTCCCCAGTACAGGAGTCCATTCTTCTTTTATTCTTCTACAGGGTGGTAGGGTGGTGCTAGGGTGAGTTGTAGCTCATTGGGTGTTGGGGAATCCGTTCAGTTGACTAATAAATAATATCGGGCGTTGGAGCATCCATCCAATGGGAGCTGGAGAAGAATGATTCTAGATTCTAGGAGGAGCTTTATTTTCAATTGGAGTTGAATATTAAATAATTATTAGAAAAGCATTAAGTGTTTTTTGTCTTGGAGTGGGTTTCCACCTTAAAAAATATGTGCATTTGTGTTCCTTTTGTTTGCTGCTATCATTATACAAACACTGATAATAATTGAAGATTAAATAATGCTCTAATTTAAAGGAATATTGATTCACCCTCCCTCTCAGTATTTCCAACAGAGACACATATTTGCGTGAGAGGGAAATTATAAGAAAATTTAAGGAAAATGAAGAAAATAGAGGCCTCATTGATAAAAAAGCTTTTGAGGACCAGTTCACAACCTTTTGTCAGTTTTGTTTTCGAGTTAGTGAGAAAGAGAGAAGAGTGCCAAGAGGATAAAAAAAGCAAGCAAGTAAAGGAAGGAAAAGGACAACAAAGAGCAAGCAAGGGAAAGCATAGGAAGCAAGGAGAAGGTTGGATCAACAACTTCAGTAGGAAGATTTTGCAAGTAAAAGGTTGCATGTGTGATTTCTTAGTTGATGTGTGAATTCATGGTACATGAATTTTCTTATTTGGTTCCTTTGTTGTCATTGGTATGGGTTTTTCCAGGTTTGACATTGGTTTCATCCTTACCATGTCATTTCCTGGATAACCATGGTGTGATGGGA